>CM070039.1:23540669-23561485 GCA_036250615.1 Ptychadena robeensis
CCCCCCCCCCCAATAATCCTCATCCATGGAAACCTCCTGGAAAGGTAAAGGCTTCTATAGTAAGGTAACACTAATGAGACTTCCATTCCAGCCCTTTGAGTACATTAGATCCCTCATAGTCATTCTTATCCAGTGGATTTAGTTCTTTCTAACCAGACAACTTTTTTTTAAATTGATGTGAAAATGACTATTAATTGAATGACTGAAGAGTTCTAGCTGCCGGGGTAGTAAAGAATAGGGAATGCTCTTTACTTCCTATATGAAAACAACATAGTAGATCTCTACAAAGGTAGTTTTTATTAATTCCTGGAGTTCGGATTTGAAGTACATGCAGAAATGATAACCATTTACCCAAACGATCACCTCCTTTATTTGTTACTAATGTGTACACAAAAGCATTTTGCAAGCACCTACTTGAATAAATCAATTAAGCTCCATCTGCAGGTGTTAAAAGGATTAATGGGCAGCGTTAATGGAGATTCCGAGCATGGTTCAATTATGTTCTCCATATTGGATGCCTGCGGTTGTACCTCTAGCATTGGTGAGGTTGGAAATGTTTGAAGAGTACCCTACTTCTAACATTTCAGTATAGAAATGTTCATGGTATACACATAAAAATGGCAGCACTGGATACATTAGAAAACAAAACATGTATGACTTCTAAATCCTATTCTGCCGTCCACACTATTCACTTATCATTTGGTTCTTTGCATTGCTGCAAACCGGGTCCAATATTTTTTATTTCCAAGTATACAAAATTCCAAGAATCTACTTGTGTAAATTTCCATGTGGATCCCTGTGTTGATTTTGATGTGACGCAACGCATGTAACACGTCTGATGAATTACATTGGGTGTATTGGGAAAGATGGGTGTATTGTGGGAAGTTCATGTTCATGTTGGAGTCCATGTTGTGGACAATATAACTCAAACTGGAATGGAGAGGGGGAAGCGGGACTGGAAACCAAAATCAATTATGCTGCTCGCAAATATATTGGCAAAGAAGTATGCTGATAGAATTGTTAAAAGATTGTCTATCCAACATCTGTTTATCAAAATTTTGGCATATAGTCAGGGGTGCACATAAGTGGTACTCTGGTACTCAAAAGGGGCCAAAACCTAGCTCTGTGTACCTGCATTATTGTTACACAGCTCATATGTGTACTAACAACTTGGAAGCACTCCGTGTCTGGGCGGCCGCAGCTAAAAGTTACATGTATACAATTTATGTCACTTGGATAACTGCAGGGAAATATGAATAACTATGAAAGGTTGCAGTTAGGGATGTGAAATTGGGAATGTTAATTATAAAAAAAAAAAAAATGATTGGACTAAGGGTGTTGGAGATCTGGGGGAAGAAAGTCAGAGTAGGCATATGTAAGGGTAAAATTTGACAAGAGAAAAGCACTGTGTGACAGCTGGAATATGACTATGAAAGGATCACATTTGTACTGCAGGTAGTCTCAGCGGGTTAGTTACTAAGCCAGTAAATGTCAAGGTTGTACTTCTGAGGTATGAGATCTGGGGGTTCAAACGTGTTACACTGTGAGAGTTACATGTGACCCAAAGCCAGCTGGTGACCTGTGGATGGAGACAGCTAATCGGAGGATCAATCAGGAACAGGGAGGTCCATCTGCAGCAAAACCTCCCATGTAGAAGGCTGATGCAGAGGACATCGAGAGAGACCGTAAGGAAGACCACCCTACATACGGTGTGAGTACCGAACACCATCTTCTGGTACTCATCCAAGTAGCTCACCAAAAATGTATGTGCACCCCTGCGTAATTTAAGAATAATTATTATTATGCTGACTGCCTTTATTTAATTTTGATAAACTCTTCACTACTCAAATGCTGTAGCATCTTTATATGCATAGGGGGTGCTCTTGCTGTTGTGCCCCACCTATGGCTTTCCTCCCATGAACAGTCTGGCCTGGGCTCTTTCTAGGCCGAAATGTGAACACTTCATTGGTGCCATAAAGATTTATGGGCTGTATGTCAGTCTGTTCTCTTTTAAAGACTGTCATTTACAATGTCTGTGTCTTCCCAGTCTCTTCTGATGTTTTTACACCCTCTGGTACTTCATTTATGAAATACCTTTTAGTGCAGTAAAAAAAAAACCTTAAAAAAAAAAAAAATCATTCTGCAACAGGAAAAGGCTGTGAAGCCACTCAGCTCATAAAAGTGCAGAGAAAGCTGAAGGAATTCTACATTGAAACATGTCAGCATCTTGGATGGTTGCCTGGAAAGTATTACAAATGGAGTCTTGTGTTCGCCTATTCAATTTATAAGGTAGAAGAGGAGTTGAAGGTGTTTGAAGCGCAGGATTCCAGCATTATATGACGTGCTAGCAGACTAGGTGCTTAGATGGGCAAGTGTGACTTTAGCCGAAACTTGGCTGGAGTGCGAGGAGGAAATTGGGATGGTTTCAGAATATTTGGGGATCTTTTCATATTGGTGCCAAGAGAGAAATGAGCTCATCACGGGATTCCGCGATGGTGGGGTAAGAAGCGGTGCATTAAAAGTAGGGCTGGACGATACGGCAAGAATTTATATCATGATATATTTTATTTTAATTTTAGTCGATACTATATCGATATGGACAATATTAAAAAGCCTCAGGAAACTGCAGAGGACACACACAATGGATGTCTATAGCGCCAGGGGGGTCAGTGCACCCACCTCCCCTCAACTGATTTCCCTGTATGTGGTGTGTATGATATCCCCCCAGTGTCACAGAGTTCATTCTATGGACAGGAGACATGTCGGGATCAGCCTCCCCCCTCTGTGTCCCCTGTCCATAGCAGAATGAATGTCAGTTACACTGGGAGTCTGATCTCGATGGATCCCCTGTTCTATGGAGAGGTGCCTTCCTGTGCAGAGCTGCAGCAAAGCATAGAGGAGGGGTTACTAGATCACTGCGCCCGCACATCTTAATGGGGAGGCATGGGACAGCAGCGTGATCTCTCTCGGGGAAAAGGGGGGGGGGTGGAGGCAGAGGGAGCGCTCACCCAGGAAGATGATCTCCCTAGGACCGCCCGTGACTGAACGTCATTCAGTGACAAATGATACATTTTGTTAACACATTTCCGATATCTCGTTATACATTTCTGACTTTTCGATATACAATTATATCGCAATATATATTGATATTGAATTATTGTCCAGCCCTAATTAAAAGGGACCTATCGCCTTGCCTATTCAAGTGTAAGCCCACTCTGACCCAGAGTTAAGGTGGCCATACATGGTTCAATTTGATTGAATTTTGATTGATTCAAAGGGATTGTTTTTCAATTGGATCAAATGAAAATAATTTCCTGCCCACCTGGATTGAAATCGATTGTAAAAAACGATCGGACATGTTAAGAAATTTTCTTTGATCATACAAATATATAGATATTTTGATCGATTTGTTTGTGATTATTTTTTCATATTTGTAATAAGTAACTAGTAAGTAAGCCAGATATATACGAAATGCCTTGGTTGGCACGTTCTGAGCGTTTTCATTCCTTGGTGATTTGGAGCAAAATGACTTGTATCCTACATTGGGAAGAAGTCATTGGTTAAGTATCAACTGATGAGACCTATTTAATCTGGCATTAAAAGCTTTTTAACATGTAAAGATTGGAATGTAATGGTTCATGAAATCAAAACTAATGAGTAAATGGAACATTTAATTAAAGTAAGAAATCGGTATAATTAACTGTCTGAGGACCAATTTCTGTTCTTAAAGTTCACCAACACGTTGACATATCGGTTGTCATCAAAGTGAGAGATAGAACTTTCTGCCTAAATCTCTGCTTCTGGGACCCAATTGGCTCCCTTATGGTTCAGTCTAGATCAGTCGTGGGCAACTGAGTTGATATGGAGGGCCACAAGTGTGGCCCTTGGCATCACTAACGGGCCGCTCATAATATTTTCAATCTATATAATCTGAATATACAAGCATTTTTTCACATGGTACAACCGATAAAATACGATCGTAATTGCCGTTTTTTTTCGGTCGTAATTTATTGGACATGTTGAATTATTGCCGAGGCTTCCCCTGTAAAAAAAAAAAAATACATCACAATGCCCGATATAAACGACATTCTTGTAAAAAAAAAAAAATACGATCCTAAATTGGACTTTCAATGTGGTAGCTTTTAATATTACAATCTAAACCGATACCGCCGTTGGGATACATTGGTTTGTTTTAATGGATTGTAATTTTAATCTCGGAGTGTATGGCCAGCTTTACTGTCATTTCCCATATCCCTGTTTTCGAGCTGGACCAGTCAATCAATCAATCAATCAAAGGCTGCATTAGATATGGGCCAGATAGATGGCCATGAGCGCGTACTGCACTCGAAAAGTCCATCGGTCTAGCCCATATCTATGCGTGTGTTCCCTGCTTTAGACTGAAGAGATGGGTTTTCAGGGCTTGTTGGAAGGTGTTAAGAGTGGTAGTTAGGGCCCCCATGCACCTTTTAGATTTCTCTGTCAGATTTCCATTAGATCCTCCTCCTTGTTTTACCAAAATCATGTAATATGAGAGACTTTCTAAACAATCAATTTTACCTGTGTTCAATCGCAGAGGACCCAGCACTACATAGTTGTTGGTAGATCTAAAGGATATCTGACAGTGAGATCTAAAGGTCTATGGCCAGCTTTAAGCAGGGTACAGACCTGCAGATATGGGCCTGATCGATGGCCGCTTCGAGCGCCGTGCGGGCTCACGTCCATCTATATGGCCCATTTAATATGCGGCCATTGCTGTTTTCGCTCGAAAACAGCCATATCGGACATGACCATTAAATACCTCCGATGTCCTTTGCTTTGCATGAAGACCAAAGCATCGTCTTAGCTGGAGACAGAGAAGAACTGTCTCCCCAGCTCCGCCGATATCTGACAGCAGTGTGATGACATCATGTCTAAAGTTAAGTAAGCTGTAATTTTATTTTGGATTTTTAGGGGTTTGTATACTTTAAGGCCAGTTCTGAATTGGATTATGACTTGTCATTACTTGTCAGCGCTTGTCAATACTGAATCCTCCATCTTCGCAAAACTCTTTTTTTAAAAATGATTGTTTTCTAAACTCTCCATCCTCCAAACAACTAACTTGTCTTGTTTGAAACCCCTATTCATTGTTGTTATGTTGTTTTAAGCGAAAAAGTCCCCAAACGCACGGCTGTATGCATGCATGCCCAATTTGAAATAGTTGTTTAATTCACAGAACGTTCAAGATGACTGGGAGACGGTGCTGTCTAGACAGAAATAGCCCTCAGTGATTAAGCCCAAGCAGTGTTTGTTCAGGTGAATATTGCAGATCTTTTTGCAGCTACAGGAGTTTGGCTATCAGGCAGCGCTTCCAGGCGTTCTTTATCTGGTCCTGTCTGAGACACGGCTTTCCTCCTATTGATTGGCGTGATCTGTGCTGTATGATAAAAAGCTTACTTAAATGACAACGGAGACGGCTGTCTATCTGGGGAGCGCGTATCTTTGCCTGTTTAATGGCGCCAGACACCTCGCGCTCTCCTCATTCAAAGGGTCATATTTATCGCACGGGGAATGGGTGAATACTCTGCACTTTGAAAGTGATTATGCAAATGTGTTGTCCATTACAAGATGTTGGATAGAGCTTGCGGCTATAAAAGTTTTGAGAGCGTGTGTATGTATAAATTTAACATAAAATGTTTGTGGAGGAGTATAAATGATTTTTTTAACATTATCAAATATTTATCAATAAGTACATTTTTTGAAATTTTCTGGGTTAAAGAAGAACTTTTTTTAGGGTGGCCTTAGCATGATGTTCAGCTCAAAAATATTTGTGTTGATGGATTGATTGGTTTGCAGTTAAACATAATTCTTTGACTGGTCCTTTTTGACCCTGCTGTAGACCATCTTCTGATCAGCAGCCATTCAACAAAATGGCTCCAATGGTATGATATGGTCATGGTATCTGGATCAATGCAGATCCCTAACATCATGTTCTGCCTTTCTGCTTATGGTGGCTTCTGCTCTAAAGTTGCCATTGATGGTGTATCTTCATGCATGCATGCTGCAGTTATCTGGGCAACCAGCTCTATGCTAGTCATCCAACAAATCGTGGGAATGGTCTAGCACAGAGATGGCGAACCAAACTGAAACTCAAGACCCATTAATTACTGCAAAGTGCCAACATAGTCATTTACCCCGACAGACACACACTACATACAGGGACTTAAATAAGTATTTGATCCCCTGCTGACATATGATTGCCCTCTGACAAATAAATCACCAGTCTATGGGAGGATGAGGGTAATGTGTGCATTTGGAAGAGGAAGAATAGAGTGGACAGCCCAGGGAGCCAATAAGAGTTCTGCAGTTCTCTCCTCTCCCCCTTATCTGCCTCTGTGCTGACTGACAGCTCTGGGCCCACAGAGAGGGCTATGAGTGCCACAGGTTCGCCACCACTGGTCTAGCATATGGTCATGGTATCTTGATCAATGTAAGGTCCACGTTCCTCATTAAAATTGCTCTCATTATCTTCTGACTTTCTGCTTATGGTGGCTTCTTGCTTGTGCTTGAGTTGCTATTGATGGTGCATCTCCTCTACATGACTGCTGCAGTTATCTGGGCAACCAGCTCTTGACTTTCAACAAATGGGGGGAATGGTCTTGCATTGTAGACTGCACTGCATATGTATAACCAATTTGCAACATTTGGAGACCTCTAAAAACAAACCTACCTGCTGGTAAACTTAATGTGTGTTACTTTCCTACAAAAAGCTGTTTCTGCCCTTGGTTTATTGCCCTATGTTCATAACCAGGATTGGCTGTCCAGTGCCCCTAGGGGTAGAGCTTTTTCTATGAAGGGTAGACATGAATGACTACATAGACTTTTTGTTTTGGGTCGGAACCCCGTCAGGGGTTAAATGACCGTTAAATGACTGCAAACAAGCAGCAGGGTTGATGCCCATAGGACGGTGGGGCATTTTGCTTGCCTGATCGTGCTGGAAGTGTCACTTCTCTGTTCCAAATACCAGAAGTGAGCAGCAGCACTTCCACATCCTAAATTCTAGAAGGGAAGCTCCACGACCTCATTTCCAGGGTTTCAGATCTTAAAAGGTTGAGAACCATTGCTCTAGACCTGCGGCCCTTTGGGCATTGTTCAGCGGCCCCTCTTGTTCCTCCACATGCGGCCCCCAAAGCCTGACTGGTAATGCAAAGGGCATAGCAACCTGTGTTGTAGTGGTCACACGCTGCCGCTGCATGCAGGAGGGGGTTGGGTGCATTTGGGCTATTAATGCCTGTCGGAATCTGGTCCACTGCCTGCTGAGATATGTTGACGGGGGGGGGGGGGGGGGGGGGTCTGGATCGATGTTATGTGCGGCCCTCTACTGATGCACTTCTGGCCCTCCATATCAACTCCCCATACTTGCCCACCACTGCTCTAGACAGTCAACCCTTTGGTGTCCATGTTCTACACACAGCAAACAGTTAATTGATGGCAGAATTTCAGGTAGATTTCTTGCAGTTATAAAGGTGGGGTTACACATGTAGATTTATGGGCCATATGATATGGGCCAGGTAGATGGCCGTGAGCCCTCAAAGCAGCCATCGATCCAGCCCATATCTGCACGTCTGTACCCTGCTTTAAGCTGGCCATACACCTTTAGATCTCTCTGTCAGATATCCTTTAGATCTTCCAACAACTATGTAGTATAGGTTCCTCTGCGACTGAACACAGGTAGACTTGATGGTTTATAAAGTCCCTCATATTACATGGTTTTGGTAAAACAAAAGGAGCTCTAAAGAAAATCTGACAGAGAAATCTAAAGGTGTATGAGGGGCCATTATTTAATAGGTCCTATTGAAGCCCATGTAAATTTATCAATTCAAAGTACAATACCACCATTTCCAAAATTTTTACAGAACTTCCATGGGTACAAGCCCGGTTGTGTTCCCCATCCACAACCCTGCTGATGAATATAAGCAAGCAAAAAATCATTCTGTTTTCTGACCCTTTTAGAGCTTGACATCTTATACTATATATTTTATGGAAAGTGCAAGTGGTTTCTTTGGGTGATCTAATGCAGTTTTCCAAACAACCATTTGAGTATTTTATGTACTGCCATGCACAACGTGTTTAAGTGCAAACCTATTTTTATACACTGACCAAGCTAATGTACATTTCATAGCCATGTGCCTTCTTCAGATATGCTGAAACCTAATCACGGCCTGCATTTACGTCATTGATCATGCTTGTTTATTAACACACATACGCTCACGCAAAATTTATCCCAGAAGACTGGGTATCTTGTGGGAAGGCCGTACCGTGTTGGGGAACAGAGCCCAAGAGGCGATGAGTCTACCAGTCTATCCTTGCAAATTTATTTTTCAATATTTCCTAGAGTTGAGGTCTAAATATCTGGATTGTGTTAGTATGAGACCCACAAATATTAGTATGTGCCTGTATATATAGTAAAACCGTTCCTGAACGTCCTTTAAAAAATCTAAAATTACATTGACACTACTACACCAGTTTCCATTTCATTTCCTCAGTGTTGATGATGGTTTGTACGCAAGAGAGCTCTTTTGTTTCCCTGCTGGCGTGGTTTAATTTGGGGGATTTATTTTTGTTCTGATTAAGGCACATTGTTGGTGGAAATTGTCGTCTCCCAGAAGATAAGAGCAGAGACAGCGAGACTGTTCGTCCTGACTAGGAAATTCTGATAAACACGCTTATTGGCGCTGCGCGTCTAGAACAATGCCGTGTTCATTAGATACATCACAGATTGGCAGCAGTCTGTGCCAAGTGTGAGATACGACAGCTGCGGAGGGGAGAGCAAAAGCGTTATGTGCTATATGTTAACATAATTAATCTGGGCCATAAAGGCCTGCTACAGGCAACGGATAATATAGATCAGGACTTGTGGGGTCCAAGGAATGTTGCCACCACGTTGTGTCTACAAAAATTTCCATAATTGAGGCAATATGTCGTTTTCTCATCATTTCTTGCTTCCTAATTGAATTTGTGATATGGACGGATCATGAATACAAATAATGTTTTCCTTGATTCCATACAAGAACAGCTATGCTTACTTACCTATGCTCACTTACCTTACTTACTTACTTACTACGCCACCACAAGAAGCTTCTGATTCTGACACTTCCTTTGTCCCTGATAAAGTTATTTGGGTCCATCCTTGCGTCACTATGTCACTGCTGTGTCTGCACAGGTCCATAGGGACATTGCAGTCAGAAGATGATACCACAATGGTTAGGAAGGGCTCATTTACATGGGTGTTGCAATAAACTAGAAATTACAGCAACGGCCCGGCGAATGCGTCATGAGTTCTTAACCGGTCCATTTTAGAGTTGTCATCCCATAGACCTGTCATTTTACCTGGCGTGACCTTTGCGCTCGAATTGACCATAGATCTAGCGCCCATCTATGCGTGTTTGCCACCTTAAGAGTACATTTACATGGTCGTTTCCGGGGCTGCTGTCCACTGACGACAGCCCGGAAAACGACCATATAAATGTACTCTAAGGGTTAGTTTCCACATACATCAGGACCCCGTATACGCTTAGCGGAGTCCTGACGTAGCAAATAAACATGGCAGGATATGTTTACACATCCGCCGGTGCAGAGACTCAACGCATTAGACTACGTTAAGCCTTGCAGCGGCAGAGGGACTCAGCGCCGTGAAGACAGACCCTCCGCCGAGCAGGTAAGTCTATCTGTTACGTGGGGACCCTCGCTAAGCATATACGCTTAGCAGAGAGGGTCCTGATGTATGTGGAAACAAGCCCTTAAGGTGCACATACACATAGATGGGCGCTAGGTTGATGGCTGCTTAGAACGCTGGTGTCCGTGTTCACCTCCATCGATCTATCGGCCATCTAATCTTTTCGAGTGGGATCAATAGACGTATCAGACGTGTCTATAAATCCTCCTGGATCTGCATCCTGTGTGATTTTGCCGACCGCTAAAATTGACCGCTAATCGGTGTGTGTATGGCAGGCTTAAGGCTCTATTCACAAGGTCACTTGAGAAGAGCCTGAAAGCAACCCGTGCTTCTTGTGCAGGTGCCCTGGGGGGCATTTAGAGAATGCCCCCATGGCAGCTCTCTTGGACTAAAGCCCGAACACCGCCCAGTGAATACCACTTGAAGCTGCTTTTGTCGGACGTTTACCAGGCAGTTGACCGCAGCTGTGGGGAAGAGCCCATTCAAATGCATTGGTGCAATCACCGCACTGTGATTACAATTGCGGGCGATTGCTTAAGTGGGGACAAGCCTAAATACCGGATCATTAAAGAAAAAAAAAAAGTTCACATTCACCTGTATGCTGTAGCCATTGGCGTCACTTAATATTTCCTTAAACCCACATGAAATTCTAGAGAAATATGCTCCCAAGTTTGCAGGCACGTTGGTCAATCTAACCTGTTTGTTAATTCTGATTTTTTTTTTACAATTTAACAATTTTATTTTTGTATTGTATGTTAATTTGGTTATCTACTTTTTTCATGTGCATATTATATTTTGTTTGAAATCTCGGTCCTATTGTAGGAATAGTTTCCACAATGGGAATGCACTCCTCATGCCGAATGGTAATTACATTTTTTTATTTTTTTTATTATTACTTATTAGTTCTCCCCTGGTACTTGGCTGTCCATTTATTTCCTCTGATGTCATTTAGAATAAATCTGTTGTAAGGTATTACTTTACTAGATCAGCCTTTTATATGTTGTTTTCTTTTTGGCTTTGTACATTGAGTCAATTGCTTTATTTACCTCGCTTAGACGACAAGTGATCCGCTGAATTTGTTGTCACAGTGGACCTGTGCCCTTAAAATGGCTTTAGTAGCGTGGCAGGAGCAACAAGCACAAACAAACAAACAAACGTGTTTAACGCCCCGAAGGAATCCGGCACGGCTAATTTTAAATCCTTGCGACTCAGAATAAAGTTTGCTTCCTTTTTTGAGACTTGTCTTTCCGAATTGAATTGTTAACTCTTGGGTTGCTATCCATGCCACATATTTCCCAACTGTCCTCCTTTCTGATTTAAATTCCCCTGCCCCTCCATAACTGTCTATATTTACAGCCTGGTGTATTGCTTTGTATAAGGGTCCCCATACACGGGTCGATACCTGCTCGATTGATGATTGCTCCAGCTCCTTGTTTAAAAATCAAACCCTTGTATGAGGACCTTAAGCAGGGTACACACGTATAGATATGGGCCAGATCGATGGCCGCTTTGAGCGTTGTGCGCACACACGCTTGTCTATCTAGCCCATATCTAATGCGACAATCCCTGTTTTCGAGTGGAACCAATCAATCCCGCTCGAAAACAGGGATATAGGCCATGACCGTAAATCACGGTCGATGTCCATTGCTTTGCATCGGGACCGCTGGGTCTCCGTGCTCCCATATCGAGCCCTGTGCTCCCTGCTTTAATGCTACTGTATGATAAAAGATCAGGAAACGGAATGGGCATTCTTTATTTTTTGCTGATGCTTAGACTTGGACAAATGAAGTACCCATTGCCCCCCCACTCCACCTTTTGGCTTTTCTTTACAGCTTTTTTCTTCTTGCCTGTGTGTCTTCTTCCTGCTACAGCATCTTCTAGCTGACAAGTTTTGATGTCAGTCTTAATAACTAATTCTGCCACCTAGTGATGTGATTGGGAATTACACATTCACCCTCCTAGATACAAGTCTAAATGTGTAATTCACTATTCGGGCTTTAGGTGGTTCAATGGATTATTCATGGCTAAAGCTGGCCATACACCTTTTTACATCTGTCAGATTTCCAACCACTATGTAGTGCCGGGTCCTCTGCGATTGAACACAGGTAGACTTGAGGGTTTAGAAAGTCCCTCATATTACATGGTTTTGGTAAAACAAAAGGAGATCTAAAGGAAATCTGACAGAGAAATCTAAAGGTGTATGGGGGCCCTAACTCATACCCCCTGCATACTGAAATTGAGTAATGGTAATTATTAGCGACGACACTAAAGCATGGTACAGACGGCTCGATATTGGAGCCGTCCGATGTACCCTGCAGCAGTGTGATGATGTCATCAGGCTGCTGTCAGATATCAGCGGAGTCGGGGAGACGGCTCTGCTCTCTCCCTGGCTGTGCTGAAGCAACGCATCGGAAATCAGCCGTATTTACGGTCATGTCCGATATGTTTTTAAGAAGGATTGATTTGTCCTGCTCGAAAACAGCGATGGGGGCAGATAATTTTTTTATTAAAAAATCACTTCATGATGAGCAAAAACTCTCTTTGTTAAGAATTATGAATATGATCAAAGACAAAAAATTGTGGCAACGTTCTATGATGAAGCACCATTGCAAATTTTTGTATAACTGCCTAAAATATTTCTAAGCTGAAAATGGATAATTTTTCTACTTTAATGGGAAAGGAGACTAATCTAAGCTTGTGGCAGGTGTGTCTTCTGCCCCCTGATACCCCTCTGCCCCATTTGTGGACGTTGAAGGCTATACGTCTGTTGAATGATGCTTGTATGCATTGCCCAGGCTCCTGGCACCCAACTCGTCAGTGCCACAGCTACTCGTATCAATATTTTTTGGGCCCGATTTATGTAAATGAGCAGCTGTGCATCGGGTGATCCGTGCCAAAGCGTGACTAGTCTTTGATTCTGCTTCAAAAAAATTGCTGGAGAAAAACATGTTTTAAGCTGAGTAAGAGTTCTTTCCATTGAACTTGTTCCAGTTTTCGGGGGACGAGGCAGGGAACGTACAGCTTGTAGATCCTGAGAATAGAAATGTATTTTCTGTCCTATCCTAGGTGACGGAGCCTTGTTTATTAAATAGTTTTATTATAGAAGTCGTCTAGGCTGAAAGGGCAAACCAAGTGTGTAGCTGTCACTACCGTTGGTTCTGCTTATTTAAATGTATTTTGGGTGATGCCCGGTATCCAGATTTATATGGCTCCTGATAACCTTTGCCACCATTTGTTCTAGATTAGCCCCTTGGTATTGAGACGTGACAGACATAGCCTAAAGCTGGCCATACATGGGTCGTTTTAGTGTTCGATTCCAAAACGATTGATCATTGTGCGCCTTCATGGCAAACAATGGACCCCATCCAAAGTAGTGGCTAGGGATCAAGCGCTGATGGTGACATAAGACAAACTTTAGAGGAATTCGTTTTTTTGCCCCATGCTATCTTTTTTGTTTTTTTTCACCACAAAATGACCTGAAACTTTTGTAACCAAATCATCGGGATAAGATATGACCACTAACCCTGTTTTCCCGATGATAAGGCATGGTCTTATATTTAAAGTATGCCCTAGGTCTAATTTTCAGGGGGATATCTTTTTTGGATCACTCCATTAAGTGTCCCCTTTTGATCACTCTGTGCCATTTATTGTCCCCTTTTGATCACTCTGTGCCATTCATTGTCTCCTTCTGATTATTTATTCATGTGTTCTGAGATATTTTCCTACCCAAAATATTTTCCTACCCTTACAATTGTGCATGTGCAGATAGCCCTAGTTTTGGGTTTTTTAGGGTTAATCTTCTGACTTTCGGGTATCAAGGTTTGGGGGGGGCGGGGCGGGGCTAAGGTTAGAGAGTTCCGACAGTTAGGGGATTGGGGAGGTTAGATTCATTTTAACTGTTTTTCTCTTTTTGGTCAGATTGGCTTGTTTTTGCTGCCATCCATCCTTGTATCTGGTCTTAGAGATCTGCTAAAGCCTTCCATACACCCACAGACGGGTGCCGATAGATGAGCTCTGGAATGCAGTGTGACGACGTCATCACGCTGCATTCCTGGGCTGACTTTAATCGGCGGGCACCCTTTGTGTGCCAGCCATTATCTTCAATGAAGATGCCGGTCTTCATTGAAGTTAATGGCATCAGCTGGCATCGGCCAGAGTCCGTTCTCTGGCCGGCCGAGCTCTGGGGCGACAGCTCATTTTGCCGCCGACCGACGGCGCGAGCACGCCCGCCGGTCAACGACAAAATCGGCCGCTAATCGGCGTGTGTATGCCAGGCTTTAGTCAGATTGTACGGCAGTAAGGTAAAAAAAATGCTCCATGGTTTGTGTTTTATGGTTTTGTATTCTGCCAGCGCTTTTATGCTCATTCCTTTTTTTGGGAACTTAGGACCTTTTTAATATTACTCCTTTTATTTTATTGAGTGCTGCTGTCAGGAGCTGGAGTTTAGCTTAGATGGAAAAAAGCTGAGTATTCTAAGTTGTTGAAACAGATTTATAGCTCATGTGGCACCTCTCGCTGAGCGTTTGATGTTGCTGGTCTAGTTTAGATGACATAGCTGGTCTGATCACACTTCGGCTTCCCAAATATTGCGCCTCTAGTTGGGTGCCCATTTTCTGTATGGAATAAAACTGTGTTCATTTACTCCTGATCTTTATAAGCCGAGCCAAACACTTAAGGTCCCCACACACTTAGCGAGTAGGGGGTGATGACGTCATCATGCTGCACTCCGTCGTTCAGAGTATTGGCGGGCACTCTTTGTGTTCCGGCCATTAGTTAGGATGGGGATGCCGGTCCCCATTCAAACTAATGGTATTGGCCAGAAATTTACAGACATGCCCAATCTACACAGCTCGCTATGTGTGTGGGGGTCCTAAGCCAGGTTTCCTGCTTGTCTCTCCCTCAGCCCCCTAACTGTGCCCCCCTGGCATACCTCAGTGTCCCCGAGTTTGGCAACCACTGCACTAAGCAATAGTTATATTTCTTATTTTTATGTAAATCGTGTGCGCCCAGCTGGTCAGATTGACCAGGATCCTCCCGCATGTCGGATCACCATCGGTGAATTCCCGGCCGATACCATTACTTTGTAATGTCCAGCACACAAAGAGAATCGCCTTGTGTATGGGCACCTTTAGACTGACGATTGATATTTAAATCACACAAGACGATCAAATCTAAGCTCAGTCGTGCAAAAGTCAACCCGTGTATGGCTAGTCTTAAACTAATTGGCGATATCTTGAATACTTGTAATTAATGTCAAAATACATCCAGTAGCGACAACACCTCCTTTATTCCTTGGTGTTGACATGTGGCAGTTCTGTGCAGAACAGAGCCAGGAAACAAGAGGCTGCAGTCCTGACCTGAAGCACATGAACAGTGAACTTTGGATTCTAGGCGGCCGTTTACGGAAAACAATGTTGACTATTTCGGTTGTGCCGCTCCAATGGTTCTTGGATAGCGCAAGCTACTTACTCATACGGAGTCTCTGGTTAGGATCAGAAGTTATAAAGCCCGTCTCTGGTATTTCCATTCTTGACCTTTCTCTGTTTCTTGAACATGAAACTCGCTTTTTTTTGTGTGTGTCCTAGCCTCCTCTAAACCCCAGAGCCGGTTTTGATTGTTAAGTTTCAAGCTGTCACCCTTCATTCTATAACTGCTGTAATGGGCAAGCCAAAAAAATCTTCCTTCCTATAAATAGGCCGCGACATCTTCTTATTTAAACCCGGCCATAACTCTTGTGTTGGTGTGTCTGCAGAATGTGAAATAGGACAACAGATCGCCAGTCGCTAGGAAATAGTTTCATGACAACTCAGGTGCTATGCATGACTAGACGCATTGATCCGGGTGCTCGTTAAAAAGGAGGAAGAGGGAGCTTATACATACAAGCTGCGCTGATATGATCTAACCAGCCATTAGTCAGACTGTTTTAATGGGCTTTCTGTTTAAAGGGAAAAAGCAAGTGGCCAGGCAGTTCACTCACTTTATTATTCCTTAAAGTGAACCTATGGTCAGGTATGAGGGCAACTTAGAAAATAAGTTCTTAAAGCGGATTAAAACTAAAAGAAAAAAAAACATAAACATTTAAATGTTACTCGCCTTACATTGGGTCGTGGTCCAGGGACAGCCACCCCTAAAATCAGAAAATTAATACTTACCTTTCCTGGCTGCTCGCTCCCAAGCCGCCATGCCTGGAGTGTCAGGTCCTCCAGGCTTCAAGATGGCGGAGCCAGGCTCTTCCTGTCTTGATTAGAGAACAGATGAAGGGATATCAACCATTTTTTCCTCCTGATACAACTGGGGCATGGGGACTTTAAAGGTCAAAATTGACAGTCAGTGAAATACAGTGGATTCATAAACATTCACAGATTTAATAGTCACAATAAAATTCCAAAAGTCATCAAACAATCACATATACATGATGCATAGGTTCAACCTCTTCTTCCTGTTTTCATCCACCTATCCGCATCTGAATCAGGTTACGCTTTGCCTATCTGCGACACCCGATGTTTCGGGCGCATGGGAAAGGAGACCTAAGATGTAAGGTCCAATTTCCTATGTTCCCTTGGGACCACCACGGTGAGCTGTCAGAAGGGAGGCGGAGATTCGCAGGGTTGTATCTGATCTATTGGGTAAGTATTTTAGGTTTTTCACATTTGGCCTCCGATCAGCCATATTATGGGCGCCTCTGAAAGAATCAGAGGTGGTAGGCCCACTTTAAACAAAAAGTAATTAAGTTTCTTAACAAACTCTCATCTGATCTGCATTCCCTGTTCATTTATAGGGCTTGTGCCCACAGTCGAATTTGCCAGTGCGGCAGCGCGGTTCTGTCTGTGGGGACAAGCCCTTAAAACTGCATCATCCCCTATGTAAGCTCAACAAATATGGTCCACCTTCTACCAAGTCCCAGCAGTAGCTCAGCTGCCCAGTGACTTTAGGGTTGGTGCCCCCATTAATAAATAATTAAATATATGAATAGGGCCTGAAAAAAAATGTTTTTTGAGTTTGGATACCCAATGTGTCTTTGTTCACGAAAAATTATAGAAATGGTTACAGGAGAAGGCATTGCTGGAAGGGTAGATGTACACATTGTTGAGGGCAATTTAAAATATTGTTTTGTGTCATCGATTCTATTTAATGGAGGCAAGGGCTTGATTGTGCTATGCTATCTGAAGTTTAATGCATATAAATAACCTTTTTAAAATATATTTTTAGATTAAAACGATGTGTCCTTTTCAAGGCCTTACAATAGCAAGGGTGACGTAAAACCAGCTTTGTTTCCTTTCTCATTGATCGGAACCCAACTTGTTTATTTTTGAAGAATCTTGAATTGATCATCAAAGCCAGATTGGGTATGGTAAAAGCTTTTATGGAGTAGTTTATGCATTAGGAATAAACTGGGTTTATACCTTTGGGATACCAAAAATGGAATGGAATCTATATGGGAGTATATACAGAGTATTATAGGAAATTGAAGGTATTTTTACCTTTGATGGCTTTTGATGGTTTTATTTGCGTAGTTGTGAGACAAATGAGAATCCGGACTCTTGTGCCATTGGCTTGCATGACTTGCGTGGCCATGTTGGTTTTCAGTGGCCTGGCACTGTTCCATTGCAGTCAACACCAAGATACTTGTAGATACTTGTGGCATTACTCATCTGAATACTGTGACAAGTTCTGGAATTTACAAGCATTCATGAAGACAAAATACCCCTAGGACCACCATGTAAGGAGATATTTCCTTGTCTTTTGTGTGCAGGTTCCATCAGAAAGCCTCATGGTCTTGCTGTCCTCTTCTCTCAGCATATAAAGTATATGGTTGATGGTGAACATACTTTCTTTAGGCTCTCATCTGTTTAAAATGGATTTGTAGGCACCCCTTAGTTAGAGTATATACCCCTTAAACAGGGAACACACGTATACATATGGGCCGCTTTGAGCACACGATTCAAAGATGTTACCCTTTGTCTGGCACAAGCATAGCAAAGAAAAAAAAAAGAAAATACTGATGAATATTTGGATGGGCATGACCATAAAAGGTTTTAACTTTAGTCAAAATATATAAAAAAAAAAAGACCTTCATGCTTTTTTTTTTTTTTTTTTTTTTTTTTTTTTTTTTTTTAACATGGCTCCTCGCAGACTATTTATTCTGTATGCTGAACTTCCCATGTGCAAATCTGTGTAGGATTTCAGCTTCTGGAATGAATTAACTACATGTAGGGAGGTGCGTCATTCTGGACAGAAGAAGCTAACAAAGTTTGCTCCCAGACATTGTATGGCCAAAGTTAAGTTTATATATATATATATATATATATATATATATATATATATATATATAAAATCCCATTTCTTCTGGTCTAGAAGTATAGTTATGTGCATGCTTCCCACCTCTTCTGGTATTGTTACGTGTATCCTATTTATTCTTGTATAGAAGTCTAGTTATGTATATGTGTCCCATCTCTTCTGGTCTAGAAGTCTAGTTCTGTATATGGGTCCCATCTCTCCTTGTATAGAAGTACAGTTCTGTATATGGCTCCTATCTCTTCTGGTATAGTTATGTATATGGCTCCCATCTCTTCTGGTATAGTTATGTATATGGCTCCCATCTCTTCTGGCCTAGAAGTATAGTTCTGTATATGGGTTCTGTCTTTTTTGGTATAGTTATGTATGTGAGTCCCATCACTTCTGGGAGCTGACACCTGGCGCACCAAGGACCCCAAATTTTGGCAATATGTGTATAAACGGTAAATATTTGGATACTGATTCAAAGTTCAGCAACCAGCTGTAGTAGCACAGAAAAAGACTTTGCTTTTGTTTTTCCCGATGCAGCATAACAAGTTGAGCCGCCTACTCCTTCCAAAAATATTTGCCGGTACATTTGTTCCTTTTAGATTTAATGATTTTTTTGTTTAGAAAAAAAAGCCACATTACCACGTGAGGCATGCGCCACATCCTAGACGTGTTCATATTGGTCCTCTGTTTGTATTCATGGTGAATGGAAAAAAAATAAAGATGTGCCAGACAATAGACTGACATGCAGATGTATGGCCGTGGGAGTAAGCTGTGATTCATCCTTACAGGGTGTAGTTTTGTTAGAATACAAACTCTGGATATGGCGTTAAACCACAAATATGTCTGATGAATCAGGTGAGAAAATTTTAAGTGCTACTAGCCCTTTTCTTTCTTGTGTTCCTTTCTTTGTATTTTGCAATTTTTCTGCTTTTTCTTGTTTTTGTTTCTGTGAAACTTCTGTTTTGTTAGATTTTTTTGTGTTTGTGCTAAAGCAGAACTCCTACCATAAATAAAAAGAAAAATAAATGAATGCCCCAACTGAAAATGACATTTGTTGGCATTTTCTTTCAGGGCAGAATGTTTTGTTGCAATACCACACTTCTACCACAAGATGCCCTCAGTCTAGACCAGACATGGGCAATTTAAGGCTCGGGGGCCACATCCAGCCCAGCTTTTTAATTCGGCCCATTGTCACTTTCTTGACACTGGCTCCTCTCCACTTGTTCCCTACAATGAGTGTACATAATGTCACCATGAAGATGACTCCATGGCATGACCATGTGATGAAACTGGGAGCATCCTCATGGTTACAATTGGCCACTCCTAGAAATTATCTCCACTCACTGCAACAAACAAGGGGAGGGGATCCAAGGCACCTTGTCATGTGGATTTTGACGGTTATATGGCATATAGGTACGTTTTTATATCAGTGAGATTTTTTTTTGTTGAAAGCGTCATCGTCAATGATGCCAAGTATGCATGGAATTGGCACACTTATGCAAGGTGGACATTGCACATTCTTGGTTTGGCCCTTCTATCAAATTTAGTAAGCCATTGTGACATAGGGGCCGGACCAAAAGCATGCGTCCTGCGTCCTCGTAGCTAGGACAGGATATGTTAAGGACAGAAGCTTAAACACTTTATTGCAGGCAAACTATGGCCTATGGGAAACAATCCAAACAATTATCCTCTAGGACAGTAATGGCGAACCTATGCCCTCTCTGTGGGCATGCGAGCTGTCACCCAGGACAGAGGAAAGAACTGTAGCCTATTGGCTCTCAATGCTGTCAATTCTCCAACTATCTTCTGATTGCACATATCCTCTCCTATTCTATCTTATAAGAAAGTAGAGTGTGTGCTTACATGTTTTGTGTGTGTATATGAGTTGTGAAATTCAGATTAAATTGCCATGCCGGCACTTCAAGATAAATAAGTGGGGTTTGGGTACTTGGTCTCTTAAAGGTTCAAAATCACTGCTCTAGTTGTGCTCTTCACTTATTGCAGGTAATGAGCTGAGGGTAGCCACAGCGTCTTGACACCAAGGTGACAAAGGGCCAAATTAAAAGGCTAAAGGGCCAGTTTTGGCCCCCGGGCCCCGGG
The DNA here is from genome assembly GCA_036250615.1 of Ptychadena robeensis. Taxonomy (NCBI): domain Eukaryota; kingdom Metazoa; phylum Chordata; class Amphibia; order Anura; family Ptychadenidae; genus Ptychadena; species Ptychadena robeensis. The sequence continues at coordinate 23,560,768 of CM070039.1, forward strand.
TCTGTTATGAAAAATTGCAACAGTTTCCCCTCCATGAGTTTTGTTAATAGCTATTGCATGCAAATGACAGATTTAGAGAGTAGTGGCTTTTTAATTTTGTAAGGCATAAAGTTATGCTGAAAGAATGTTTTTTATGTTCGTACAGACTTTTTAAGCCATAAAACGCATAGCTAGCCGTAGTAAATATAATATTTATGGAACATTCTCCGATATTTATACCTGAAGATGAGAACGGGAAAATGGAAAAGTCGGATTGCCTGTGAACAGCGCGCCTTTGTGTTGGTTATCTTGCCGCATTCAGCCTCTAATCTTCAGCTGTAAGAGGGAAAAACGTCACTTGGAAAGTTACGTCGGTGAAATGGTAGAGGAAGGGAATAGTTTGAGAGGAGGCACTTATCAGTAGATGGGTCTGACGTAGTTGATAACCTTACTGGAAAGCTCCCCAGGCGAATGGTGTCTGGGCCTTGTTTTTGGAAACTTGCCCTTCAACACACGTTTGGGAGAAGCCAACTTCTCTAATGCCAGCTTTGCAAAAATTTGGTTGAAGTGAAGCTTAGATTCAAATCCTGTTCTCAGATTTTTTGGGGGCTTTCTATAGGGCAGTGCAGGTGCTCAGATTGTTATTGGCTTTCTATAGGGCAGTGCAGGTGTTCAGATTGTTCTTGATCATTCTCGGTGACCCGAAAACAAATTAGTTTTGTAGAATTTGTGTAGAAAT
>CM070039.1:23561496-23576995 GCA_036250615.1 Ptychadena robeensis
GAAGAGCAAGAGGCACCCCACTGTCTTCCCATCCAGCTACAGTAGATGTTGGGAAAGAGGTTGGTTGTTCAGCTATCTATCCTGTTAGATTTCAAAACATACAACTATACAGACTCCAGACCCATCATAAATGATCTTGGGCAATCGTTTTCTAGTGCCTATACACATTAAATCCCTATTGGTCTGTCTAAACCAGTGGTTCTTACCTTTTTAGAACCGCGACCCCAGAAGTGATGTTGAGAGATGTCACTTCCTGTATTTAGAATGCGGAAGCGCTGAGTGTCAATTCCACGATCCAAACACCGATCAGCTAAATATAATGTCCCCCCTCCCTTCTTTAATCTGCACATCATCATCACAAGAAGGGTGGGAAAGTTTGATTATAAATTTACACCCCATCCCTCCTAAATTAGGATGTTCAGGGGCTTTAATTCCCCTCCTACCTTCCCATCCCACTTGTGGGCACCAGCACTGCCGCATGTTATCAGCAGCTCTGATGTTTTCAGGAAACACGGCAACCCCTGTGTAATGGTCAAAGGGGTCCTGACCCACAGGTTGAGAACCACTGGTCTAAACCAACTTACAGCACTAAATGCAGGATCACTGGAGAGTTGTACCATTGTGCTTTGTGTTGTGTAAAGTTGAGACATTAGTAATTACCACTCCTCAATCCAGCAGTTGAGTCTCTTTGATTCTTTGTGTGTGTCTTCCTTGTTCATTCTTGCTTGTAAATATCAGTTTCACTCTGAGTTCTACTGCCACCTAGTGTTGACAACTAATTAATCCTCATTTTGGAGAAAGGGCTGCTCTCAACATTAGCTTGTGTAATCCACAGTGAAAAAGATGTTTCCTTACAAACCAGAGTTAATGAAACAAAGGAGACCAAATGGCTTTGCTCAAGGGGTATTAAGTATATAATCTACTTCTTTAGTTTGGTCCTCCTGATCTGTAAAATGCAGTCCTTTGTAGATAAATAATTTTAACCTCTGTTTTTATTTCTTGTGAAATGAGAAAATCGTGTAGACTAATACTTCTGGTTACAGCCTCTCACAGGGATCTCTTTATTTTACCAGACAGTCGGCTCTTACAACCTCTGATTGGGACTATTACCAGAACTAAAGTGCTACCAGCCACTTGCGTGTAAATCAGACTTGCGTTTGCCGTGGTTTTTTGTGTGTTAGTGAAGGAAAACCAAATATGTTTGGAATGTCCGAACATGCTTTGAACATTCCACATTTATGTATATAGAGGCAGAGAGCTTTCTGCTTCTTATTATCAGAAGCCCCAGGAAGTACAGTTAAACTACAAGTTCCTGATGGTTAAATCATTTTGCAAATATTTAAATGCTTCCATACCTGACAGAATGTCTGTCATTTCTTGTTATAAAAGACAACTCAAAACATACATGTAGTGGAATGGTCTGCAGCGGGAATACATGTTTACTTCTGCTTCAGTTTTGAATCTGCTTTGAATAAAGTAAATCATTCTTTTTGTGTGTGTGTGTGTGTGTGTGTGGGGGGGGGGGGGGGGGGGGGGGGGGGGGGGGGGGGGGTCATTAGCGCAAAGCAAAACCTTCCCAAAATGCAACACAACCTCTTTCTGTTGGGGTGGAAAAAGAGAAAAAAAATATAAAAGTTATTTTAGATTAGTCAACTTTATCATGGAGACATGGCCAAACAATGGCATCTATGAGGAGACCCAAATCTTTGTCCTCTTTGCATTATCTCCACTTGGGAACAGGGAACAACCAGGAGTAAGCAAGGTGACAAAGTGCCGGATATGGCCTGCGGGCCATAGTTTGCCCATGTCTGGTCTAGTTGCTCAATTAATATCAGGTTATTTGTGCTTTCTATTAGAGTAAAGCTAGCCATACACCTTAAGAAGGGTACAGACGACTCTATATTGGAGCCGTCCGATGTACCCTGCAGCAGTGTGATGATGTCATCACGCTGCTGTCCGATATCGGCAGAGCCAAGGAGACAGACTAGCGATGGAGTGCAGCGTGATGACTCTTTGTGTGCCGGCCGTTAGTTTGAATGGGGACGCTGGTCCCTATTCAAAATAATGGCATCTGCTCTGAGATATTGGCTTCGTTTTTTTTTTAGAGTAGTATAATATAGTGATGTGATATGCCCCCTACCTGCGAATCTGGTCCTCCAGAGATAGCCCTACTCCATAACATGTTGTATCTGGAACTTAACTGGGAACCCAACTGGAAACGGCTCAATCCTAACGTCAGTGGTAAGAAGTATGTACAGAAGTTTGAACTGTAAATATAAGTGGCGGTCGATTATCACTTCTTCCTTGTACAGACAGTAAAAACCCAAACCAAAATCCTCGGCAAAGCTTCTGGGTTTGTACTGAGCCGTTAAGTGGGATAGCAGTTATCACAGCAGACAGCAGCGTTTGTGGAGCATCGTTATTTGCACATTAAAATGATTAAGGTTTATTTTTACCTCGGTGAATTACAGCAGGGGCTGTGGAAAATGGAGTCGGTCTACAGATGTAGACATCACTTAGAGCTTCCTTGGCAGAGGTTCAGCGATCTGAGCTTTTGGTGTACGCCTAGAATAGAAGAGCTTGGGGGGAAACATTGATTTTGTGTTTTCTTGTTTAATTCTTTCTCAATTCTGCAATTGAGAATGAAAACATGACTGAGTGCATTATCATTTTTCTGAGACTTGCAAATCAAATGATGGGACAGGTCATCCTCAAGGGTGTTCTGGAAATGAGTGGTAACCAGGTTGTCAGTGGTCTGCCTCCAGATGAGGTCCTTGGGGGGGATTTTTGGAGTGAATATGCTGGGCTACAAATACCAGAAAAGACTGACTGTCTTATATATTAATATTGGTTGCAAAAAAATTCACTAGGTACAGTATGTTTCATGTAAAAATCATTTGATGTAATATAGAGAATGGCCACAAGGCCATATAAGCTGAGTCAGCACTCGGAGCCCTCTGTATTATTATTATTATTATTATTATTATTATTATTATTATCATCATCATTTATTTTAATTACGCCAACATATTACACAGCGCTGTACAATACATTAGAGGGAGATACAACAAAATATAGTACACACAGGTACAGGTTATGACACAGGAGGAGTTTGAGGATCCTGTCCGGACGGGCTTACAGTGTAATAGGTTGAGAATCAAAGTATACAATAGGGGGGGGTGGGACTGGCATGGTTGTGATGTTAGGGGTGAGAGGATGGGTAGGCGAGACTGAAGAGGTGGGTTTTCAGGGCTTTTTTAAAAGAGCTGAAGGTAGGAGCCTATTGTTCTCACTCCCAGTTCTGTTCTCCCTCTGTTGATTGCACATAGTCCACCCACCTACCCCTACCACTGACAGCCAAGCAGAAGTCTGGGGGAGGGACAAGCAGGGGGCCGACCATGGAAGAACTAGCTGTAGACAGTACGTAGAGTGCATGTAGGGTGCGGGTGTGTCTCTGTATGTGACTGTTTCTGCAACGCAAACAGGTTATTGTGAAATGGCCCTCAATCTGATCCTGTGTAGTTTGTATAGGGGGTCTCGATAATGTTCGTATTAGGAAAAGGGGGCCCTTCAGGAAAAGTTAGTCAATCAGAACACTGTCCCTTGTACAAAACCTATGACCTGTCGTCCACTGACAAAGTGCAGAGGACATCCTATTTATCTGCTGGTTGATTTCCATGTACCGGAAAGTGCCGTACCTGAGTTGTGCCCTAGTATCCACGCCCATTATATGGATATCTGTTCCTCTGGCACTGACTGAAAGGTAGTTTTAGTTTCTTTCGTTTTAACTGGGCGCGCTGTGGTTCCTAAACACATACTCTATGAAAGTCCGGAGGGATGGTTTGGCCTTCAGATCATTTATCAAAAACTTAGAATTTCGTGTGCAACACTGGGGGAGGGCTAAAGTGACATTTTCTGTTTGAGAGCCAAATGGGTCGTCCTTTTATTCAACAATACCATTAACGTTTTTAAAGAAATCCACCCTTTTCACTGTTAAGGTCCCCATACATGGGTTCATACCCGTGTGAATGTTGACGTCACACTGTTTGAGACCTTCGATCGCGCGGGTTATAAGTTGCGACCACCCTGTCATCGACAGCGCGATCGAACTGTTATTAATCCCTGTTCGATCTCCATTGCTTTGGATGGGGATTGCAGGTATCAACAAATACACGCGTTAATACCCACTCTATTGATAAATGCTCAAGTACAGCGGGATGACGTCACCACGCTGTGCTCAAGAGTCCGTTCATTGATTGGTGAATTGATGCACACCTGTTCATATTCTATACTTTGTATAGCCCAAGTGTCCAACCAGCGGCCCGGGGGCCATATTGCGGCCCTTTAGGAATTCTTCAGCTGCCATCTCAGTCCTCCACTTGCGGCCCCTGAAACCTGTTGATGCATATGGTATAGGAACAAACCTGTCTGCATTAAATATTGTTTCCCCTATCGATATAATCAATGACTTGATATCTATGAGGCACAAAACCTTTCATGACATATGTCACAAAATGTGCATAATCATACTACAGTGTTCCCTGATGCTTGAAGTATCATTTAAAACAAGTTTTGTTATTTAAAAATGTCTTCTAGCTATACCTGCTGTAATACAAATCAGTATAGATAGAAAATGTTATGTGCGGCCCTTTAGTGATGCCGAGGGCAGCACTTGTGGCCCTCCATATCAACTCGTCTGCCCACCACTGTTGTATAGGGACCCTAGTGCCTCACCTAAAGTAACAGTAATCACGCTTTCTTCGAGTGTAATTGATTGATTCAGCTCAAAGGAAGGGTGGCCGCGTTTGATTTGCGAACAATCGATCACCGCAAAAATGCACGTTTAACAAAAAATCGACCCATGTATGGGGACCTAAAAGCAGGGCACAGACCTGCAGATATGGGCCAGATCGATGGCCGCTTCTAACACCGTGCGCACTCACGACCATCTATCTGGCCCATATAATATGCACCCATCGCTGTTTTCAAATGGGACTAATCAATCCCGCTCGAAAACAGGTATATCGGACATGACTGTAAATACGGCCGATGTCCAATGCTTTGCATGGAGACCTGGGATCTCCATGTAAAGCATCAGCTGAGCTGGGCAGAGCAGAGCTGTCTCCCCAGCCCATATCTGACAGCAGTGTGATGACGGATACATCGGACGGCTCAAGTATCCTGTTTAATACCCTGCTTAAGGATGTTGGGAAACTACAATCATTTTCATATCGGTTTGAGTTTTGAAGGAACCTGGTTATCCATAATGTGAACCACGCTGTGGTGTTCTGTGTCACCATTAATGAAAGCCACCACCGGTTGGACATCTTTGTAACCGGAGAAGCCGGCAAGCAGGACAGTGACAGAGTCCCTTTATGTTCAGCAGACGGGGATGTTATGTTTTGTCTATGTAGCATACTTTAGTGCCGTGAGATTAAGCACTGGCTGGGGCTTTTGTCATCTTCTCTGGAAGTGCGGTCTGTCTGCGAGTGTTTGCGTCTGCTGCACGAAAAAAAAGAAGCTCTTTGTAACATGTGCCAAGTGCGCTACAAAGACATCCACGAACAAATGGTTCATTTATTCTGTGTCTCTGGCCAGGTTAGCCGCTTCCTGACGAAAAGCTATCGGAATGAAGCAGAACCTTCACATCGGAGGAATGTTAATTATTTTCCAGTGTTTTCTTCCCAGATTTCTTTTTTGTGCTTCTAATAGGAGTGGACTGGCAAGGTGTGCTGGGACTTGTTCCCCGATGTTTAAAGTACAGATCCTAAATGGATTTACACCTTTCCACATGCACGCTTTTCTGCGCTTTGACGTCTTTTCTCGTAAGCTTCCCTTTGTCATCGGTGGGCTGTTTATTGCACGTCAACGCATTATAAGCCGGAGATGAACTGTTCTGGCCATTGACTGGCTGTAAGGATGCTGAGGAAGATCAGCAATTCCAGGATTCTAAAATACAAGAAAGACACAACACTGTATTAAGAAATACTTATGAAAGTTTTATTTTTAGTTAAGTCCAACAAGATTTAAAAACTACCATTACCATAAACTACCACTTTTTTAACCATAAGACGCACCCAGTTTTTAGAGCAGGAAAATAAGAAAAAATATTAAGAGTTCGAGCATTAATCTCAGTTGGGGATAAAATCCCCAATGCAATATCGATTTCAGCCACAAGATGCCCCCACTGAACACTTGCCGTCAGTATACAGATGACATAATGGCTTCCTTCTCATCCATCTCTCCCCTCTATGGCTGACCGCAAGACTGCACAGATGCACGATATGATAATAATGTAAGCATGTACTGCCCTATGTGTGTCTGTCCTGCCATGATGGGCTCCTTGCCTTTCAGGGCACTGTACGGCATCACATAATCTCGGCCAGCCAATCAAGAGGCTGACTGTACGAACCCATGCGGGTGCATGAGATCCCAAAAATATTTGTTTACCACATCGTCTGGGGAGGTGCATTTGGTCCAAAGTATACAGTAGATGCTTTTCTAAAATAAAGCTCCTATTCTCTTAGCTGGCCATACACCTTTAGATCTCTCTGTCAGATATCCTTTAGATCTACCAACAACGATGTAGTCCGGGTCCTCTGCGATTAAACACAGGTAGACTTGATTGTTTAGAAAAGTGGTGGGTGAGTTGATATGGAGGGCCACAAGTGTGGCCCTTGGAATCACTAAAGGGCCGCACATAACATCCATCCAGACCCACCCGACGACATATCTTGGCAGGCGGTGGACTAGATCCCGACATTCAGTCAAAACCTGACAGCACCCCCCCCCCCCTCCTGCCCCTGGGTGCAGCACATATATGAAGACCTGGTTTTCCTGATCAACAGTGACAATTTTACAGATATAGGACCGCCAAAGTTAATTAGGAAAGCTGGGTCAGCATGTGACCACTTCACAGGTGAGTTGCTATGCCCTTAACACCCAAAGGGCCGCATGCGGCCCCCGGGCCACAGGTTGGGCACCTAGGGTTTATTAGGTCCCTCATATTACTTGGTTTTGGTAAAACAGAAGGAGATCTAAAGGTGTATGTCCAGCTTGTGTAATAGATTTGCAAAATATTCAGTTATAGAATACATTATCTTTTATATTTTATTTTCTTTCTCACCATGTGTTGGAATGAAGGTGTCATGCCCATCCCTGGGCCCTGCCAGTGCGTAAAGCTTTGTCATGATTTATTTTCCTCTGAAAGGCTGATTTGTTTTATTGGGTACTTGCTCACTTTTCATGATTCAGTACGTGTGGGATGAATTGCATTGGCTTCCGATGAGTTTTGACTAGAACACACGACCTTCATTACTGATATCGATAAGATATTTATATAATGACTATACATTGTACAGAGATCTCCTCAAAGACAAAGTGTAAGATATTTTATAGACATATATTATTATAGATGTTATACTTTAGCTGTTGATGTGACTTTTCCATCTGGATGATTTGAAATTTGAAGGCTGCCCCAAAAGTACTTCGGACTTAACCGCTAATTTGGGTCAGGTACATTTTCACAACTCAATTGAGTGTAGATTTGCCACCTTTAGGTGCCCATACACAAATCGATACCCGTTCAATCGATCATGGCTTTAATATGCAAGTAGATGAAGATGTTTAGAATAACAACTTTTCATATTAATTTTTATCCCCAGTTTAGGTTAATCATTCATATTTGGACAAATTTTCTGTTGTCCTAAAGCCTCCCATACACGTTCCGATTTTTCTCCCGACTGATATCGGCTGGCATGAAAAATCTAAATTTGAATTATCACCGATCAATAGGCCACTGTTTTATAAGCTACAGATCGACCAAAATTTACAGACAGGCCCTAAGCGGTCCCAACCGATCACGATTTCTAAAAATCGTCCGAAAAATCGGTCCGGACCGCTTAGGGCCTGTCTGTAAATTTTGGTACATAATTCCGCACCCGATTATTCTCCCGGTCGATCGGGCAAAATTCGTGCGAAAAATCGGAACGTGCATGAGGGGCTTTAGGAAGGAGAAAAAAATCATTACCTTAATTATAACAACAATTTTAATAGATCTATTCCATGCCAAACAATCACAAAAATATTGTTTCAATCTATTCACTGAACTTCTTAAAAACTTAGCACTGAATGGGGTTGATTCTGTATTCATAGGTTCGTAGAACAATAGGATTAAGGTTCTTCTTCAGTTGAGAACTGCAAAAGTAAACCAAGCATCTGTGATCATATCTTGTAGGCAGAACTGCCCAATAATCTTACAAAACCTCTGGAAGAGCATGACATTGTGAATGGGTTCATGGAATTTATTTACCCAAAAAATTTAACACATACAGCCTTATTCTACATAATTAAAAAATAATTTCATGATGGAATACCTTTTGGATGGTTATATATTTTCCTCGAAAATAAATGTATTTTAAAAAATCTGCTTTAAATAAAACGTATATGTGTGTGTATATATATATATATATATATATATATATAACATTTTATTTAAAGCAGATTTTTATATATATATATATATATATATATATTTATTTATTTTTCATCATTGATTTTTAACCACCCTGAATCAAATGTCACTGAACGCTGCAGATATTTCCCTCAAATGAGAACCGACGTGCACATATCTTGATAACAGATACCAAGAGTCTGTGTGCACACAAATACGTCGGGACCCGTCTCACCTCTGTTTTGCACATCCGCCGGTGCAGAGGCTCAACGTACTCGACTACGTTGAGCCTAGCATCGGCGGAGCGTCTCGGCACCGTGAAGACCAAGTATCCGCCGAGCAGGTAAGTCTATGTGCTACGTCGGGACCCCCGCTAAGCAGAGAGGGTCCCGATGTATGTGGAAACAAACCCTTAAATACATGAAAATAGGATAAGGTCATTAATGCGTCTGTAGGACAACAACACAACCTATATGTAAAACACAATGAACAATTATAATGTTTTCCTTGGGTGATGCTCATTAATTCAGCCTAACATCCTGTTTATTTTGCAATTAGTGGAAACCCATGGCATGTTACGTCTTTGTGTTTCCAAGACAAATAGCCATTGTAGAGCCACATCCCTCAAATTATTCATAACTCTGTATGCACATTTGTGTTGGGGTTTCCCTTTTCTGCTTGTGTTTTTTATTCTTTACCATTAAGTCATGTTCACAGTTTGCTGGGAGAGGTCAACGAGAGTGACCATGGTGGGTTGAAATACTTCTAGTTTTAGAAATAGCTTCCTAGGCTTTAAGTTTTCAAGTTTTCAATTGACATGAAGAACAAGAGAACACTTTGACAAAACTCTGTAGAGAGTCTGCAGCAAGTTTAAATTTAAATATCGGGCAAATAATTTGTAATATTCATAATTCTTTGTGAATTGTATTTAATGGTGTTTCATATGTTGTTTTTTTCTTTCATTCTAGAGCTGTACAATGGTGGATGGTGGTATGATCCTTCCTCTGCTCATAATGATAGCCTTCTCATCTCCTAGCATAGAAGGTAAGTTACCTACAACTTGATAAGTATTGGGACAAGATGAAATATTTTCGATGGAGTCCATTTGTTTTAAAGTTTAACATCCTCTTTGTTGGGTAGTTTTATTATCAGAAATTGAAGGCTTGATAACGTCTGAAATGCCTTTTTTTCTGCTCATCAAGGGAGGAGAGTAAGGGTGTCCATACATGCCATGATTTCTTAATATATTCAATCACAATCGAGCAACGTGCGCGTTCACGGTGCTTGAATCTGTTAAAAAATAGAGTAATGTATGCCTTTTTTCGAGCGGGAAAAAGGTTGGTCAAACATGGAACGGACATGCCCATAAATCCTGGTTGATCTGTCAAGCAGCACAGAGAGAAGAACATGTAAGAAGGGCCCCTGCCACCTCCCCCCCCCCTACCATACCCCCTCCCCCCTGCACAGCTCACTGCACACAGCCTGTGATCAGCTCCCAGCAGGGGAAAGGGGGCAAAGCCTAGCACGGCTGTGTACACGACACAGGCCGAGTGCTGGGGGGAGTGTCCCTTCTTCTTTTGCAGAGATCCTGTGTCTCATTGCTGCCTGTCAGCAGCTATCGCAAAATGTCATAACACACCTGACCAGGGATCCCATTGGAATGGGAATCCATTCCCATTCCATTGAACCCCGATCAAGCCCAGCGTTGCAATCAATTGCGGGTTGATTGCATGGGTATCGACCCGTGTATGGGCACCTTTTATCTTTTCTTTGAACAGCATTTAGTCTACTTTTCTGCTGCCACTCTATTTAACCACAATTGGATTTCTCTGAGGTTCTAGAAGATTAATTGGCCCCTTTCCTACCCCTATGTAACGGTGCCAAACCAATTATGAGGTGTGAGTCACATGCTCGCCCATGCCTCGAAGTCCTTTGGCGCTGGTTTCTATTTGTCATGTGACTTCCTTCCATTACGAAATTATTCAGAGGATATATAATATTCCTCCTATTTTTGGCAGCCAAACGTTTTAGATTCACATTAGTGATAAATGTTTTATTTGTATTCATCCAGGAACTAGTCTGAGCACTTCTCACACCCTTGTTCTTGTACTGTTCATCTCCAGCTGTGTGTGGAGAAATTTTATTTTATTTTGAGAGACCATATATTTTGTATTATATATTAGTATTATATATATATATATATATATATATATATATATATATATATATATATATATATATTATATATAAGTGCATTGAGGGCCCTTTCTATACTATACACATTGGGTTGTGTGCCTATGGAAACCTTCATACCCTGTGAAAAGGCCATAAGATTATGTTCCCTATATACCTGAGTATAAGCTGACCAGAGTATAAGCCGAGACTCCTAATTTTATCTACAAAATGGTAAAAACATATTGACTGGAGTATAAGCCGAGGGTGGGAAAAGCAAAGTCAGATATTGGAGTTAGCACCATTTCCCCTAGGAATGAATCAAACAGGTGAATCTTAGTGCCACACGCTCAATATAGTTAAGAGAGCACAGGTTTATTGTTATTACAGGATGGGTTTTCAAGGCAAGGTATAATTCAAACATGAAATAAGTTTCCATGTAAAAAGTCTTTTTTTTCACGTTTAAATCATAAGTAGTGGAGATTTCTATTGAAATTTCTTCTCCAGTAACAATTAACAAACGGGCCACCAGGTGGCAGTGTGGTGCCGCTGGTTTACATTTCACAAGCCGATGTCGGAAAACACAATGTAGCATTACAAAGGCTGGTGGCACCTGCGATCTAGCCACCTGCAACCGGAGACAGGCAAGTGGATCCTGACTCAAGTATAAGCCGAGGGGAGCTTTTTCAGCCCATTTTATGGGCTGCAAAAGTCGGCTTATACTTGAGTACATATGGTTTATGGTGAAAATTACAAGTACCAATGCACATAGGAAAAATAAACCTAGCAGTAGTTAAAGCTCACAGTCGCACTTTATCCATCTACATAAAATTAAAAGCATTTAAAGGCAAAAATGTGCAATGTGATAAGAGGTGTTCATATTCTATAGCCTAGTCCTATATAAATTTGTGCTGAGAAAGACTTGCCATTCCCCAGATCCCTGGACCAACTGCCTGAAATCTGATGACACAAATCTACTTTGCCCTTTCACTATGTTCTCTCTTGTGTCACCCTCTTCTAAGACCATGTCCAGAAAAATAACTTCATCTGCCAGATCTGCACGTGCTGTCATGCGGCCATTTTTGTAGACTGAGTGCTCTCAGGCTTCACATTTTCTTTGCCAGAGTGCTGAGCCTCCTACTTTTCCATCACCATTAAAGACTAATTATCCAGTTGTCCCAAGATAAGGACTTGAAGGCCTAATTACTCTCCTTGGGATAATACAGGAAGCCAGCACTGGACATGGGACAGCTCAGAAATTCTGTTCATTTCTGTTTGCACATGTTGCACAGATACTATATCTCTTGTATTGCTTTAAGTCCCAGGCGCCCAACTTTCAACTTTGGTGGTCCTACATGTTTTGTGCGGTCCTTTAGTGATGCAGAGGGCCGCACTTGTGGCCCTCCATATCACCTCAGTTGCCCACCACTGCTTTAAGTTTTTGGTCATAGGGAGCAAATATGACTGATGCACATTTTCACCACCCTTTTTTTAATTATTTTACGTTATCCTTTTTAGTTTTGCACATTTTTGTTGCCTAAACCTGTTTAATTACCTGTTATAATAATATACACTCATCCTTCATTGACATTGACCCCCCCCCCCCCCCCCCATAGCAGTGGCCAATGAATGGAATTTACTAGACAGCAGATGATTACAAGTCTTACAACCAGGAAACATGAGGAAGGCTCAAGAGGCAAAGGCAAGAAAGGATAGACAGGGTCATTGGCACCCAAGATCTACTTACCAGAAAGGTTAGGCTAGCTCAAGGGTGGGCAAACTAAGACCCATTGGCCAGATCCGGCCCCTTTAGCTTTCTTTTCGTGCACTTTGTCACATTGTAAAAACAACTTGACTTACCCAGCCGAAACAGGAGAATTGACAGGTATGCCTGTAATGGGTCAGTAAGGTTCCTTTTAAAAACTGATTGTCGGGTCTACAGAATTTACCGAAAAATTTGTAGCACAAGTGTCTGTTATTGGATAGACATATCATATTATTTTTTGTGAGGAGACCTATTTATGTATAAATTATTTACCCCCATCCCATTTACCTCATTTGGTAAATTCCTATATGGTTTTAATCAACATTGATGCTAAATGTTGGTTTTCTTTTATTCAACTATTGAAACAGTGCTGATGAGGTTTCACCTCCTTGGCTTTACGCACGTGGCACGCATATAAAATGCTGCCATGATTTGTAGCCCACTTGGAGGTGCCGGAATGGTGCTGGGAAAAAGCGACTCCCCTCCATTAACATGGAGATCTATGGCCCCCACCCCTTTCGCGTCATCGGAGGGGGGGGGGGGCAGAAGGATCACTGTCTACGCCGAAGTATTGCCAGGGGAGTCCGGCGGACAAGTAGGTTTCCCTGTAGTTAACTCAGGTTGAGTTTCATGATAGATGAATTAACCTGGGAGGTCACTCAGCAGTATCAGCTGCAGCTCATCTGATACTGCGAAGATCCTTAATTGTAAAAAATAAAATCTTTTTCTGACAGCAGGAGGGAGCTTGTTTCGAGTGCGCCCCTCCCACTGCCTGACGTCGCACCTAGGCCGCTGAAGTGGTGTCTGGGACATCGCTTCCAGGCAGGAACTTGTCAGCAGCTGATCAGCCCCCCCCCCACGAATCTCTACAGCTCTGACAGAAGAAACAGTAGGGGGAGGTGGAGTGAAGGGACTGGGGCAGTGAGGGCTAAAGTAGCTGCAGGTCTCCAGGATTTGAGATGCCAGCATGAAAACTGCAAGAAAGTAAAGCGAGTATGGTGTGGGTTTTGTTTTGTGTAGCAGTTTTCCAGCATCTAAACTGCTGACAGGTGAGTATTGTGTCTGTTTAATGTATGTGTGTTTTTTTAAATTTGAGTTTAAAACCACTTTAACTCTGGGAGAATGCCAAGGAGGCTGAATAAGTTTGTGGAAGTTTTCTTTTGACTAATTGGGAGTTAAAAAATCAAGCAAAATAAACATTCTAGTAGAAAATCTGCCCTTTTAAAGTCATTTATTTTATTTTCAGTTGCTCTACATCTAACCTTGGATGAACATTTTATTTTTTTACAGTAGAAAGGCTTGAATAGTAAACCATGACTGTAAATTTAGTAAAAGCCAGGCATTTTCTGTGTTACATATTTGAGATTCCAGGTAGTAAAGTGTTTTATTGTAATGCACAGCACTGTGGAGGATGATGGTTTCATAAATAGAGCTGGGTAATAAGGCAAAGAATCTGCAGAGAGCTGGAGAGCAATCCCAGCCGCCCTCCCCTGAGGCCAGTCGTGCCTCTCTCTCTCTCTCTTTCTCTTTGTTGTGACTGGGCTGACGAAAGAAAAAATAAGGGTGAGTAAAGCCGATGAACATACTTTGTCTGAGAAGGAAGAGACATCTGCCTACTTTAAAACCACTTTACCTTAACATACTTACCTTCTTCCCAGTGTAAGTGGTCTTTATGCTCCCAGGCATCAGATATTAGGTGCTCTTATGTGTGTTTTAGCCCCAGTCATACTTATCGGTGCATGGAGTTCATTGTGACCACCTGCCATCCAGCAAAGTAGACTTGTATGAATTAATAAGTCCGTTGCTTTTATTTGCTGTAGGAGTTCATGGGTTCACCCACATCCATCCGGAATTTGGGAAAAAGATTACTTCTATGATGCAGTATAGATATGAGCGGTGGAGTGCAATGTGATGACGTCATTGCACTGCACTCTATCACTCAGAGTATCGGCCTTTAGTTTGGACGGGGACACCTGTCCCCATTCAAACTAATGGCATTGTTCTCTGGCCAACTAAGCTTTCTTGTCACCCCATGTGGGCACCCACAATCCGTGGCCGATTTTGCGGCTTGCTATGTTAATGGGGGCCTTTACTACACAATTACAGATGAATATCAATGGGTCATGGGTACGACTTAAGTTCTGGAATTGTTTGTTTTCACAAACTGTATGGATACCTTTGTTCTTTTTTATTTCTTTTTTTCAAATTCCTTTTCTGATTAGGAGTCTACTTTGCTGTAATCTCAACCTGTGGGTCGGGATCCCCTTGGGGGTCGAACGACCAATTCACAGGGGTTTGCAGACCCCTGTCAAAGCATCAGAGCTGTTGCTAAAAAGCATCAGCACTGATGTCCACAAGCTGGGTAGGAAGTTGGGATTAAGAGTAAGGGCTTGTTTCCACTAGCGTGATTTGTCTTGGCACCACGCGTTTTTAAATCGAGTGTGACAATCACGGGTGGTCGCATACAATCATTTGCATGGGCTTGTCTCCACGTTTTTGATCGCCAGACGTGCCCTTTGCTCATGAATGGATGCAATCAAAAATTGCGGCCATTCATTTTCTATGGGTGCCATCTTGCATAATGCACTTTTTTTTGTTTTTATCGTGTCACCTGGTCAATCGCGCACAATCACGGTCGCTCAGAACAAGCCCAAATGCTCTTCCCTCCTAACTTAGGAGGGAAGGGCATTCCTCTTCTGGCACCTGAAGCTGGTTATACAGGGAGTGCAGAATTATTAGGCAAGTGGTATTTTTGAGGAATAATTTTATTATTGAACAACAACCATGTTCTCAATGAACCCAAAAAACTCATTAATATCAAAGCTGAATATTTTTGGAAGTAGTTTTTAGTTTGTTTTTAGTTTTAGCTATTTTAGGGGGATATCTGTGTGTGCAGGTGACTATTACTGCGCATAATTATTAGGCAACTTAACAAAAAACTAATTTATACCCATTTCAATTATTTATTTTTTACCAGTGAAACCAATATAACATCTGAACATTTACAAATATACATTTCTGACCTTCAAAAACAAAACAAAAACAAATCAGTGACCAATATACCACCTTTCTTTGCAAGGACACTCAAAAGCCTGCCATCCATGGATTCT
>CM070039.1:23580988-23613650 GCA_036250615.1 Ptychadena robeensis
ATAGCAGTGATCTATACCTTCCAATCACCATGTATTCTATCAGGGAGGACCTGGCACTACGTAGTTGTTGGTAGATCTAAAGGAATTTGTATAGAGTGATCTAAAGGTGTATGGGGGGCTTTAGACGTAATTCCTCTTGTCTTAATATCAAAGCCTGATGTCCTAACGCTGGGAACACATGCATAGATATGGGCCAGATCGATGGCCGATTCAAACTCCGTGCACGCTCATGGTCATCTATCTGGCCCATATATAATGCAGCCATCCCTGTTTAGGATTGATCCTGCTCGGACAAGACATGAAATCATGGTGGATCACCATTGCTTTGCATGGGGACTGTGGGTCTCCATGCAAAGCATCGTTGGAGCTGGAGACACAGCAGTGATGCACCCCCAGCTCTTTCGATGACTTGCAGCAGTGCAATGACATCATCACACTGCTACCGGGAACCTCAAAAGGCTCGTATATTAAGCAGTGTTTTTTCCTGGCTTTAGTTTTTTTTTGTTTAGAGCAGAGATGTGCTGTTGTTATTCCTGCCATGTGTTTATTTTTGTCTTTGACCTCATGTTCTCTCATTTCTTGTCCTTGTGACACTGGCAGTATTGCTCATCTCTGCAGTAAATAGCAATAAATCTGACGGAGGCTGTAGCCCAGGGTTCCAGTGAGCCCAAGGGTTCATCCTGAGGATGCTTGAGTCATGAGTATTATTCAAACTCCGCTGCCTATGTAAGAGGCATTTCTACAATGATCAGTTATCACATCAGATATCGCAAGTTTCATCATACCATTACTCATTTAATGTAAAGATCGTCATAGAGAGATAATTGTCATTCACAGCTGGAGGTCATACATGCTTTGCAGGATTGTAAAATATTATATGACTTCCAGGTTTATTCACTTTTTTTCTTGTGTTAAACATTCTACCACTTATTTACATAGATCTGAATTCTGTTTGTATTAAGGTTCAAATAGATATATTATTTTAATGATCCCTGCATGCAATATCATTTCCTTCTATATCTAAGACCATATTAAAGTTGGGCTTTCCAATGACTATATTCAGGGGTGCACATAACTTTTGGTGAGCTCCTCCGATGAGTACCAGGAGATGGTGTTTGGTACTCACCCCATATGTAGGGTGGCCTCCTTTACTATCCCCCTCACTGTCCTCTGCGTCAGCTTCCTGCATGGCAGATTCTGCTGCAGATGGACCTCCCTGTTCCTCATTTAGCCTTTGATTAGTGACCTCCATCCGCAGGTCACCAGCTGGCTTTGGGTCAAATATAACTCACAGTACAACACATTTGATCCCCCAGATCTCATACCTCAGTAGTACAACCCTGACATTGACAGTAACTAACACCTGAGACTAGCAGCAGTCCAAATGTCAACCTTTCATAGTCATATTCCAGCTGTCACACGGTGCTTTTCTCTTGTCAGAGTTTACCCTTACATATGCCTACTCTGTCTTTCATCTCCCAGATCTCCAAAACCATTCACACGCCGATTATCGGACGATTTTGCCACTGAGCGGCGGGCGTGCGTGCTCGAGTCGTCGGCAAAATCGGCCGCCAATCGGCGTGTGCCCACATGGGGTGACAGATCCCTGTCGCCCCACAGCTCAGCCGGCCAGAGAACGGACATGTCCGATGTTCTCTGTCCGATGCCATTAACTTCAATGAAGACCGGCGTCTTCATTAAAGCAGCCCCAGAATGCAATCACGCTGCATTCCAGAGCTTATCGGAGCTCATCTGTCTGCATCCGTCTGTGGGTGTATGGCAGGCATTAGAAGTCCAATCTTTTTTTGGGGGGATTAGTAATCTCCATTCCCAATGTTACACCCCTAACTGCAACCTTTTCATAGTTATTCATATTTCTCTGCAGTTATCTAAGTGACATAAATTGCATACATGTAACATTTAGCTGCGGCCGCCCAGACACTGAGCGCCTCCAAGTTGTTCGTACGCATATGAGCTGTGTAACAATAATGCTGGTACGCAGAGCTAGTTTTTGGCCCCGTTTGAGTACTAGAGTACCACTTATGTGCTCTCCGTTATTATATTATCTATAATATAGAAATACAGAAATACAGGATATCAGAGGAATTGCGCCCTGTAGAGCGTCTCATACTGTGAGACCGCACTGGAGGTGGTCTGAACTGCTGTACACACACCCCCCATAGCTCCCATCACCGTCGGTGGTGAGCGTTGAGGCTGCCTGGTCGGACCTGACCCCACAGTTTGCTAGGGGAGATTCCCGTGCCTCCTGACCTAGAGATCAACCTCTCCCCACTCTTAGAAGAGGCGTAAGCTTAACAATACCAAGCATAACCACACACATCGGTATGTGCACCGGCCTGATGAAGCCTTATTGGCGAAACATGTAGCCCTGCGTGCACCATATCCAATCCATCAGGAACGATCCATCCCATGGCCTCTTGTGTATTGTATATGCTTTTTAGATATTATGATGATGTATTAGCACGTCATAGCTCTGTATTGATGATAGGTTATATTACATTTATTACATATTGGGTCTTACATACAGGACCTGGATGAAACCAGGTAACCTGTAACCTGTAACACCAAGATCATATATTGTGTGATTCTCCTTGATCAATAAAATAGACTCTTAACATATCCCTATGACTGCACCATTGTATCACTGGTCCAATTAGAGTCCCCAGAGGGATCCCCTTTTCTGTATTTCTATAGTATCCTAGGGATGGGAACAGTGGTTAAAATTACCCCCCAATCTCACCCAATTTTTTCCAGATTATCTATAATATAGATAAGTCTATTATAAACTTTCAGCTTATAAGAAATTGACTTCAATAATCTTTCCAATTTCCAAATCTCTGAAAGTAACCCATATATGTTCCAACAACCCCAAGACTGACCACTGTGGCAACTAATCACATTCTCAAGAGCAGGCTTGTTTGTTTCTCTGTTTGAGATAATATTGGTTTGGTTTGTGCAGTGCAGAATATTTACGTGTCTTGTCCTTCTCCTTCACCAGCGAAGTCCTTTCACGGCGAGGCATTAAATTACAGTGTGGAGACTCTTGCTATATTCGTCCTGGCCCCCGTCATCGTTTTAATAGTTCTATCCGTTGTGGCCCTACTGGTCTTCCGGAAAATCCAGCAGCGTCACATGGAGCGGCTGAGTACTAGAGATGCGGAGTATGGAACCATAGATGGGCTGATTGCGTCCAATGTTGGAGACAGCACCCTTGCGGTAAGCTGAATGCTGAAAATGTTTTCATATGTATGCTTAGGGCAGTGGTTCCCAAACTGGGGGGTGCAATGGTATTTCAGGGGATGCAGGCCCTTATTCCTAACCTGTGTTTGAATAGGGGAGGGGGGTTTGATAATGTTCCTAAATAGAAAAGGGGGGCCCTGCAAGGAAAGTTTGGGAACCACTGGCTTAGGGTAAGCAAGTTCAGTAATTGCAAACGTCAAGATATGTATATGTACAATGCTTCTACCTCTAGTCAGGCACCAATATTTAGTCTAACATGCTTTTTCCTGTCTTATAGGAGATCAGAAGGGCAGAAACTTCTGTTTTTCCCCTTTAACAAACCATTTAAATGCAGCATGTGTTATAATTCTGTTGTAGATGCCAAAGCAGTGTGTATTTGAGAACAAGCTTTAGGTGAAACATTGGATTTCCATGAAATACACAGCCCAGTTCAGATGATGATAATGATCCTTTAGGCTATGTTTCCACTGCATTTAGGGATGCGCCGATAATCCCTGTGTAAATGGCATGCCTTGACGGGGATGGCATGACTTCCCACATGTTGCTCAATGGGTCCGCCAGCAGACCTGATGTGTACAGGCGGGGTAGGAAGTCATGCATATGTATGGCACACGCCCATAAGCAGTAATATGACCTCATACACAGGGCTTAATGCAGTCGCTCCCAAACTGTGGAGTGGGCCCCCTGAGGGGAGGAGCAAAGGTATTCCAGGGGGCGCCGGTCCTCATTCTTAACCTGTGTTTGAATAGGTAGGGGGGCTCGATAATGTTACTAAATAGAAAAGGGGGGCCCTACAAGGAATGGTTGGGAACCACTGGCTTAATGTGAGTTCTTTTCATATAAATGTCAATAGTTGGAACCCTTAATGCAGTTCTGTGTTACCACTACCGTAACCTCCTGGGCGGTATGCCACTGATCAAACTGCGCTCATGTCGGGATCAGGCACAAACGGCGCCTCTCTGTGTGCCTGCGGCTCTGTAGATGAGCCGGAGGCACACGGAGCCCTTCCGGCCCCATGTCTTTGGCGTCATCTGTGACGCTGAAGGGGGCGGGACCATAGACCTCCATGGTAATGAAGGTGGGGCTGCTCTCATCCCCACACAGCGCCATTGTCTATTTGACATCGGCAGTGTGTAGAGGGCTGGGCAGGGATTGCGGGAGAAAAAAATGGCACGAAAAGCCTGTTACGCCCAGAGGGTTTAGAGGCTTGTCATTCTAAGGCTAGGTTCACACAGCATCCGTGAGTCATCCAAGGTCCCTCCGTCTAACGCATGCATAAGGACATCTGTGGACGTCCTGTAAGGCATGCATTACAGATGGAGGGACCTTTCTGCCCATTCTTCTGATCCTTTGCGATTCAGGAAGTGATGATTGCAAAGGACAGGAAGTGATGTTGTGTAAGTCCTTTTTTATTGATTTCTTCTTATTTTTTTTTCTGTTACCAGCAGATACCCATACCTGCTTTGGGCTTCTTTGCATTAATGTCGTCGTAGTGCAAGGGAGCTCAATGCTTTACATCAACGCATGTGGAAACATGCTCATTGATTGTAATGCAATGCGACAATGACGCCATGGAAACATAGCCTTAGGCTAACCCATGACATACTTTGGTAATGGTGTGACTAGTGTTACACAAGCCCAATATGGCCTCTGTAAACATACTTAGTTGTCAAAACATTAATTTGGGAGATGCCAACATAAATAGGATATCAGCAGCCCCATGAGACTTAATATCTCTTGTATTAAATACATGGATTTGATTGATTAGAGGTTTGAGCAGCCCCCCACCGATCAGGAGTATTTCAACTTTAAAGTGAGCAAGTTTGGAGTTCAAGTGATACAGTTTATTGGCTAACTGAAGTCATTAGAGAAGCAAGCTTTCGGAATGTCTCAGATCCCTTCTTCAGGCTTAAGCCTGACATCCCGAAAGCTTGCTTCTCTAATGACTTCAGTTAGCCAATAAACGGTATCACCTGAACTCCAAACCTGCTGTATTTATTGATGACTAACACAGTACAACACTCTATCACTTTAAAGTGAGCAAGGGACCCCTTTTATATTGCATCTATAACCGAAACTTTTAGTTTTTGTATACAATGGGAAAAGGTTATATACAACATTTATATAACATACACATATATACATACACACACACATTTAATTTACACAACCGAGAATCAGCATTCCTTTTCTGGAAGTCACTTCTCGCCTCCTGTCTCTGCCTTTAGCTGTCCTACCGGCTTCCTAATATATTTTCACACACAGTTTGAACTGTAAGCTCATTAAAGTAGGTGTTGGCTGCACTCGCTGTGCATAAACCTGGGGACAGGTATTTACTAGTCGTCTGGAACTGCGGTATTATTAAACCATGAAGCCACTCTTTCATTTACATGACTGTCTCACCCTCATATAAAGATACCTGTATTTAATCACTGGTATGAAGAGCAGTGATTCGCGATATCTATGACTTGTAAGGTGACCCACCACTATCGGGCTTCACATGTCCCTCCTTTGAAACAAATTAAATAAAACTAAAAGTTCACTACTGTTAAGGTGTCAATACATGGGCCGATATTTGTATCGATTAGAGTACAATAGATGGCCATGCGCATCCACTATATTGGTAAACCCTGTTGGATATACTGAGTTCGATGATGCAGCAGCTCCTTTGAGATCAGGCACAGCGCGATTAAATCTTCTCGCTGAGTTTGATGGCTCCTCTATCTCATGGGCATTGACCTATGTGGACACTCTTAGGTTTGTGGCAGACCGGCAGTTTTTAATCGTCAACTCATTTACTTCAAAACCTAATCTCAGTTATATGAAGATAGTTCTTCTTTAAGACTTATCAGCAGCTTTAAGCTCGGCCATACATGGGGCGATCCCCTTGCAATTGATTGCAACTTGGTTTATTTCACAGTTTATTCCACCTATTGTATGCCTTGTTCCCCAACCTATTAGATTGTAAGCCCGTCCGGGCAGGGTCTTCTACTCCTCCTGTGTCATTACCTGTGTGTTATACTGTGTTGTATCTCCATTTTAAGTATTGTAGAGCGCTGTGTAATATGCTGGCGCTATATACGGTAAATAAATGTTAATAATAATAATAACAACAGGGAGGGGTACAAGTTTAGTTTGCATGATAATGGGTTGCTGTTGCTTACACATGATTGGGCCTCATTAATTGGGTCTTACATCTACAGGTATAGACAAAGTCCCTGATTTCTTTAGTGTTGCTGGGTATACTGTGTTTTTAGCATTTTCCTGTTGGCCATTATCAGATGCTTAAGCAGTGATTCCCAAACTTTCCCTGCAGTGCCCCCCTTTTCTATTTAGGATTAGAATATTTTCGAGCTCCCCCTCCATATTCAAACACAGTTTAAGAACCTTTTGTCTCTCCCCCCCCCCCCCCCCCCCCCCCAGTTTGGGAACCACTGCTCTAAAAGTATTTGTCAAATATATCTGACTACAGATAAAGGATGTACAGTGCTGCCACCTTGTGGTGGAGGTTGGTGTAGTAAAGTCAAAGCATTGACTATACTTTATCATATGTGCTCAGTAAAGAATTTTAATAAGCCAGCAACTGCCAGCATACACAAATCATATAGTTCATATATAGACTTTTTTTTTATTCTTCACACTCTATAATCCTCTTGAATTGTGCAGGATGATATTGGGGTCACTTTGTCCCCAATTGTTCTGGGCTAATTGCTTGGTAGATGGTGAATGGTAATGACCCCTGTGAAGTGATTACATTAACAGACCCCTTAATGTTTGTAAATGCCATTTGCACATATATAGTTTAAGCGTTTTTGCCATATGCAGTTGATCCCCATTGTTACAAGCACCTCCTCCTTAGAATGTCCTGAGCCTATAAGAAATCTTCAATTACCATGTTTTGTTGTATATAGGTGTTCTATGCCCTTTTCCCATCAATCCTATGTTTCTATTGCCCTGTATATGAATGTTTTGTTATTTTTGTCTTTCTTAGGATCTGCTGGATCACTCTTGTACGTCTGGGAGTGGATCTGGGCTGCCCTTCCTGGTACAGAGAACAGTGGCCCGCCAGATCACCCTTGCAGAGTGTGTGGGTGAGTATAAATTCTCTGGCATATGGGCTGGTGGTTTTAGTAAATGAGCATCTATATAAATATTGACACTTGGGGCACAGTTGGGACATTTTTAGAGGTGCACTCACTTTTATTGCCAGAGGTAAAGCCATTGAAGGCTGGGTTAAGTTAATTTGAGGGGACAACACATTTACACTTTTATGCAAGCTGTACACTGACTTTTTAACTTATGTTTGCTTTACTTTATATTATCTGTGTGTGTGTGTGTGTGTGTGTGTGTGTGTGTGTGTGTGTGTGTGTGTGTGTGTTTATATATATATATACGTTATATGTTTCAGTACATTTACCTAATTGGCCAAACCACAACAATCTGTGGCTCTTTGAGTTCTTTAACCCCTTGAAGTCTGAGCTACCAGGAACACAAAGGCTGCATTATGTTGCCCTGAGAAGGGACGGTCACCTCCAGCTAAGCAAAGCTGGTATGAAAGGTCTTGTGTTTTCAGGATTGTGTCACTTCTATATACCTTTGAGGGTTTTCCCATTGTGTACACCACTGACATTTTAATAAGTGTCACTTTAAAGCATTCTTGGCTGAATATTTCAGATTTACTGACAGGGAGTGATGATGTAAAATGCATTACCTTCAGAAATGTGGGCCCCTGCCAGGAGATTAAATTTACGGTGTTGTGTCCCTATTAGTCTTTCAGCTGCTCATAAAACCTTAGTTCAGTTCTTCTTTCATGTGCAGATCAAGGCATGTACACAGTCATGAAAACAGCAGCTTCATCCAGGAGGGAAAACCCATCAGTGAGCAAATTTCTATCCAGCAAATACTGCAATTGTGCGCAATGTCAGAAAGTCATCTCAGTTTACAGCAGATACACTTCTCACCTTTGGTGTATATGTCAGGGGTGGGCAAACATTGACTTGTGACCACACATAGGCGCCGGACCAACCAAGGCCCGCAAGGCATAGGGGTTCTAAGTCCTCATAGCTAGGATAGGAGATTTAAAATGGCCAGTGCCATCCCCCTATTATATACTTTATTCCACAACCTCTTAAGCTAGCCATACACAGTCGGATTCCATGGCCGCTCGATCACCTATCCGATCGATTCCGGCGATTCTGGCGGGAATCGCAGGTGTGATCGATTGGCCAATTAAGAGAATCCGATCGCTGCATACCACCTTGTCCAACGGATTCCGGGACGATTCCGTGTCCGATTGTCCACCTCACAAATGGCAACTCCCCCTGATGTGTGCAGAATCGGATCAGAAAGACCAACATGTTGGTTCTCTGTCGGATCCGATTCTGGGCCCCTGAACGATCGGACGTGATCGATCGGACAAGGTGGGCTGCACACGATTCCGGCACGATCGTTTCGCGTGCACGCGCCCGGAATCGATCGGCCCGGAATCCGGCCGGAATCCGACCTGTGTATGGGGGCCTTATGATTGTAAACCCAATTGGGCTTCTTCTCTTGTGTAAGTCTGTACCTGTGTTAGATTTTGTTGTGACCGATCAATTTTTTGATGCCGATTTAGAAATTGCATGAATAGAAGCTTTTGTGGCAATTTCTTGTGCCCGATGACATCATTAAGCGTTGTCAAACAGCCCAAAAATTGTGTGGGCAACCTTTGTTGTGTGCCAGCACTTGAATTAAATCGATCTAAGAATAAAGGACATGTCCGTAATCGATTTTGAATTGGAATTACACTTTTAGTGCGCACAACGGTCCATCATCCCAAAAAGTTTGGGGGAAATCTAAACATGTATGGGGGGGGGGGGCTTTAGGTTGTATTGCTTTAGGTTGTATTGCATCTCCACTCTTATTTAATGTACAGCGCTATGTAATATGTTGGAGTTAATACGAGACAGATTCTCTTTGTATTATTGATGATTTTTATAAAATTTATTATGGAAAAAGAAAAATGTTGGAGTTATAAATAAAAGTTCATGATATAATGTACATTTAGATATCATGTATGTAGCCTTGCAGTAGGTTCTAAGATCACAATGATTTGATACCATGAATATGGCTTTTCCCCCCTTTAGGTAAGGGCCGCTACGGTGAAGTATGGCGCGGCCTCTGGCAAGGAGAAAGTGTGGCAGTGAAGATTTTTTCGTCCCGAGATGAGAAATCCTGGTTCAGGGAGACGGAATTATACAACACGGTGCTGCTGAGACATGACAACATTCTAGGTAAGCTATTGACAGGGCTGAAGCCCCCCCTGGTACGCACATTCCCCTCCTGCTGCAGACTGGAGGCTTTGCTGAACTAAGTCCATGGCATCCGGAACGCGCAGACACATCCTACTGTCTGCTGTAGATGGAATAGGGCCTCGGCTACTGCCAGTGGCAAGGAATTCTTGGCCTAGCCTCCAAGAGTGCTGTTAAATGATCATTTTGGGACAGCGAGGATTTAATTAGCAATAGGACCGTCCTGCATTCTCACCAGATGGCTACAGCGGCCTGGAATGCAGGGCAGCTACTTGTTGCTCGTTTTAGTAACTGTTTAGTAGCAACTTCTGTTAATGGAAAAGTACCACTCGGCAACCCCGCAGGACTTGGCTGTGCCCTGTGTACATGACGATTGCAGTATAATGTGTCCTGGAGGATCACAGCCCCCGGGAAGGGGTCATTTTTTTAGGATTTGTGCATTTAAAGTTAACATTTAATCTACCAATATTTTGCCATTCCTGGATCCTCTGCTTTTCCCATTATTAACATGCACATGAGATCTTTACATAAACTAATTTCTATTGTAAATGTATATATATTTATCGACACACAATATTATTAAGTGTCTGCACTTCTATCTGTAATGCAACTAGTCAGAGCCAACAGGGTTCTGTACATAGCTGACAATGTAAGGGATAATTAATGCCCACCTATGGTGCGGAGCCTCCATAATAGAAAGATTAAAACACGCACCACAAAACTTTGGGGGGGGGGGGGTGATTTCACATTGTGCCCATAGAATTGAGGGGGTCTTTACACTTCCACAAGACTTAAGATGAGACTGGAGTTTCCTTTCCCCCTTTTTTTTTTATTTAGGCGCCAGGTGCCCAACCTGCGTCCCTTTGGGTGCTTTTTGCCTGCCCCCCTCGGTCCTCCCCCGAAACCTTACTGTTATTGCATAGGGCATAGGAACTTGCCTGTCTGCCGAACCCCCATTGACAGGTCCTCTCCCAGGTACTTCTTAGAGTGCGAAGAGGAGCTGAGGGGATAAACTTACGTGATGGGTGTACGTAAAAGCCAATCAGCGACCCAGATAGCGCCTGAGCAAGTCTCTATTGTTGGTGGGGTATCCGCAGATAGGTGAGGGCTTATGCTCCCACTATTTCACCAATGAACGGGGGTGATTTTAAAATATATATTGCGGCACATAACCTTTGAAGGCAGTGTAGATTGAAAATTTCATGTGCGGCCCTTTAGTGATGCTGAGGGACGCACTTGTGACCCTCCATATCAACTCAGTTGCCCACCACTGATTAAGGCAAATCTCAAAGAAGCACTTTAACCACCTGGACGATACACACCATTGGCTTTCGCGGCAGAGCACATTAAATGCCACCATGATTTTCTGCCCTAAAAAGGTCCCAGACATGGCTCTGGTGTCACCGGTTATACTGGAGGTGTTCTCATAAGGAGCAACACACCTCCATGAACATGGAGGTCAATTGTGCCGCCAACCCCTCCGGCGCCATATGCAACGTCATAGTGGCAGGCACCGAAGCATCAACAAGTATGCTGATGTGCAGAATTGCCATGGGAATTTGCTGGACAGGTCAGTTTAATTGTAGTTATCTTAAAGGTGAGTTTTACCAGCTGAGAAGCTCACCCTGAGATAACTGGGTGGATCCTTGGCTTCTTAGTCCAGAGCCATAAACTTTATTTGGCAAAGGGGAAGATCGGGTTCAGAATGCAAGTAAAATGTAGTAGCTGGAGGGCAGGGTCAGGCTTAGGGAGTACTGGGTCAGGTGTGTTAACTTTTTTCTGTGCCACTTATACCCCCTTATAAGTACATAACTAAAAGAAAACAGCCCAGAATTAAGTTTTTTTTTAATATAGCATCAATGGGGGTTATTGCTTCAAACAAGGTTTTAACCTCCTGGACGTTTAGCCCAAGTTAACTCTGGTTAAGTTTCATGCGTCATGAGTTAACCGAGGGGAAACTTGCCTGTTCCCCAGATTCTGCCAGCGATTCCTTGGATCGGCTTATATGCTGATGCTTCTGCATCCGCGAAGAGGGCGGGGGTAGACGGCACCATAGATCTCTATGCAAATGGAGGGGCATCGCTGTTTCCCAGCACGATTCTGGTGTAACCGGAGTCGTGCAGGGCACCTCCGAATGGGTTTTTAATCGTGGAGGCATTTTATATACCTTACTGTGATCGTGCCTGGCTTGCTTTGAAAAAAGCACACCATGTGCTTAGCGCCCAGGAGGTTAAATTTTTTCTTATTAATGAAGAAACCATAAGTGATATTTACCTTTTTTCTGGTTTACTTAAATACTCTCCTTCCCAGAGTTGACTTTTTTTTTGTTTCAGCTGCTTTTGTTTTCCAGAAACGCACATTCCAGGCATTTTGTTTTCTATTCCATCTCATTGCACTCGGCGTACCTCGCCTTGTAAATATGTTTGCGTGTTGAGACAGCAGAGCAGAGAATTGCTCGATTGCTGAGGTTGGCTAAACAGCTCCTGCCGGATACACTGCGTCCCCGTAGAGGATCTGCTCAATTGGGTGTATATACACAGCGCCTGGGGCTTACTTTCCGCATTCCGTATCATCGCGGTTCCTTTTTCTTGACGGTTTTACAAGCTCATTCTTACTGTCTAGGCAAGCCCCTCTTTTTTGTGGCTGGTTCTCACATTTTAATAGCTGGATTAGGTTTAACACCACACGTACCAGTAAACAGAAGGCGAGCACCCGAATGAGTCTCTACTTGACACATTGCACAACGCTCCACCATTGGTCGGGCGGAGCTTCAGAGCTCAGGTGAAGGATTAGTTGAGTGTGAGAAGAAAGGTGGCCCCATCGCTGATGCTTTTTATTGTCTGAAGTTTATTATGAAGGATTTTAAACTTTCACACCTTCATTGGACATTGAGGGCTTATAACCAAACCTGTCATTTGAATTGTCCAAACTTCTACAAGCAGAAGCCTTCAAGGAAATCCATGTCACACACCATAGACACAGAGCTGTGGCAATTAAAAGTTCTTTGCAAGTGTCAACTTTTCCTTGATCACTTTTGTCAGATCAAGGAAACCGCGAGACTAAAGGGATAACCAAATGTTACCATGTTTTTGGGCTTATAAGATGCTCCACCATAGAAGACAGAGCGGAGCATATACAGCGGAGCATCTCATCCCGGTATAAATACAGAGGAACTGCAGTTCTGCTAGTTGGAGCTCCTTGCTCCAACCGGCAGAGCTGGAGTTAAGAGGCTGGGGAAGCTGCCAGTGGCTTTTACCACCTCCTGGTCCCGCTCTGCCGAGCTGTATGTGAGCGGACGGAAGCAGCTACTCTCATACAGAGGTCTGCAGGCCGGTTATCCGTCCATGGATGGGTCATCCGTCTGCAGATCTGTATGTGGGCGGACGGAAGCAGCTACTCTCATACAGAGGTCTGCAGGCCGGTTATCCATCCATGGTCATTCTACATGGGCGATCAATCCATGGATGGATTGTCCTTCTACAGGGCTAATACTGTCCGCTCATACAGATCTGTGACTGCTGCAGAGGGATGATCTGTCTAGATAGCCCATATTCACAATATCAGTCCCACTAATTTATTCCCCTTGATTTTGGGGGTGAAAAAGTGCTTGTAGTCCAAAAAATGTGTTATATCTCCAGCTTTTCCCTATGACCTGCAACTATAAAAAAAAGAATAATATAACTTTTATGGGTGGCCTAAATTCAGGTTTGTTTTTTAAATAAGGGAATGTAGGTCACGTGACCTCTTACCCCTCTAGTTTAGTTTTTTCAGTTGGTTTTCCTAAATGCTATCCATAACAAGCTATATGTGTTCAAGGCAAAGTGCTCACAGACCTATCTACAGACCTACACCCATTGTGATAGTTTGTATTTTATCATTTTATGGGCGATCATTTGCTATAAACACACGTGCAGGGCTTCTTTAAAGAGTAACAAATACGTTCCTGGTTGTTATCCTCAGTTCACCGCTTTCTAACCTAAACAAATAGACCTTTGGAATGCTGAACTTTTAACAAGTTTGGGTTCTCTCCAGATCTGGTGCCATCACAAGGCCGCTGCAGGTGGAGGGATCCTCAGTCACTGCTCAGTCAGCTGATGATTCAGTCTGCGCACACAATTCCAGCGAATTCACTACAAGTTGATTTGAGGTTGGGCACCTGGGAAGATAAATCTACTCTTAACCTCTACAATAGACTAGTGTTATAATGCCATTTGACTCCACAGTCTGTACCCTCATAGCAGGTTAGGGATCAAACTAGTGTATAAAGTGCATATGTTACATGTTTATATATTCCTTGCAATGGGTAAAATTATTTTCAACAAACCATCACTCATCTCTCTAGCTGCTTCCGTGCTCAAAAAATATTATTAACGTCCTATGGCAATGTAATAACCATGTAAGCTTTGTACACACTCACATTTTTACTGGATCAATCTTTCATAAGTATTTGTGATGATCAGTTGACTGAACAGTTAAGGTAGCCATACGATTCCCGAATGCCGATCGTTCAGGAATTATTACTTTGGATGGGCACCGAGGGTCCCAATCTAAAGTATCGATTGACCAAGGTTGTGCGTATCTGTGCACTAAAGTCCCCTCCCAGAGGTGGAGTGCAGCGTGATGACGTCGGCGGGAACCCTTTGTGTGACGGCCGTTTGTTTCAATGGTTAGTTTTTATTGGCATCGGTCAGAGATTTATGGATATGTCGGTTCTCTGGCCGACCGAGGGCGACAGGGATCTGTTGTCCCATGTGGGCACCCCAGATCGGTGGCAAAATCGTCTGCCACAAGTTGCGGGTGTGGCGGCCTTAAGTGATCATTTGGAGATTCTTGCATCACCACATTGCAATCAATCGCACAATCATCAGGCAATTGAGACGACCTTTACAGTTTGGTAGGTCCATGAGTTGAGGTTTTCTTTGTGTCCTCTTTGCCTGCCGTTTAGTTCAGTTCTTCGTATTTTTGAAGAATTACACTTTTCATTTATTTAAAGTTCAGCGGGTTTGTCCAGCAAGCCAAATAGAACACAGCTAGAACACAGCTTAGGGGTTGCTGAACGTGGCTTTTCCTGCCTGTAATTTGCATTGTTTGTCTCGTTGACTCTGCCATTCAGCTGTATTAGAAATCGATTGCCCCTCATCTTTCTCTCTTTGCCTGTGAAGGTTTCATCGCCTCGGACATGACTTCCAGGAACTCCAGCACTCAGCTTTGGTTGATCACTCACTATCATGAGATGGGATCTCTATACGATTACCTGCAAGTGACGACATTGGACACGGTGACGTGCCTCCGGATCGTCCTGTCCATCGCCAGCGGACTGGCGCACCTACACGTAGAGATATTTGGCACCCAGGGAAAGCCCGCCATTGCTCACCGCGATTTGAAGAGCAAGAACATTCTGGTGAAGAAGAACGGCCAGTGCTGTATAGCCGATTTAGGTAATCTGGTTTGTTGCATATTTTGTAAGTCAAGTCAAAAGTATTGGCTTGTTACTGTCCTGGGGTTTTAGTAAAGTGGACCTGTCATTAGAGAACCATTAACCTTTCTCATTGCCAAGCATGATCATTGCCAATGAGCCCTTGTTTATAGGAAATAGGCTAGAGCATTTGAAAAGGAAACACTGTAATGCCGTTGTATGAAGACTGTAATGCCATTGTATGAAGACTGTAATGCCGTTGTATGAAGACTGTAATGCCGTTGTATGAAGACTGTAATGCCGTTGTATGAAGACTGTAATGCCGTTGTATGAAGACTGTAGAGCAGTTGTATGAAGACTGTAGAGCAGTTGTATGAAGACTGTAGAGCAGTTGTATGAAGACTGTAGAGCAGTTGTATATAAATGTTGCAAACTGCACAATGTATTCCTCTACCCGCAAGCTTCTCTTCACTGCTATGATAGCTGCGGGCCATGACTTCATCGTGTGCAATGCAGGACAGCACTCCTGCTTTATAAGTTAGGATGCTAAGCGGAAAACCATATCTGGAATAGAGAAGATTGCTGCCTACCAGGGAAGTGAGAGAAAACTCAAGCTACTTTATCCTGACCAAGAACCTCCTTAAGAATCACTTTATATACTAAGGTTTTGCTCTAGAGCAGATAGGCACAAACTACGGCCCACTGGCCATATCTGGCCCATTTGGTATTTTAATCCGGCCCGTTGTCACCTTGGTGTCAAGATGCTCCCCTTCTTCTCGTTCCCTGCAATAAGTGGGGATAAATGTAAACTGTTGCTCTTCTCCCGCCTCGTGTTTAACCTATCAGTCAGCCTTTGGGTACAGGGCCAAGTGCTGGCTTGCTGAAAGTTGCCGTCTGCCTGTTAGTGAGCTGTATGAGTTTTTGTATGAGATGCACCAGTAACGTTTACACTACTTGTGTAAATGCGCTCTCTGTGTTGTCTTCAGCTGTGTGCATCAACCTTACCCAACGCAGAGCAGTCTGATGTTTTTTATTCCGGCGATGTCCACAAGATGGCAGCCCGCATCCACTTGTAGAAGTCAATGAAGTTTGTGTCTTCAGTAGTAACCCAAACTTAGTTTTGTATCTCAAATAAAACCAGTAGCTTAAGTTCATGTCAGCGAAGTGATTTGGATGATGATCACTGTGCCGATTTAGAACTTTTTTTTTTGTTTTTGTTTTTACAAAAAATCGGTTACATTACATGGAATTTTTTTTTTTTTAAATTGGTGATTTTTTTTTGGGCTTAGGTGCCATGGTACCCCAATCTGCACTGCTCAACCTACTTGGCGTTCAGCCTGAGTTAACTCAGGAGAAACTTACCTGTCCGCCGTATTCCCTCAGCCATTCTGTGCATCGGCGTGTATGCCGATGCTTCCGGATCTGCCCCCGATTGCGTCACCGGTGACACGAAGGGGGCGGGGGTAGGCATCGCCATAGACCTCCATGTAATGTCGCCTTCTCCCAGCACAACTCCGGCATCTCCAGTGATGCCGAAGTTGTGCACGGGTCCTTTGGGTGGGTAGGAAAACGTGCCAAGTGTGTAACGCCAAGAAGATAAAAGAATGCAAAACTTGTTTCCAGAGATTTATATTTGCCATCGCTAGGGTAGGATGTAGAGGTATCTTAGTCAGGGCCTGGCAGGGAATGTTCTGGGAGAGCGTTTTGCGTGTGCTTTTCTTCTGTTTTACAAGGCTTTATCACCCTTTCACTGCAGTTCAACAATTCAGGCGGACTTGTATTAACACAAGGATTCCATAGGAAGCTATCTGTACTTTTCACAATGGCCCTGTGTGTGGTTTTGCAGCATGCAGTAATGTGCTTAACTTGCTGTCTCATATAGAATGAGATTTCGGGTAACACAGAGACCAACATTCAAGACATTTGGTTGTATCGGCCTTGTGCAGTAAGCTGGGAGGTCATTCTGTGAGCAGTAAAGCTAAAATAGCATTTGAAATACAATGCAAGGAACATGCAGGTGTCTGTTTGCTAACACCTACGCTGTAAATCTTAAGGTAGCTAGACGCGGCCCGATTTGCAACCGATTTTTCGGCTGTTCAACCTCCATGCATGCTCCTGCCAATCGCCTGGTAGTTCGTTGTCTAAAAATCATGTGGCCCCACCTGAGATAGACCAGGGATCTCTTGCATGTCGGATTGCACAGTGATCCGACATCCTGGTAAATTTCCGGCCGATCCTATTACTTTGAATAAAGTAATGTCCGGCAAACAAAGGGTGCCTGCCGATCAGCTGAGGATGTATGGGCTACCTTTAGTGTCTCAAAATTGCTACTAAAGGTGGATTCATGACCTGGTTCTTTTTGTTTCAGGGCTGGCCGTGATGCACTCACAATCCACCAATCAGCTGGACGTTGGAAATAACCCGAGGGTCGGGACAAAGCGGTACATGGCTCCAGAAGTTCTAGATGAGACCATCCAGGTGGACTGTTTTGACTCTTACAAGAGGGTGGACATTTATGCTTTTGGACTGGTCCTCTGGGAAGTCGCCAGACGAATGGTTAGCAACGGTAAGTTGTTTTGTTTTGCAGTCTCCTGTCCCGTCTCGGCGCGGTCATTCTTAGAACCGCTGGCTCGGGCTGCTATTTTCAACTAATAAAATGTTTGTCGAGTGTTATTTTGATCTGAACTGTCACCCAGTTTAGGGATTTGTGTTGCAGCGTTTGTCTGGAGAGTCTTCGCAGCTGCTCCGGGGGGTTCGTAGTTACATCCATAAATACATCTCTGTGTATATATCGGATATAAATAAAGTCTATTTGGAATGTGCCATCAGAATTGCCAATTTTTAGTATAGCAGGCGTCTTTTCAGTTATTGAACTACCTGGATTAATTTATTTGCTACTATGCTGGCACTACATCCACTATGTGTAAAACTTCATGGTGAGCCTTTTACAAAAGGGTCACTTCTTTCCATCTAATCTGTGCATCTACTTGGTAGGGTCAAGAAGGACAACACTATAAAGCTGGCCATACACCTTTAGATCTCTCGGTCAGATATCCTTTAGATCTACCAACAACTATGTAGTGTCGGGACCTCTGCGATTTAACACAGGTAGACTTGATGGTTTAGAAAGTCCCTCATATTACATGGTTTTGGTAAAACAAAAGGAGATCTAAAGGAAATCTGACAGAGAGATCTAAAGGTGTATGGGGGGCCCTAAGGAACACCATACTTATGGCATTGTCCCACTATACACAGTGTTGTTGTTAGTGCAATGTAGCCCTATGCGTTACTGTCATTAGCTCTAACTAGCAGCAACCTCCCATGTTTGATGTGCATCAAAAGTGGGATTTTTGACACTTTAAAAACATTATAATACATTATGCATAATCAATGGAACTGTAGGCATTAAAGATTCAGCCTTCTTGGCATCATGTTGCTTCGGCACGTCCATCTGCTCTTTAAACAAATCTAAGAACCCATTGTGGCACATGAGTCAAAAAGTTTACCCACCTCAATGTTTTATGTAATACATCATTTTTATTAATGGGTGCAATGTTGGCGTAGGTGGTTCAACTCCCAGCCTGGACACTATCTGCAAGGAGTTTGCATGTTCTCCCCGTGTCTGTGTAGGTTTCCTCCAGGTACTCAGGTTTCCTCTCACACTCCAAAGACATGCAGTTGCCTTCCCCCAAAAAGATTCTTCTATGTAAGTTTCATGTGACATATATCCGTGTGGTTGGGGCATTCGATTGTGAGCTCCTGAGAGACATTCGTAAAATGACCATATATTCTCTGGGCTGTGTAATATGTCGGAGCTATGAAAATATAAGATAATAATATTGAGGAATTTATACTGATAGAGAAACAATTTCATGTTTCAATCAAAGGTATTATAAGATGAGCAAATAAAAGCCCCAAGTGTGTTTACATTGTAGTTTTATAATATATGGGACATCAAGTGTTAAAATGAATCTTGAGTAGATATATATAAAAAGAGGGAAGAGTGGATGAAGGGAAGGAGAGAAGGAAAGGGGAAAGATTGTGTGCGGGACGGAAATAGATAGTATAACCACAATTAAAATATTTAATATAGGAATACAATAATATAAAAAATATACCATGGTAACCCATGGTATATTTTTATATTATTGTATTCTTATATATTTTAATTGTGAAAGTTATCATATTTGGTATATGTATAGTTAGAAGATCATGGAATGAAGTAGATTCTTGTAATGGGAACCATACAGCCCTTATATGTGAAGCTAGGCATACACGGCATGATTTCATGAGTGCACTCATGATGCTCGATTGTGCTCAAATCTATTGAAAAATAGAGCCATCCCCATCCAAAGTATCGGAGGGGATCGATGATGCAGAAGTGCTGCGGCTCGATATCTAGGAAGCTCGAGTGCAGTGCAATGACATCATTGCGATGCGCTCGAATGGCCCCTCGATCGTACGGGCATTGGGCTGTGAATGCCTAGCATAAGTATGGTTACATTCCGTGACCTTATCCGTTATACTCTCCATACAGGTAAGGTTCAGCAAGCCATTCCTCAACCTGTGGGAGGTTCAGTGGACTTTCAATGTCTAGGAATAACAGACCATTATTCCTCAATGTTTTATAGGGATTTAATAGATTTAAAATGTACTTGAAAGCCCTGAGCTCATTTCAAGTTAATAGAATTGCAGCATGACTTGCAGGCACTGCTGCAGCTTACTAACATGTACTCCAAATACTCCAAATTTTCACAACGTGGTGTTAGATTTGTCTTCCCCATACACCTCTAGATTACTCCATTTGCTTTAGATCTACCAACAACTATGTAGTGCCGGGTCCTCCCTGATAGAATACATAGTGATTGGGAGGTATATATCACTGCTATGTAGTGCTGGGTCCTCCCGGATGTAATACATAGTTATTGGAAGGTATATATCACTGCTATTTAGTTCTGGTTCCTCCCTGATAGAATACATAGTGATTGGAAGGTATATATCACTGCTATGTAGTGCCTGGTCCTCCCTGATAGAATACATAGTGATTGAAAGGTATATATCAATGCTATGTAGTGTCGGGTCCTCCCTGATAGAATACATAGTGATCGGAAGGTATATATCACTGCTATGTAATGCCGGGTCCTCCCTGATAGAATGCACAGTGATTGGAAGGATTAGAAAATTCCTCATATTACATGGTTTTGGTAGAAGAAAAGTTGTATGGTACGATTGAAAGGTGTATGTGGGTCTTTAGTTGAAGATTTTGGCTATTTGCGATTATTGCCATTAGTTGCCACGTCCTGTAAATCCAGTTTAGTTGTACCCATTCCTGTGAATATACATGTGATGAGGAAGGTTTGACATTTTCCAAATAAATGTTTGCCAACAGATTTGTTTTGGTAACAATACTCTATATGTTAACTGTAGATAGTTTAAAAGGGAACCACTGCTACAGACCGCCCTGATTTCCTCGCTTCGTTTGGTTCTCCTGGATCTTGGCTGCAGGCGATGGAGCACTGATTTCAGTGGGTACACGCTGTTCTGTCGCTGCATCTACCATCCCACCAGCGAGCAGTAATGCCTGCTAGGCATCTTAGATATTTATGTCACACTTTACAAGTCCTGAATGGAATTGTGTTAAGTTGAATTTCTTTTAAAATCACAAGGGATAGAACACTACTTAGCGGGCACCAACTGTTCCTTCAAACCGAGAGTCTACTTTTAAGAAGTTAAATTGTAAACTGACCGGGCAGGGTCCTCCTCCTGTGTCATAACCTGTTCCTGTGTGTTCTCTTGTGTGGAATCTCCACTCTTAATGTATTGTTCAGCGCTGCGTAATATGTTGGTGCTATATAAAAAAATAATAATATAAGCAGTTAAAGGACCAGTCACCATGTACAGGTGCGGAGGGCAGCAGTGGCAGGTCTTAATATAGAAGGCTCCAGCACACTAGATTACAGAACAGGTCCGACAGAGCTGTACAAAGGACACCAACATTCTGGTATACTGAAGAAACCCTTCCCTTTTGTATTTACAAAATGTATTTATCCCGAAGCCCAGCTCTTCATGCTGGACAGTTAGGATTAAAAATAATTAGCAAAATTATTGTGATTGTATATACTTTTCTGAAGCCTTTCCATACTTGACCTTTTTATTGGTTTGTTTTCCAGGCATCGTTGAAGATTACAAACCTCCGTTCTATGACGTTGTCCCTAATGACCCCAGTTTCGAAGATATGAAGAAAGTTGTCTGTGTGGATCAACAAAGACCAATCATTCCCAACAGATGGTTCTCTGACCCAGTAAGTATCATTTTGCATGCTATAACTTCTGTCCATGAAGGAGGACAGGCCAATCACTTTACCTATCAGTCATGTGACCTACTTCTCCAATCATGGCGTTTAATGCAATATTGCGCAAAGACCTTTGCAGGACATTCCAGGCTCTACATTGAACCCAGTATGGAGTGTAGACTGCAGATTGTAAACTAAATGGTTAATGTGAGAAAATCAAACGATTGTCGGCCATTTAAGGTGGCCATACACAGATCGATTTCCAATCAAATGCTGCACGCGTTTGCAGTTATCGATTTTTAAATAGTTGGGGGAGGGATTAAAAATACTGATAGCCAACCCCATTCAACATTGTTCCATCAAATTGTAGACCTAGCAAGAAGGCACCAGAGTGCCACCTCAGACTTATATTGTTGCCACACCATTGTAGTGCTCTACATTAGGTGGATTAGGTAGGTATTTGAAGGACTTTGCAGGGGGACTATGAGAAAACATCTTCTGTTGGTTTAGCTTTTCTTTTTTTTTTAGGCTAAAGCTAGGAACACACGGCTCGATATAGGAGCTGTTCGATGACTTCATCTCACTGCTGCCCATTATCAAAGGATCTGGAGGCGCAGCACTGTTGTGTCCCCATCATCCGATGCTTTGCATGGAGACCCCGCGGTCCCCATGCAAAGCAATAAACATTGACCATGGTTTACGGTCATGTCTGATATCCCTGTTTATAATATGCAGCCATCCCTGTTTTCGAGCGGAACCAATCAATCCTGCTCGAAAACAAGGATGGCAGCATTAGATATGGGCCATATAGATGGCCGTGATCGTGCATGGCGCTCGAAGCAGCTATCAATCTGGCCCATATCTAGATGTGTGTTCCTTGCTTAAATGTACCTAACACTGCCAGCCTGACAAGCCTATGGGAGGAACAAGCAGGAAAACAATCATGGGGAAACTAGCTGCAGACAAAAATGGGGTGCATGTAATGTGTATATATTATATCTTATATTGTCTTGATGAGTGAATGATGAATGTTTCTGTATAATTGATGTGTGTATATATATGATATGTGTCTTTGCATGATTGGTGTGTATGTGAAAAGGGGAGCTGTATTTTAAATAAAGTTAGATATCCCTGTTTATAATATGCAGCCATCCCTGTTTTCCAACGGGATTGATCAAATCAATGCCGCTCGAAAACAGGGATGGTTGCATTAGATATGGGTCAGATAGATGGCCGTGAAGCAGCTATCGATCTGGCCCATATCTATGTGTGTGTTTTCAGCTTTAAATGTATTTAACACAAGCATTATATATACCCCTTCCTGCTATATTTTGTACTCACACATTTTCTTCTTTTACAGACGCTAACATCACTTTCTAAGCTGATGAAGGAATGCTGGTATCACAACCCCTCTGCAAGACTCACAGCCTTGCGCATCAAAAAGACTTTAACCAAAATTGACAATTCCTTAGATAAACTGAAATCCGATTGCTGAAGACGTGTCAGTACTGCTGCCATATCCGTGCGTCGTCATGTATGACATAAAAAACAAAAACCACAGTGCTTGCCTGCCGAGGTGTAGACCTTTTCATTTCTTTTCACGTGCAACTTTTAAACACATACCCGCCTCTTCAGGAGACAATCCCGCTACGGAACACTGAAACCTCCATGAGTTACTCTAGTGCACATTTCGGCACAGTCCTGCCTTCCAAACACACACGACAGCTGGATGATCACTAAGATCCGGATCTGAAGAGGCAATGTAGAGAACACACACGACAGCTGGATGATCACTAAGATCCGGATCTGAAGAGG
This sequence comes from Ptychadena robeensis, assembly GCA_036250615.1. Taxonomy (NCBI): domain Eukaryota; kingdom Metazoa; phylum Chordata; class Amphibia; order Anura; family Ptychadenidae; genus Ptychadena; species Ptychadena robeensis. The sequence goes on from CM070039.1 coordinate 23,604,063, forward strand.
CAATGTAGAGAAAACACACTACAGCTGGATGATCACTGAGATCCGAATCTGAAGAGGCAATGTAGAGAACACACACTACAGCTGGATGATCACTGAGATCCGGATCTGAAGAGGCAATGTAGAGAAAACACACTACAGCTGGATGATCACGAAGATCCGGATCTGAAGAGGCAATGTAGAGAAATCCGTACCGGTCTGGGCATTAAAAGGCCAATTCAGAGGAAAAATAAATATTTGCGATCGATTCTCAGCCACTTCTGAGGAAATCCGCCAGATCTTTTTGGATTTTAGCAATATTTTGTGTGCTTCTCTGTTTGATTGCACTACAGATTCCTTGCATTCCTTACTTGCACTCTAACGGTTTCATTTTAAACGACGGATGCCAAATATACGATTGGCCGTGTACAGATCGATGTCGCTAAATTATCCATTTTCTTGGGAATGATGTAAAAAGAAAAAAGTGAGCCTAATATACGAGTTGTCAGCGTAGGCTTCCTCTTTCGTGTACTGATGTTTACAATATCGCTGAACATAAGAATCTTTGTTTTTTGGACTGTATAAAAACTTATTTATTACTAGTGCACTTAAAGGTTTCCAGAAAAAAACTGAACAGTGCAAAAGGCTACCGCTACATTTTGTGTTTTTTTTATTTTCTTCCTCTTCGTTTGGTTTTACACTTAAACACATTTACGATAAGGAAAAAGACTTTTTCATTTTCCGAATGATCACGTTGCAAAAGTCACATCCTTCTTTCTCCATATCGAGAAGTTGTGTGGGTTGTATCCGCGGCCGTTGGATTCAGAGCCTTATCAGGTGTCGCGCACCCCTTTTTTCCAGCTTGCCTTTTATTGACATAGGAAATGATGACAAGATGTACAAGGGCCCCGGAGATTCTGGATACTCTTCAAAATGTAAAGGGAGGGTGGGGGAGAGAAAGAGAGATGCCTTTCTTCTAAGCTATGTATTATGTTGCGTTGTAAACTTTGCCAGAAAATAACTATTTTGTTTTAATCTACTTTTTGTATTTAGTAGTTATTTGTATAAATTAAATAGAATGTTTTGAAGTCTAAATTTGTTTTTTTTTTGTTTTTTATTTGCTACAAGGTCAAATAAAGCCAGTAATTGAATTTTGAAGTATGTCTAGATTTATTTTTTGTGGTCTCATGGTGTAATAATTTTATTTCATAATTTTATTCTTAACAAAAAAAATAAATAAAAAATTAATGGCACAGATGTGTCTTTGACATTTGACATTGCGTGTTTTATATAGATATAAACATTAAGGCCGAGAGATATACTCTTTTTTGATATTGTGCCAACCCAAATTACAAGTAGATATACACAATCCCTATCTTGGAGAAGATTAATTCTCCAGGATGAAAGCTAAAGGGGTTTTTTAAGGGCACTCTGGGTCAAGACTGACCCAGAGTGCCCTTAAAAAACCCCTTTAGCTTTCATCCTGGAGAATTAATCTTCTCCAAGATAGGGGTTGTGTGTATCACGTGATTTATGGTCAGGGGTGCATATACTGTATTTTTGGACTATAAGACGCACCCAGTTTTTAGAGCAGGAAATCAGAAAAAATAAATATTTAATTTGTTTAAATGAATGTGAAAAAATCTCATGCAGTACCCAATTTCAGCCACAAAAAAGGTGTCACTAGAGAGCACACTACAGCGTCTCTTCTTCCTCAGACAGAGGGGAGGGAGGGGGAGCCCCCCCCCCCCTTCATGGGGGATTCAGCACCCTGGTCTTCCTGTCCCTTACCTGCCATGGCTGTGTTGAGGGAGCTGCCTGCGAGTGCAGCTTTCCCCACACACTTTCTGCATTGGCTATGTTTGCGGGGCTCTGCAAATATAGCCAATACAGTTAGGCTCCCCACAGCTCTCCCGGCAGATGGAGATCACACAGCTGATCTCTCCTATCTGCGATCACCGCCGGCCGCACATTCGGACCATAAGACGCAGGCACTTTTTTCCCCTAATTTTGGGGGTGAAAAAGTAGGTCTTAAGGTCCAAAAAATATGGTAAGTGGTACTCAAAAGGTGCCAAAACTAGCTCTGCGTACCTGCATTATTGTTACACAGCTCATATGCATACTAACAACTTGGAGGCACTCCGTGTCTGGTCGGCTGCAGTTAAATGTATACAATTTATGTCACTTGGATAACTGCAGGCAAACATGAATAACTATGAAAGGTGGCAGCTAGGGGTGTGACATTGGGAATTTAAATGATTAATCACAAAAAAGATTGGACATCTAAGGGTGTTGGAGATCTGGGGGATGTAAGTCAGAGTAGTCATATGTAAGAGTAAAATCTGGGGGGTCAAACAGCATTGTACTGTGAGAGTTACATTTGACCTGTGGATGGAGACAGCTAATCAGAGGCTCAATCAGGAACAGGGAGGTCCATCTGCACCAGAATCTACCATGCAGGAGGCTGACACAGAGGACAGTGAGGAAGACCACCCTACATATGGGGTGAGTACCAAACGCCATCTCCTGGTACTCATCTGAGGAGCTCACTAAAAACGTTATGTGCACACCTGTTTATAATATTACACTTTGCTTGTTACAGAGTCAATATAAAAGAAATCCATGTGACATGCTTCATCTATATATCTGATGAGAAGGAAAAATTTCTCTATTAAAATCTATAAAAATTTTCTATTAATAAGGCAGTTGCTGTGTAATTTTATCCAAGTTTCTGTTTCAATACACACACAATACACACAGCGTCCACACTCTGGAGAAAAGCAAATAAAGTTCTTCTATTTTGTGATGGAATTTGGCTTTTTGCAAAATAAAGTTTGACTTTGATTTTTCTCCTTCTATGCTATGGTGTACATATATAAAACATAGGCTATGTTTCCACATCAGTAGGGACCCTCTCCACTAAGCGTATTGCTTGGCGGGGATCCCGACAGAGCACATAGACTTTACCTGCTTGGCGGATGCTGTGTTCAGACATCCGCCGATGCAGACGCTCAACGTACTCAACCACGTTCAGCCTTGCATCGCGGAATGGCTTGGCACTGTGAAGACACAGCATCCGCCGAGCAGGTAAGTGAATGTGCTTCGTCGGAACTTCCCGCCAAGCAATTCTCTTAGTGGAGAGGGTCCCGACTGATGTGGAAACCCCTCGCAACTCAAACTCATTACTAAATAGATCTCATAGGGATCGCAACAGACCCAAGGCTGAAAGCAGCGTTGTCAATATAACGAGTATAGCTGTAAGTGGTGCAAGTTACAGGTCCCGTTAGGTGGAACAAAAAAAAATTACAATACAACACGTTAACAAACAATAGGGTGGGGTGGCTTAACAAACTTACATAGTAATGGATGGGGAGCATGCCCCAGTGGAGCTGAAGGAGAAAGAAGGATATAGAGAGAAGCAAAGAGAGAAAGGAGAATAGCGAATATAAAAGAACAGGGCTGTGGAGTCGAGGAGTCGGACACATTTTTGGGTACCTGGAGTCGGTGTTGGCAAAAAATGAACCGACTCCAACTCCTACTAAATTTAAATGGGGATTAAAAAAATGTCCCAATTCACAAACAGTCATAATGTTAAACATATAAACAATAAAACAACTTCTCTGCTATAAGAATAAATGCATGACGTGCATAACATTACTGCAGAGCGAGCACTTCGCATGACCATGAAGCATGCTGCACACTCACTGTATGCGTCACTAAATGGGACAATGCACAGTGACGTTGCAGCAGCGCTTTCCATTGTGTTCCGCTGTAACAGGGAACGCAGCACCCACTGTGAACCTAGCCTGACTCTCACTGATAATGAAGTTAATGTGTGTTGCCGGACTAGAGACGCTTGTATAAGTGAAGGGAATGGGTCGCCAATAGTTCAAGACTGAAGCTGTAAAACATTTGAGAAACCGCTGTAATTCAGCTGAACACTAAAGCAAGGCACACACGGGTAGATCTGTAAAAAGATTTGAGTGCAATCAATTAACTTTCATGCTCACGGTGATTGTACTCTAATTTGTTTACAAACCTACCTGTGTGTGCTTTCCTTTGGGCGGGATCAATATAGCCCGCTCGAAGGAACTCGACTGAACGTGATGTTGGAAAACCCTGTTCAATCTCCAATGCCCGTGCAATCAAAGCAGATCGGCACGGGCTTACCACCAGGGAAGTTAAGGTGGGCATACACTGGTCGATCCCTTGCTCCCCATCTAAAGTAATGGCAATCGGTCAGGGATTTGCTTCCCTGTTTAATCGAGCTTTCTTCGATCCCGCTTCAAGTAAGGGTGGCTGCAATTGATTCCTGAACAACTGATAACACTACGAGGACCAATTGCTTGGATGTGACAGATGAGCGGTGGAGTGCAGCGTGATGACGTCATGGCAGCGGCAAGAGATTTACGGACATATCCGTTCTCTGGCTGACCGAGCTTTGGGCGACAATGTCGGTGGACAATTTTGCCGATAGCTGCGAGCGCACACGCACATTGGTCGGTGGCAAAATCGGCTGCCGCTCGTTGCGTGTGGGGGCCTTTATATAGGAAGGTCAGATCCTTTGTCTCTAATATACTTAACTGACCTTATGGATTGCAGTAAGAATCCAACACAAGTCATCATACTTCTCTGTTCTATAAAAAATTTAAAGGTTTAACAGGAGATACCTATTTTCTAATTATTGGCGTTTGAAAACATTTAGATCAAAGTCTAATTTGCTGAGATTTCTTTTTGTATTTTCTGTATAATCTATATAATATATGAAGGTACACACATTGGATTGTATAGTAATAAAAAATGTGGTGAAAAGCAGAATGTTTATTTTAGGTTCTTCAAGGTTGTCCTCTTTTGCTCTGTACACTTCTGCCCTTCTGTCACTTGGAGGTACTTTTAGTTAACAGGCATCTCTTGGAGTTTATTTCCTTAATGTGCCTGAGAACATTAGTTGTGGCAAAGATAGGGTTAAAACAGTTTTATGGTTCATTTAATGGCAGGAGCACTTAATATAGTCTTTCAGACAGCTCACAGTCTAGTGACCTTACCATAACCATAATCTATTTAATAGTGTCTAGATCATGTTATTACAGTCTAAGGACAGTGTAGGGGGAAACCCACGCAGACATGTGGAGAACATGCAAACTCCTTGCAGAATGAAGTTGGGGCCCCAGTTTCTGCATGGTCAGAGTGTTCACCACTGAGCCACTTTGCTGCTTTAATTCAAACATTATGATGATTCTGGCCTTCAGGAGGACCACCCAGGGAGGTAGGACCAAGAGCTACATCTGCTGCAGAGGGCAAGTTCATTAGTAACCAACCTCAAAACCACAAATAAACATTTCAAAGTTCAGGTAAAGCAGCCCATACACAGGTCAGATTTTCGATCAATCAACTTAAAACTATCAATTTTTAAGTCGGTATAAAATTGTATGTCGATTGTATCATGGGCCATATGTAATACAAGATTTTTGATCGATTTTTTTTTCAATCCACAAAACAATTGATCCAAAATAGTCCGATTAAAATTTCAATCAGAAGTGAGGTAGAATAGGTAGAAAAAAATCGATCAAAAATTGGTTGACCACACTTCTCAAAATACCGAACCAATTTTCAATCGACCGATCAAAATTTACCATCCAGTCCGATCAAAAAACTCAATTTTGATCGGATTAAGTCGATTTAACCAGGTGGGCAAAACTTAATTCTCAATCAATCGACTAAAAAATTTATCGTTTTAAGTCGATTGATTAAAAATCTGACCCGTGTATGGGCTGCTTAAGACCAACTCAACTTTTACCTGTTTAAGGGGGAATCGGTCCTTCATGGAAGAATTTCTGCAAAGCCACTTCTGAGGAAGAACAGCAAGAACCATGAAAATTCAAAACTAAGAAACACAAGGGATGGGAATCATACCAACTGTAAATGGAAGTCAGAGAGATCAGAATCTGAAAAATAATTGGCATATAGTTTCCTGTATGATTTCTTCAAGGTTTTTGATGTCTTCAGTAATTTACAATGTAGTAAAGAATACAGAAAACAACAGCTCGAAGTCCAAATTTTTGACTGGTCCTGTATTTCAATTTCCATTAATATTTCCTTGCTTTATACCTAACAAGTAAAGCCAATGAAAGCAATGCATTTAAAAACTAAAATTTAGCCATAGATGAGGCGATTCTCCCTAAATAGATGAGGGATCGACTGCAGCGTTTGTGTACCGTCCCTATCCAAAGTAATGGGATTGGCCAGGAATATACGGACATGACGGTTATCCGTGCGATCCGACATGCAGGAGATTTCTGGTCGATCTGTCCAGGCTGGCTCACCCAATTTGTGACCGGTGGGAACGTGCATGGCGGTCGCTCGTTGAAAAATCGACCCGTGTATGGCTACCTTTAGTTTTTGTCAAGTTTGATACCTGCAGTCTGTGGAGAAAACTATTGGTGCAAACCTGCTAAATTTAGGGGTTTTCAGAAACATTGCTGCAACCATTGGTGTATAAATCAGGCACCTTCATTCAAGATGTCATATGACAAATTTAAAAAAGATAATTTCATAAGTTTTATAAAAAACAAAAACTGCGGTTTAAATGTACTGTATTTTTAGCACTATAAGATGTACAGGACCATAAGACGCACCTCATAGTTTTGGAGAAAAAGCCATTCGCATCTCAAGTGAATAAACACAAGGTTCCAGCAAAGTAGGCAGGACTGGGCCATTCAGCCAAGTCAACAAACCAGTGCCAGGAGGGAAGTCTTAGTTCCAGCAGCATGTCAGGGCTGAAGCTTTAGCATGTGTCTATACAGTCCTGGCCAAAAGTTTTGAGAATGACACAAATATTAGTTTTCACAAAGTTTGCTGCTGCGCTGCTTTTAGATCTTTGTTGCAGTTGTTCCCGTGATGTACTGAAATATAACTATAAGCACTTCATACGTTTCAGAGGCTTTCATTGACAATGACATGAGATTTAAGAGTCAGTATTTGCAGTGTTGGTCCTTCTTTTTCAGGACCTCTGCAATTCCACTGGCCATGCTCTCAATCAACTTTTGGGCCAAATCCTGACTGATACAACCCATTCTTTCATAATCACTTCTTTGAGTTTGTCAGAATAAGTGGGTTTTTGTTTGTCCACTCGCCTCTTAAGGAATGACCACACGTTCTCAATGGGATTAAGATCTGGGGAGTTTCCAGGCCATGGACCCAACATTTTAATGTTTTGGTCCCCGAGACACTTTTGCCTTATGGCAGGGTGCTCCATCGTGCTGGAAAATGCATTGTTCTTCACCAAACTGTTGATGGTTTGTTGGAAGAAGTTGCTGGTGGAGGGTGTTTTGGTTCCATTCTTTATTCATGGTTTCTGTGTTTTTGGGCAAAGTTGTGAGCCCACTGCCTTGGATGAGAAGCAGCCCCAAACATAATTGGTCTTAGTATGCTGCTTTACTGTTGGCATTACACAGGACTGATGGTAGCGCTTTTCTTCTCCGGACAAGCCCTTTTTCAGATGCCCCAAACAATCAGAAAGGAGCTTCATCAAAGAATATGACTTTGCCCCAGTCCTCAGCCTTCCATTCACCATACTTTCTGCAGAAGATCAATCTGTCCCCGATTGTTTGGAGCATCTGGAAAAGGGTTGGTCCGGAGAAGAAAAGGTGAGCGCTATGCAGAGGTCGTGAAAAAGAAGGGCTAACACTGCAAATACTGACTCTTTCCCAAATCTCATGTAATTGTCAATAAAAGCCTTTGAAACATATGAAGTGCTTTAAATTATATTTCAGTACATTACAGAAACAACCGCAACAAAGATCTAAAAGCAGCGCAGCAGCAAACTTTGTGAAAACTAATATTTGTGTCATTCTCAAAACGTTTGGCCAGGACTGTACACTCCTAGAACCCATTCACTGAACACACTGATCAACTAATGGAGAGACAAATTTTACAATCTGGCGCTAACAACATATCCATGAGCAGCTATTTACACATGGGAGGAGATATGAGCCTGTGTCACAAAATGTATTTATTGCAATGCAGAATGTTAATGTAAATATAACTCATGCGTTCTAACTGTAAAATGTGTTTAAAATGTGTTTACTGCTAGTGCTAATACAGATAATAACCCCTTCTTGGCAGTGACTTTTTGGCTTGGCTGGAGGGGAAAGAACAAATTCCTGTCTCCTGGGATGCAGAGCTGTTGCTCCCAGGATGATTGGGAATTATTTTTTACATATTTTCAGACCATGACACGCAGGGACGTTTTCCCATTTATTTTAATGGTTTATTCTTAATGTCCAAAAAATACCTTATTTCATTTCTTTGTGCCAGGAAAGTGCTATAGACTGGCAGTGTGACGTATGATAAATGTATAGTATATACAGTGGTGTGCAAAACTATTTGCCCCCTTCCTGATTTCTTATTCTTTTGCATGTTTGTCACACAAAATGTTTCTGATCATCAAACACATTTAACGATTCGTAAAAGATAACACAAGTAAACACAAAATGCAGTTTTTAAATTATGGTTTTTATTATTTAGGGAGAAAAAAAACTCCAAACCTACATGGCCCTGTGTGGAAAAGTAATTGCCCCCTGAACCTAATAATTGGTTGGGCCACCCTTAGCAGCAATAACTGCAATCAAGCGTTTGCGATAACTTGCCTTTTACAGCGCTGTGGGGGAATTTTGGCCCACTCATCTTTGCAGAATTGTTTTAATTCAGCTTTATTTGAGGGTTTTCTAGCATGAACCGCCTTTTTTTTTTTTTTTTTCAAAGCATGAATCGCCTTTTTAAGGTCATGCCACAACATCTTAATAGGATTCAGGTAGGGACTTTGACTAGGCCACTCCAAAGTCTTCATTTTGTTTTTCTTCAGCCATTCAGAGGTGGATTTGCTGGTGCGTTTTGGGTCATTGTCCTGCTGCAGCACCCAAGATCGCTTCAGCTTGAGTTGACGAACAGATGGCCGGACATTCTCCTTCAGGATTTTTTGGTAGACAGTAGAATTCATGTTAGTGCTTTATGCTCATAGGGAAGCAATATTTGATAGGGGGCTTTTAGTAGGAAGGATTGTGCTCAGGGACCAGAAATTTTGCATGGATGTAGTCTTAGGGGTTAACTAGTAAACCACAAAATTTCAAGGTTCTACTATGCACGGATTTTTAAGATATATGTGTTCAATGTAGGCAAGTTACATGTTGCATATACAGGGAGTGCAGAATTATTAGGCAAATTAGTATTTTGACCACATCATCCTCTTTATGCATGTTGTCTCGAAAGCCTACTACCAATTAAGCATATTAGGTGATGTGCATCTCTGTAATGAGAAGGGGTGTGGTCTAATGACATCAACACCCTATATTAGGTGTGCATAATTATTAGGCAACTTCCTTTCCTTTGGCAAAATGGGTCAAAAGAAGGACTTGACAGGCTTAGAAAAGTCAAAAATAGTGAGATATCTTGCAGAGGGATGCAGCACTCTTAAAATCGCAAAGCTTCTGAAGCGTGATCATCGAACAATCAAGCGTTTCATTCAAAATAGTCAACAAGAAGTCGCAAGAAGCATGTGGAACAACAAAGGCGCAAAATAACTGCCCATTAACTGAGAAAAGTCAAGCGTGCAGC
>CM070039.1:23616991-23627074 GCA_036250615.1 Ptychadena robeensis
ATAATAAAAGTATTCCTCAAAAATACCACTTGCCTAATAATTCTGCACTCCCTGTAGGAGTATATCTCTCTGGGGATGAAGGAGCATTATCTGAGAGCTGGACTTTAGCTAAAATGTAACTTATAAGTGTTGTAGCTAGAGGGGTGAAATTTGAAATGTAAGTAGTAGTAGGTGAGCATTACTGACCCTGAAAGTTTCATGATTATACTATGAATGGTTTTCTTTTTGGTTTTCCTGTGTACAAAAATCGTCTTATATGCCGGAAAATACGGTATGTGAATGTTTTTCAGTGGTTGCTTCAAGCTCCTTAGTTCCTGTGATGGAACATCTTACTACTTTACCATATTGAAAAAACTTCAATGGTTTCAAAATTGCGAAAAACATATGTGGAATGCCCTTTCATGTTCCAGCATACTCTAGAATGTTCTAGAAGGTCATAAAAGACATGAGTTAGCAAGTATTTCATTTTTAAAAATCTAAATGAAACAAAGCACATGTATATAAACATTCACAGCCTTTGCCATTAAGCTCAAAATTGAGCTCAAGTGCATCCTGTTTCCACTGATCATCCTTGAGATGTTTCTGCAGCTTATTTTGACTCTAGCTGAGGTAAATTCAGTTGATTGGATATGATTTGGGAAGGCAGACACCTGTCAATATAAGGTCAGTTGACAGAGCACAAACCTAACAAGTTGAAGAAATAGGGAAGGTTGCAGGTCCCAATGAGAACAGTGGCCTCTATCATCCATAAGTGGAAGAATTTCAAAACCAACAGGACTCTTCCTAGAGCTGGCTGGCCATTTGTGCAATCGGGGGAGAAGAGCCTAAGTCAGGAAGGGGACCAAAAACCCTAAAGTCACTCGGTCAGCTAACCCTGTGTAGAGGAAGGAGAACCTTTACAGGCACACAGGCACCGTCACAAACAATGGGGTATTACTGTCTTTGTTGATTGTATTACAGTCTGAGTGTCTGAGCTAATTATCTCCAAAGCCGGGGAGACCTGGTAGGAGTGGTCCAAGTGGTCTGTGTATTGTCGAACACAGTTCTCCATCAGGTCCCCAGGGGAGGTTCTCCGTCATGGGGAATATGTATATAAAGCCAAGAAGTTTACCAATAAAGCAGTTCTTCTTCTTACCCTCAACTTGCAGCCTCGTCTCATGTTGTGGGGAACGGCTATAATACCACTAGCTCTTGTAAGAGCTGCTCAGAAGCTTGGAACTCCAGCTTGGGCTTGGAGGTCACGGGAGAAGGACGTCGCTGGCGGTTGATACCGTTACAAGAGGTTTCAGGACAATTCTGTGAATGTCTTTGAGAGTAGAGCAGCCAGAGCCCAGACTTGAATCCGATTTAACTTCTCTGGAGATCACCAAAATTGCTGGAGATTTAGAGAAGGATTGTGGGAACATTGGAAAGTTATACAGCACATGTAGTTTTTTCATAAATTAAGTTCAAATCAAAGTCAAAATTTCGACTTTGAACTTCAAATATGCAAAAACTATTTGTGTTAGAACCATCTCCTAGTGTAGTGATAATACCATGCTCAGAGGCTTTGCAATTAACTCAAAATGGACAGGGGTGCACATAACTTTTTTAGTGAGCTCCTCAGGTAAGTACCAGGAGATGGTGTTTGGTACTCACCCCATATGTAGGGTGGTCTACCTCACTGTCTCCCTTGCTGTCCTCTGCGTCAGCCTCCTGCATGGTAGATTCTGCTGAAGATGGACCTCCCTGTTCTTTATTTAGCCTCCCGTTAGCTGTCTCCATCCAGAGGTCACCAGCTGGCTTTGGGTCAAATGTAAATCTCACAGTACAACATGTTTGAACCCCTGATCTCATACCTCAGTAGTACAACCCTGACATTTTCTGGCTTTGTAACTAACCCCTGAGACTACCTGCAGTCCAAGTGTCAACCTTTCATAGTCATATTCCAGCTGTCACACAGTGCTTTTCTCTTGTCAGATTTTACCCTTACAAATGCCTACTCTGACTTTCATCCCCCAGATTTCCAACACCCTTAGAAGTACATTCCCAAACCCCTAACTTTAACCTTTCATAGTCTTTCATATTTCCCTGTGGTTATCCAAGTGACATAAATGATATACATTTAACATTAAGCTGCGGCCGCCAAGACACGGAGTGTCTCCAAGTTGTTAGTACACATATGAGCTGTGTAACAATAATGCAGGTACGCAGAGCTAGTTTTTGGACCCTGAGTACCAGAGTACCACTTATGTGCACCCCTGGAAATAGACCATGTCCAGTGATGAGAAGGAAAACCTAGACATTTTGTGTATTTTAGCTGGTCACCCCTTTCATAAAAGAAAGATATGCAAACATCAAACAGTTATTGGGCTTAAGATACCCTTTAAAAGTCTACTCGCCTTATTTCATGGAATATATTTGATGATGGAGGTGACCTGGCATAGATTCATAAGAGAAGGATAACCATCTGTTTACCATGTTTGATACCCAGAATGGGTAATTTTTATAATGAAGCTATTTTGTGTTTTTGTAAAACATTATTGCATTGGGTCAGATCAACTAGATTTATGTTGAATTTCTAACGTTCGCCTTCCACCATGTCCAACCCTCCTAAGACCCCTACTGTCTCCCTAGAAGCTGCTGAGCTACTTTTCACAGATTGCGATACTATTTCTGGTTTCCTTGGAAAGGTCAGGTCAAGATAGAATTGAACAGTGACCGGCTTCAGACTGCAAGCCATTGCTAATAGACCGAGGTCTGCCAAAAGTGCCGTTCACAGTTGTTGCAAAATAAAGAATCTCATTTTCAGTTCACGCACGTTGTGCAATTTAAATGCCTTTTTTAGAGCGAGTGTAATTGTGGCTGGCAGTGCCTCCCACGTTGTGAAACTCTCATTCCAAATACAGATTCAATTTCATCTTTTGTTTTTATTGACTTTAAGCTTTTTGGTGGCACGGGAGCAATCATGTAATAAAATCATTGTATTAATAGTTATGCAAAATATCCTTAGGGGGCTTAAATATATGGAGTGCAATATGGAGCAAAGCTGGTCGGAGGACTCTCCACGAGGAGAAAAAAAAGAAAGCAGATACAATACAATTAGGAATTTGGGTTTGATCTCGTGGATGAGCAGACAGTGAAACTATAGAGGCAATTTTATATACAATATTAAATATTTTATGTCTCCCTTTGTTCCTAGTTTTATTGGGCATAAAGCTAATTGTAGTGCAACGGGCGCCTCCACATGAGCAGTGGGTCACCTCTATTACTGTCAGGATCCCGGACCATCCGGGATTGTAAGTCCTACTCCCTCTGCCTTAGCCTCCCCTCTCGTCCCCCGGTTTTCCCCCCCCCCCCCCCTTTAATTAAATTAGTAGGATGGGCGTCAGAGCTAGGCAATTTCAGTGTTTGATTTAATTGGCTTTTCTTTTTTGTAACAATTTAAAGTGTATGTATAGTATAAGCATTTCTTTGTTTTAAACATATTTATTAACAGAAGAACAATAACAACGAACAGAACAGGCGTATTGACAGATAGGGCTTATGTACATTTCTCTGTTACAATTTGTTGTACTATGGTCATAGATATCCATTATTGCAGCAACTTTGTATCAGGAATAATAGCCATTATCTGTGTCAAACTTTGTAAAGAACATGTAAAACATAACAAAACAAAATACAACAATAAAACAATTGAAGGCAAATATAGGAGCAAAAATAGAGAGATATGATACAGTGTCAAAAGTATTGAACTTTCCAATTGTGTCACAGTACAGCCACAAACATGACTAAACTTTTTGGAATCCACGTGAAAGACCTCCAATACAAAGTGGTGAACTTATGTGAAGAAGTGGAAGGAAAATCATAATTTGGATTTCCTAAAATTTTTTTTACAAATAATAACTGCCAACATGTGGGGTTGGTGCGTAATTATTCAGGCCCCCTCATCAATACTTTGTAGAAGAAACCTGTTGCTGCAATAAAGCTTGCCGTCTTTAGGGTATTGTCTCCACCAGATCTACACATCTAGAGGGGGGGGACTTAAATCCTTGCCCCCATTCTTCTTTTGCAAACAGCGCCAGCTCAGTCAGATTAGATGGACAGCGTTTGGGAACAGCAGTTTTCAGATCTTTGCCACAGATTCTCAGATTGGATAAGATCTGGACTTGAATGGGCCATTATTTTAACCATGGTATGTTTGGTTGTAAACCATTCCATGAAGCCATGCTTTATGTTTAGGGTCGTTGTCGCTGGAAGGTGAACCTCCGCACTGTCTCAAATCTTTTGCAGACTCCAAGAGGTTTTTTTCATTGATTGCCCTTGTATTTGGCTCCTCCATCCATCTTCCCATCAACTTTGACCAGCTTCCCCTTCCTGCTGAAGAGAAGCACCCCCAAGCATGATGCTGCAACCACCATATTTCACATTGTGGGGATGGTGTTGTGTCAGATGTGATGTGCAGCCTGTTGTTTTGGCTGCACACATAGCGTTTGCATTTTGGCCAAAAATGTTCCATTGTGGTGTCATCTGCCCAGCGCACCTTTCTTCCCCATGTTTGCTGTGTCCCCCCCATGGCTGTGACAAACTGCAAAAAGGACTCTTATGTTTTTTTCGGGTAACAAGGCTTTCTTCTTGTCCACTCTCCATAAAGGGTTTACCAACTTGGTGTCAGACTGCACGACTACATAGTTGTCCTTTATGGACAGATTCCCCACCTGAGCTGTAGATCTCTGAAGTCGTCCAGAGTCACCCCATGGTGCCTCTTGACTGCATTTTGATCAGCGGCTCTCCTTGTCAGCCTGTATGAGTTTAGGATGGACGGCCTTGTATTGGTAGTGTTTACAGTTGGGCCATACTCCTTCCATTTCTGAATGATCGCTTGAACAGTGCTCCGCTGGATGTGTAAGGCTTGTGAACTCTTTTTGTAGCCTAGCCTGCTATAACATTTCCAATTAATGTTGATTCCCTGACCTGTCTGGTGTGTTATTTGGACTTTCATGGTGTTGTTACTCCAATATTCTTTACCTCTGATAGGCTTTCGCTCACAGAGCAGCTTCTGTATTTGTCCCATTTGACTAGATTACACACAGGTGCACTCTATGTAGCATTAATGTCAATCATCAGGCTAATGTCGATGGGCAATGACCTGCACTCAGGACCAAAAGGGGAGCTGAATAATTACGCACCCACTTCCCAGCTTGCAGTATGTGATAAAAAATGTTTTTGTGTATATAAAAACACTTTGTATTGGTCTATCACGTTAGAATACAATAAAATTGATTCATTTGTTTGTGCTGTATATTTGGTAAACAAAAGTGGGGAATATTTTGCAACCAATTGTAATCTAAGACTAAGAATTTGACCTTCATGGTCGGTAAAAGTAAGCCAGGAGTATTTCATTGATCGATAGTCAAAAAAGGCAGTCAGCCGCGCATTCGAGACATTCCACATACCCAGATATTTTTTCAAAAATTTACATAGGTGGTAGTTTTTTATTACTATGGGAAGGGCTCTTTCATTTACAAAACGCTGTATTGTTTCATATATTGTAAAAATAATGTGAATACTACATGTTGCCCTATGATAGTAGTGGTTTCCCAAACTTTGCCTGCAGGGCCAACCTTTTCTATTAGGAACATTATTACAAGCCACCCTACCTATTCAAACACAGGTAAGACTGAGGTGGCTCATTTCCCCCCTGGAATACCTTTGCACCCCAGTTGGGACCCCAATGCCTTTGTAGGCATTACCGAATATGACAAGAAGGGTAATGAGAATGTGCTACAAATTAATTGCACTAACGCAAATAGAGAGGGTAATTGTTATGCCACAGGTCTGGATTGGCACAGGGGTACTTGTACTGGAGTATTAGGGAATCTAATAGCCATATTGAGGGTCTCCCCCCAGAGCCCCCTAATGGGATTTTTGTTAGGGCAGGGAATCCTTGATGGGGGACCCTGTGGACTTTTTCCCGCACTCACGTGGCAGGTTCCTGTTTCTCCCTGTTAGTGACCCCCCAGGAGGAGGCGGACGCGAGTCCAAGGGTGGTCCCATTTTCAGGGGGGTTAAGTCCTTGTAACCAACGTTACTGAAACACAAGGAGTAGAATTGTCAATGTCCAGAGCGAGGGTCTGTTAGGCAGGCGCAATAAACGGGTAGTCGAGAAACAGGCGGAGGCGTTTTGGGTCGAGGCAGGGCGGCAATATCGGTATGGTCCGTAAAACGGCAGAGGGTCGAGGTCAGTTTTTCGGCAGGCAGATGAAGAATAGTCAAAATATCAAGCAGGCGGGTCAGGAAAGCAGTAAGTCCTTTAGAGGAACGTCGATTTTTATATGCTCCAAGCAGGGTTCAAACAACAGGTAAGTCTAAGCCCAAAGGATCGACAAAAACACATCTACCACATAACTGCAATTCCACAGCACGAGTGTGCCCCAGGGTCAGCTACAGGTGGGAGGGTTTTACCCCCCATTGGACAGTCTGTGAACACACCTTCCCAGCCGCAGCCCTTAAATATCTCAGGGAGAGGGCTGTCGCGCTTTTACGGGCTGCGCCCACGGGGACACGGCGGCTTCCACCATGTGTGACAACAGGAGATGCCCCCAGGCCGTACCCGAGGGGACATCGCAAGAAGAAATCGTCAATCCTCATCAGGTACAGGGTCGGGGTGAGGCTAAGGCAGAGGAGATAGGACTGTACATAGCACCCGGATGGTTTTCCCCGGGATCCTGACATAGCCCCCTCCTCAAAGCAGGACTTCCGGACGGCCCCGGACCCGGCTTCTCGGGGGGAATCGGGCATGAAAATCCTTTTTTTTGCGATTCCAGACGAGGCGGCATGGATGCCCCCTGCGTGGGGAACCCACGATGCCTCCGTCCATACCACGTAATCCCTTCCAGCGTACCAGGTTACTGGAAACTTCCGACCGCGGGACGGGAATTCCAGAAACAGCTATTCCAGCCTCGACTTTTGTTTTTTTTGCCCTCCTCGCGGGCCCCCCCCCCCCATCCTGGAGTGACAGGAGGAGGAGTGCGGGGTGAGACGGCCCGGGAAGGGAACGACGTCACGGACAAACAGGCTTCAAGCACGACACAGGATAATACCCGGGTAGATCCGGAGCGATGGACTGGAAGGATTGGGTGTAAAAGAAAAGAAACCAGGGTTTACTTACAAAAAACAGGTAAAAAATATACGGACCCATGGTTTGGTACCCTTTGGGTGCCAACTTTCCGGAGGTGGCAGTCGCAACGGTTGAAGCCGACGAAAGCCAGACCTTGTCCCCGGTTGATTTTTGATCAGGAAACGGACACGAGCTTCCGATCGGCCCGCCGTCGCTAGCCCTTATCTCCGAGGAAAAACTCGAGCAGTCTCGGCCGCTTCGAGAGCCGTGTTAAAGCCATGAAGTGGCATCTTATAGATTATTTCCACTATGGTGATGATTGTGCGTGCTCCCCTTCTGAGCGGCCGGGCAGGTCCGTCACCAAGTCCATCGCCAGTTGGGGACGGGGACTTCCTTTTTTGTTTTTTTTTTTTGGTACCGGCCAACTGATGGAGTCACCATCCGATATGACGGTGATGGTGGCTCTTCGCCCTGGCCACCAGACTGGGCAGGCCAGCATGTACAGGACAATCCTTACTCGTGCTGCGGCCACCAGATAGTGCCGTTAAGGAGATCTCAGGTCGTTTGTTCTCCGAATTGTCCCGAGTACGGGATCATGGCACATCTGAAGCCCCTGGCGAGGGGTTCGGGTATGTGACCGTCTCCTCTTCCAGAGAAAGGGTTTTATCCCCGTTGTGTTTTTTTAGCAGATCGATGGGCAGTATATGGCGGTTGTTTTTTTTTTGTGGCTTTTTTTGGTGTTCTCAGCCCCCCGTCTCTTACTAAACCATCTAGGTATTGATGGTTCGAGGAGGGACGATTTGGTACGTCCAGCTGTTCGTCGAGAGCCCTATGAACTGGGATTTCTGGTTGTGGTAGGACTTGTACAGTAATTCCGATCCGAAATCTCATTGGTCTGCCAGCAACCCCGTTTTGGTTAAGGGTTGTGGTCGTACGAGCCACGGCAGGCCGAGACGACCGAAATCAGGGTGTGTTGTATCACCGAGAACCGATTTTCTCGATGGCCCGAGGGGGTACAGCTATTATGAGGAAGGGGTCTCCCAGTGAGACGAGCTAGAGGGGACTGAGCCTTAGCAGCGGATGAGGGTATTCTTTTTGTGCTCTTTTTGATGAGGGGCCTTTGGTGTTAGGTTATCTGCTTCGATAACAGGTTCCATAAAGCATTTTTTTCAGGCCCCAGGTCCACATGCGTTCCACCTCAACGCTTTCCTCTCGGTGGCCCTGTAAAAAGATGCAAACTTAGAGTGTTGATGTTGAAACTGGGTTAGCCTCGGCGGGTCCCCGCTAAAGAGACAGGTTATCCCACGGGCTGGATTCTTTTCTGGCAGTTGAGCAGATGTCTCCGTTTTTGTTTCCACTAATAGAGACAGCGGTTGATGAGAACTCCTTCTCTCTCTCCTCGCCGTACAGATGGTTCTGGTTTGCCCCATCTCATAGTGTTTCGGTGATGGGTCTCTCGCGGAGTGGATGTCGTGTTTTTTTTTTCAGCCACTTTTGGTAGCATGGGTAACGTGGTTACCCCTGAGGAGGATGGCGTGCTCGTCCTCTCAGCACGACGTTCCGAACGGCAGTCCACAGTTGATGGCCATATCGATAATCCCTTGTGAGAACTGGAACGCCCGATCCTGGCCGCTCGTCTTTTTAAGGAGTCGGAGAGTCCGAGCCTGCAACTGGCTCGTTAAGGCTGAGTCATTCCAGTCCAATTCGGATGCGTACCTGTGGAACTCAAGACATAGTCCCCTCACAGGACGATCGTGACGACGTTAAATCGCGTGATGCGGCTCTGCACTCAATCTACGTGGGTCTTGTATAGCTTTGGAAAGCTCGTTCAAACACTCCCTGGCCTTTGACGGTGGTTTTATAGGCCGGATCTGTTTTCCGCTATGTTAAAGCCTCATTTATTGCTGGGCTTCGCCCTGAGAAGGGAGATCACTGTGCCTATCTTTTACATCCCTCATTCATTGTGTAATTACGGGGAAGCAAGGAGAAATGCAGCAAACAAGCGTTTTGAAAATTTGTCGAACTCTGCCTACGGTCACCAAGAACGAAGATCTTTTTTTTCTGTTTTGATTTTTTGGGGCAGCGGGGCCCTTGGTTACTGAGACTGGCTCCACTTGTACAGACTTTCGTTATTTTCACCTCTGACATTGTTTTCCGTTTTTTTTGTCTTCAATTGGTCTGTTAGAAGTCTTCCGGTTTTTGATGTCATTTGGCTGTTGGAATTGTTTGCACAGTCCTTTTTTGGATTGGCCACAGGTTATGTGTATGCAGGATCTAAGCCATTTTTTGAGGGTCTTCCCCCAGAGCCCCCCTATGGGAGTTAGCAGGGATCCCTTAGGGGACCCTTTTGTGACTTTTCCCGCACCAGTGCCAGGCTTCTGCTTCCCAGTGACCCCCCATAGCTGTCTGTTCTTTGGCTCGCAGGTCCAGGTGTGTCCCCTCAGTGTGGAATCCTTTTACAAAGTTACTGAATAATCATCCGAGTTAGAATTCATGTCAGAGCCGATGGTCAGCTACCGGCCGGCAATAAGGTAGTCGATAAAACAGCGGAGCGTTCGAGGCAGGCGGGGCATATACGGATGGTCAGAAAACAGGCAGAAGTCGAGGCAGGCGGCAGGCAGGAAGAATAGTCAAAATACACGCAGGGCGTCAGGAAGCCAGAAGTCAGAGGAACGTCATATGCCAAGCAGGGTCAAACACCAGGAAGTCAAGCCAAAGGATCTCACAAAAACACATCTACTCACAAAACGCAATTCCACAGCACTGAGTGCAAGGGCTGGCTGGTTATATAGGAAGTGTTGCCCCAGGGTCCGCCCATGTGGGCGGGATGGACAGTCTGGAAACACACCCCAGCCAGCCTTAAACTCAGGAGGGGCTCGCGCACTGGCGCACGGCGGCTCCACCATGGGACAACAGGAGATGCCCCCGGCGTACCCCGAGGGCGCTTTATTTTGGAATCGTTCCCAACCAGGTACAGGGTCGTG
>CM070039.1:23632355-23649796 GCA_036250615.1 Ptychadena robeensis
CTGTGTAATCACTGCTGAAGGTTGTGCGCAACTACCCATTATCTTTCTTAGCTTGTTATACCAATGGACTTATTTTGTTCTGTATAAAAATACATTACCACAACCTATTCCTGACCGGATGTACGTGTATCTAGATCGACGCTAAATGGTTTCAAATATGTATGTCACCGCCAGACCAAAGAGCTGAATCACATAGATAAAAAGATGTTTGGATATATCCACAGTGTAACTGGTGTCCATACACAGTGCAACGAGACCTCGAAAGATGACCTGCTTGGGTGGCCATCGATTGGACAGTTGGGGATGGGGTCGTGTTTTGTTTGTCTGGGTTTTATGTATTGTACTGCTGTTTCTTTGTACATGTTTTGCTTTTCTTGTCACAGTGTTGGCGGATTCCTGGCAGTGACCAAGAAGAGATATTTAAGTGTAATATCTCTTCTTGGTGTAATACCTTAAGTTCTACGTTCTATGTTCGGGATCGATTGATCCCACTCAAAGACAGGGGTGGCCCCATTAGATGGGCGCTGGATAGATGGCCGTGAAGGCGCATGATTACGGCCATCCATCTAGCACATATATTTGTGTGTATGGGGACCTTTAGTCATTTTGATGCAACAACTCAGGACACTTTGGCCAAAAGAGACATCACAGATTCAAACGATATTAAAGACATCATGGACATATTTTACTACTTTGTTTTAGTCTCTAGACCAGTGGTTTTTCTTTCATCTGACCATAACGCAGAAGATCAGAAGTCTTCTTCTTTGTCCAAATGAGCATTTGCAAAGGCCAAGCGAGCTTTTTTGTGCTTTATCTTGAGAAGTGGCGTCCTCCTTGGTCTGCATCCATGGAACCCAGCAGTGTGCAGTGCAGTCTGCATTGAGACATTGCCACCAGTAGAGCCCAGATTGACCAGCATGGCCTTGGATTCTTTTTCACCTCTCTTACTATCCTCCCGGCCAGCACAGGTGTCACTTTTGGCTCCGCCCACGTCCTCTGAGATTTTCCACAGTGCGGAACATCTTGTATTTTTGTAGTAATACTTTGCACTGTAGCCACTGGAACTTGAAAACATTTAGATATGGCCTTGTAGCCCTTTCCTGAAGTGTGAGCAGCCACAGGTCCTCACTGAGCTTATTTGTCTTAAGCATGACTGTCCACAAACCAACTGCAGAGAGCTGCTGTTTTCCACCTGTTGAGTTGACTAAAACAGCTGGGTAATTAGGATGCTTAAGAACAGTTTGGATTATTTGGAATGGTATAGAATAGATTTTCCCAGAGACTGTGACAGTTGTGATGGGTATAAATAATAATAATTTGGACATGACATTTTTTGCTCAAATGTAAATAAAAGCTGAGGAATGTACAACGTCTTTTTATATTTTGGGAGACACATATCATTTCCTGTCAAAAAAATTACTTGCTGGTTGAATAAAAGTAACTTCAAAATTTGCCAGGGGTGTGAATAATTATGGACTTGACTGTAAATACCACAACATAAATACCCCAATCTCCAGTACCAGCCACACCTACACCAGCCTGATGGGTACTCTGCCCACGTTGCCTCCTCTCACCACGCTTGATCTCGCCACCTTGGGTCATTGACCCTGCACCAGAGCGCCACCACCAGCAAGTCACCCGATTCCACTTGAATATCTTTTCTTGGGCGCTGCCAGGAACCCGCCAACACTGTGACAAGAAAAGCAAAACATGTACAAAGAAACAGCAGTACAATACATAAAACCCAGACAAACAAAATGTGACCCCATCCCCGTACCCCAAAACATTTCCCAACAAATGCAAAAAACATTGTCCAAATCATAAAGGGGCCGGCGTCATTTCAGCCCCGTCCGCCTCAGATTACGTCACTTCCGAGTCGTAGGCCGAGTCCTGCACCATTCCCAGTCAGGAACACGTTCATCGAGCTTGCTCTGGCTGCGGGTAATTAACTGTCTGGAACAGAAAGAAAAAGGAAGAGCGAGGATGAGGCGATGGGGATTGTCTCACCTCTGCTCTAGAAAGAAGCTATGGCAGCTAAATGCACCAATTACATAGTTGAACTGAGGATTGTTACCAAAAATATCCATATTTCAAGATTGGCAGACTGGTTGAAGGAAAGCAATTTAAGCAGGGTACAGACGGCACGATATTCGAACAGAGGGACTACCACAGTGCCCTAGTAAGTGTGCGGCCAACATACCAAATACAATAATACAAGCAATGTTTAATGGATGGAGAAACTGGTGGTCCCAGTCTATCCACCCATCAAGTTTTTCTCCCTACCAAGGCAGGGACGAGGGGACTTTCTTTGGAAACGTTACGTTAATACATTACCCCAAAATTGAGGATTCAAATAATAAAACAGGAAGTAGAAGGTAGGTTAAATCATCAAAAAGAGTGAGATGATCCAGGTAGATCACTTAATCTTAACATAGCATAGTCGATCAAGTCCATTCAGAAGTCCATATTTCAATATAAAAAGTTATTTTAATCTTCAAACGATAAAACGCAAAAACGTTGTCTAGTGCTTGTCTGAAATAGGCAATGCCAGAGATGTCCAATTCTTTCGTGTTACAGTAAGAATGATTCCAATCACCTCGACGTGCGTTTCTACACACGTTTTTTCCTCAGGAGGTGTGGGTTTTTATCTGGTGTATGAATCAGATAGAATAATCCCTTTCTTTTTTTATTCGAGCCGTCCGATGTACCCTGCAGCAGCGTGATGACGTCCTCACGCTTCTGTCAGATATCGGCTGGCTGGGGAGAGAGCGGTCCCTAGGCAAAGCATAGGACATCAGCCGTAATTACGGTCATGTCCGATAAAGCTGTTTTCGAGCGGGATTGATTTGTCCCGCTCGAAAACAGCGGTGGGTGCAGATTATATAGGTCAGATAGATGGCCATGGATTTGACTCATATCTCCACGTCTGTACCCTGCTTTAGAAGTAGAAATGTCCTTCATGTTTGTCACTAAGTGCTTTGGCCTTGTGGTTTTACCAGTTAAAATGCACATTTTTGGCATGGCATTGCAAGGTACATATAGCTTTCTTGGTAACAAAATGCAGGGTGTAAGCTCATTCACCTGTCTACAGTTCAAGGGTAAATCTTGCTATTTAACCCCTGGTTCTATTTTTGGACTACAAAACCGAGGTCTGAAAGGTCAGGTAAAAATAAAGGCTAAGTGTCCTCAAAAGTATTCTCTGTCATAGGCAAAGTCTCCATGTTGTCTTGATTGCGATAAAAGTTAGGAAGTTGGCGTTGGCTGGGGATTGGGTGAGCTGAATTCAGTCCTGATAGCATAGCATATACAGAATCCATTATGGGATATGTTAGAGAATTAATCGATTAGTCGAAAAGTTGACTTTGGAGTCAGATTCGACCAATCCTGAAAGGAGTCGACTAGTCACCTCTCTGTGTTCAGACCAGTCGATGCACACAGAGAGAGCACAAGACTTCCCTATGTGCACGCCAACTGGCTGCATGCTATTTCTGCCTCTGATTAGATGTTTTCCTATCTTGATTTTTATTATACAGTCAGGTCCATAAATAATGGGACACAATTCTAATATTTTTGGCTCTATACACCAACAGAATGGATTTGAAATGAAACAAACACAATGTTTTAACTGCAGACTGTCAGCTTTAATTTAAGGGTATTTACATCCAAATCAGGCGAACACTGTAGGAATTACAGTTTGCATATTTGCTTACCAAAAGTAATAGAACAGAATACTAATCATAAATCAAACTTCCCCTTTTTATTACTTGGCAAATCCTTTTCAGTCAATTACAGCCTGAAGTCTAGAACGCATAGACATCACAGGAAGCTGGGTTCTATCCCTGGTGATGCTCTGAATATGAGAATCAGATAATATTGCCGAGACACTTCAGAATTCTTCCTGTTTTTTTCAGCACATCATCAATAAATACAAAAGAACCAGTTCCATTGGCAGCTATACATGCTCACGCAATGACACTACCACCATCATGCTTCACTGATGAGGCGGTATGTTTAGGATCATGAGCAGTTCTTTTCCTTCTCCATACTCTTCTCTTCTCATCACCAAGTTGATCTTGGTCTCATCTGTCCATAGGATGTTGTTCCAGAACTGTGAAGGCTTTTTTAGATGTTTGGCAAACTCTAATCTGGCCTTCCTGTTTTTGATGCTTACCAATGGTTTACATCTTGTGGTGAACCCTCTTTATTCACTCTGGTGAAGTCTTCTCTTGATTGTTGACTTTGACACACATACACCTACCTCATGGAGAGTGTTCTTGAATTCAATAATTGAATTGGTATATTGTATCCTTACAAAGATCAATCAATGAGGGGATACCAACAGAGGGTATATGAAAAAACTAAAACCATTCATATATAAAATATTGATATCAGTTAACCGTCACTCGCAGCATTTAAGAGTAGAGATGGTCGAATTTTTCGACTTGCTAACTTTGTGAGCTGATTGCAAAGCGTCTGAAAATGGCATCATCACCAAAATTTCTGGAGATGTAGAGAAGGGTTGTGGGAACATTTAAAAAGACAAAAGGCCCCCATACACGTGTCGGATTCCCAGCGGATTCCGGGACGATCGATTCCGGGGCGCGTGCACGCGAAATGATCGTGCTGGAATCGCGTGCAGCCCACCTTGTCCGATCGTTCGCGTCCGATTGATCGGGGGCTCAGAATCGGATCCGACGGAGAACCAACATGTTGGTCTTTCTGATCCGATTCTGCACACATCAGGGGGATTTGCCATTTGGGAAGTAAGCGATCGGACACGGAATCGTCCAGGAATCCGTGGGACAAGGTGGTATGCAGCGATCAGATACTCTTAATTGGCCGATTGATCGGAGCTCCGATTCCCGCTGAGATCGCCGGAATCGATCGGATGAGTGATCAATCGGCCATGGAATCCGACTGTGTATGGCTAGCTAAAGTTTTGATCTAGCACATGCAGTTTTTGCAGAAATAAAGTTCAAAGTTAAAGTCGAAATTCCGATTTTTAAAATTTTTACTTGACTTTGAACTTGATTTGTGCAAAAAAAAATTGTATTAGAGACATACTTCTTTTTTGTAGTATACCCCAACCCTTCTATACATGTCCAGCAAGTTTGGTGATGATACCATGTTCAGGGGCTTTGCAATTAACTCAAAATCATCGAAATGGTCGAATTTTTAAAAAAGTGTGTGTTAATTCATGTAGGGTCTTTAAACCACCATAGGGCAAGGTAATACAACACCTGTCTATGACAGAGAGTTAAAAAAGAACACTTGAATACTAAAATATATATGTGATTGGATATAGGGACCCTCACCATTTTAATGTAAGCCCAGTTTATACACTTACAAATTATTTATGTAAAGAGATAAATGCATTTCATTGCGCTGGTTAAGAGTTCAAGGCAGACCCTACACAAGTTATTTGTGCAAATATTAAGAAATAAAAAAATGATTCTAATAAACAGAATAAATCATAAAAGAAAAACACTTTACCCATAATAAAGCAACAAAATTCCAAAGTATCATTCATTCATGATAATAAGGAGCATCCCACCGACTGAACCCAGTATTTTAAATTGTGTGGGTCACTCATGAATGTAAGCTGTAGCATCTACTAGATCAACATTCGAACTTGCCTGTTTAGGCTTACCACATATAGATGACGTTTTGAAATTTGTATAAACTCTTGGATAAACTTTTTTTAGGTGCAACTGCAATAACACCATTTGACATGGCTGACCTCAGGACTACATTATATGATGGGTAAATATTGGTTAATTATGTTAATTAAATTGTATCAAATTCTCCTTGGTGCATTTTATTATCATGAGGAACAGATGTAAGTATAACCGGGATGCCTTCATGTCAGTAAAGCTTTTTCACAGTCTGTGTTTATTTCTACGGATATATTCCAGGTGGGGCAGACCCCAGGTCCCCTATACACATATTAAAAGGCATACCTTTATGCCGCTCTGTGTACAGGTATACATAATTAAATTATTTTTTAAATGTAAGCACCCCTTAACTTAGGGCAGTGGTTCTTAACCTAACTTTAGGCATAAGGGGGCATCAAGGGGGATGCAGCTAGGGGGTCTCTGTGTGTGTTTGTCTCTGAATGACTGAATGACTGAATTTGTGTATGATTGATGTGTGTATATGATACATGACTCAGATTTTTCGGCTTGCTAACTTTGTGAGCTGATTGCAAAGCCCCTGAGCATGGTATCATCACCAAAATTGCTGGAGATGTAGAGAAGGGTTGTGGAAACATTTGATAAAAAATGGTTTGCTCTAGCACATGTAGTTTTTGCATAAATTAAGTTCAAAAACAAAGTCAAAATTCAGATTTTCCAAATTTTCACCTGACTTTGAACTTAATTTGTGCAAAAACTATTTGTGTTAGAGACATACCGTAATTTTTCGGACCATAAGACGCACTTTTTCACCCCCAAAATGGGGGGGGGGAGTGCCTGTGTCTTATGGTCTGAATGTGCGACCACCGGCGGCCGCATCGGGAGGAGAGCTGAGGAGCAGAGCTGCGACAGCTGTCATTTGCGATGTTCGGCTCTTCCATCTAAATGCCGCATCCCCTGCATCCCCACCAAGGAGAACACAGAGGAGAGCTGTGTGCTGTGTTCAGTGCGGCTATGGATGGCTCGGCCAGGGTGTAGGGGATGCCGAAATCCACAGAACAGATCAGTGTAGTGTGACGTGTTGTGCTGAGAGTGTACTGCTGCTAGTGACACCTGTGGCTGAATTGAATATTGCATCCATTAAATTCATTGCATTATCCCAATTGATTTGAAAACGTATTAAATCTTTTTTTTTCTGGATTTTCTGCCCTAAATACTGGGTGCGTCTTATGGTCCGAAAAATAGGGTACTTTCTTTTTTGTAGTGTACCCCCAACCCTTCTCTACATCTCCAGCAAGTTGGTGATGATACCATGCTCAGGGCCTTTCTTAATTAACTCGAAATCGTCAAAATGGTGGAATTATTAAACAACTCTTAAGGTGGGTTTACACATGTAGATTTTTTCTTCAATCAACTGCCAATTAGATTTTTGGTTCGATGTCGTTTTTGAGCATCGTTCGTTCAAGATTTTTTTGTTCGTCCATCCTGATATCGAATGATAATACATTCGGAATTACAACGACAGATACAAAATTACCAACATTCTTTATTGATTGAAGGAAAAAATCTACACGTGTAAACCCACCTTTATATACAGATTGTATTTGTGTATTTATCTTGTATCTTTAGCTTGTGTTTGCTTAGAGTTCATCTTTAATTTTTATAGAAATGAGCCATAAAGGCTTCTGTGGTCTAGCTCTATACAATGTTCTCTACAAAGCCTGACTCACCATTGGACATCTGTCATTAGTATAGATTTGGTTAAATGCAAGTTATATTTCTGAAGTGTAGACTGGACAGACCCTGCCCTGATAAAAATAACTCTTTAACTGCAATATTGATGTAAAAGTGTACTTTGGGAACTTTTCGTGTTTGGAATAACACAGATAATTCATTTTAACAAATGAAGTAAAAGCTTTTTTTTCCATGAAGGTAATAGTTGCCAGGGAAACAGCCTTCTCCTAATACGTGCAAATTGCACAAATACAAACTCAGAAGTGTGTTTTCTCCTCTGAAAGAGCCGGCGACCAAGAAATGCCATGTACAAAGCATATAAACATACTTGTCCAAATTAGCAAGAGAAATGAGCTGAAAGGTACACCAAGGATAGATCAATAAACTTCTATAACAAAGATAAAAAACATGTCGTTTTCTACACTTTCCACGTGTCTTTCTTCTGGCCTCCGACCTATGAGAACACGTTATTTTCCTCTTTTTTCTCTCCCTGCTCAAGAAACTTTTAATAAAAGGTTGGAAAGTTTCAAAGCTCTCTTTTTTCTGTTTATTAAAGCTGAAAATTATCAATATGCTACATTTTTTAAATCAGAGAATAGAATATGAAATCTAAACGGTAACCTGAACTGTTCAGCTTTTCTTATCACATTCATCTGCTAAAGTTGAATCCCTAAACCCCACCTTGCAGACACAGTTCCCAAACTTTAGAGTAAAGTGCCATTCATTAAATGTATCTCTCTGACTTATTATCAGGGCTGTGGGAACCAGGAGGCTGGGGGGTTTGGGTGGTGGTATCTTGTATTGGCTTGTGGTGGTGGTGTTGGTGAGAGGTGCGGTGGTTCTTTTTGAAAAGCACCCCCAAGCCCCCCCCCCCCGATGATGCAGACTCCCTCCCCATTCCTATATGAGCTGCACAAGCTGCCCTTGCTTAGGGCCCCCCACAGGCCCTGCTTATTATTGTTGTTATTTTTTTTGGATTTAGATTCCCTGGGGGTAAAGAATTATAGTGGGGCGGGGGGCAATTGTGTTCAGTGGTGGTATGGAAAAGAGCCAGAGTGAAGTTATGCAATTGCAAGCATTGATGGTATAGAGTAGAACAGCAGTGCAGGAGAAGAAGTGAAGGAGAACAATATTGAGGGGGGGGGCTATAAAGAACAATAGTCACCGTGGTAGTATGAAGGGGTAAAGTGTCCTGAAGGGAGTGGATGAAAACAGTAGTGCCCTTTGGGGCATGGAGGAGCACAGTAGTGCCCAAAATAGATGCCCATTGTCTTTAGGGGTGGAATGGAGAAAGTACAGTGGTGTCTAGATGGGAGTAATAGAGAACAATAGCGATTGGGGCTAAAAAACTATGGTGCCCACTGGTGGTATGGAGGAGAACAGTTGTGTCAACTAATCAAATGATTCCGAATATCTCTGCAAACATTTCCGAAATGATGCAAACACAAGTTTAGCATATGCCGCTCAACACTATTGGCTCTTATACTTGGCTCACGTTTCTGATTGCGGTTAAAAACTGCGTCTCCGCGGCCAATTGTGCCGTGGGTGTGCGCACATATGGGAACATAGCCTAAGTGTTACAATAAAGTATTCCTGAGCTCAGCTGTGGTACATGGCTTGGATCCATAGGGCACCTGGAGCTGAGGAGCATTGCATACCCTATCCACCTAAGGCTATGTTCCCACTAAGGCAATTAAATCGCTTGCACTCGCCATTTTCAATCGCTTGCGGAATCACCTGCGGGTGATTGCCAGGTGATTTTCACATGCGATTTAAGAAGAAAAAAAAACGCCCTCTATTTTAGAAAAAAATCGCCTCCATAGAGAATAAATGGACGCGATTGCAGATGACATCCATTCATGTCTATGGGCGCGATCAGAGGAAAATAATCCCGGCCGCCCGCGATGAGAACGCGGGGAGCCATGCGCGATATTATCAATGGGGACAAGCCCATTCAAAATAGTGTAGGAGATTGGCGGCAAGATCGTGACCGCCAGGCGGTTAATCGCCTAGGAGGAAACATAGCCTTCAACAGTTTCTTGGTGCTGAAGGCCAACCACAGAGCAGAAATACCTGAACTCATAGAAAGTCAAAATGATAAGGCTATGTTTCCACTATACATTGGGACCCCTTCGCTACGTGCATTGCTTGGCGGGGATCCCGACGTAGCACATAGACTTTACCTGCTCCCCGCCAAGCAATATGCTTAGTGGAGGGGTTCCCGACATATAGTGGAAACATAGCCCTTAAAGACAATCTGGTTGTAAACAGATTGACATGACATGATTGCTGCAATGAAGCTGAACAGAGTACCTGCTATCATTTCTCCCTCGGACACATTGACAGGTGCAATTTAATTGAAGTAAACTAATAAATAATTTTAATTATAAAAGCTGACACACTTTCTTCTTCAGATGTTTGAATATGATGCCAAGTCATAAGTATCTGTGTTGATTCAGTTGATTTCAGTCTGAAAACAGTGAGTGGTTGCCAAACAACAGCCAGGAGGCTCGGAGCCAACAATCTGGGTAATGTTATCCAAACTGTTTTATATCACAATGTCACTATTGACCAAACTTAGACCTGACAGGCCGATTC
This sequence comes from Ptychadena robeensis, assembly GCA_036250615.1. Lineage (NCBI taxonomy): Eukaryota > Metazoa > Chordata > Amphibia > Anura > Ptychadenidae > Ptychadena > Ptychadena robeensis. The sequence continues at coordinate 23,642,321 of CM070039.1, forward strand.
CTTGAATGTATTCTGTAGAAGGAAGTGTACACAACACGTGACATTATCGGTAAAATATTCCATTATGTTGAAGTCTGTGGCCAATCGATGGGTTCGCCTAGTCAACTACTCTTGCTAAGAACTTATCTCCTGCCTATCCTTAAAATCAATGTTCCTGCATTGTGTGTAGTGTTTGGATATGGGGGCACAAACAGCAGCTACTCCATTGTACACCAGAACAGAAGAGCTCTAACGTATATACAGAGCCGGTAAGTATTCACATCAACCTTTCCCCATTTTATGTTACAGTCTCATTCCAAAATAGATGAGAATCACACAACAACCCATAATGACAACATAAAGTTTACTTGCAATTTTGGCAAATTTATAAAAAAAATAATTGAGAAAGTACATGTACGTAAGTATTTACAGCCTTTGCCATGAAACTCAATTGAGCTCAGGTGCATCCTGTTCCCTCTGATCATCCTTGAGACGTTTCTGCAGCTTAATCCAAATCCACCTGTGGTAAACTCAGTTGATTGGACATCATATGGAAAGGCACACACCTGTCTATATAAGGTCCCATTGTTGACTGTTAATTTTAGAGCACAAACCAAACATGAAGTCAAAGGAATTGTCTGTAAATCTCCAAGACAGGATTGCCTCAAGGCAAAAATCTGTGGAAATTTACAGAAAAATGTTTCCTTCTTTGAAGGTCCCAATGAATACAGTGGCCTCCATCATCTGTCAGTGGAGGAAGTTAAAAACCACCAGGCCTGTATGGTAGATTGACCAGACGGAAGCCACTGCGTAGTAAAAGGCTCATAAGAGCCTGTCTGGAGTTTGCCAAAATGCACCTGAAGGACTCTCAAAACATAAGGAACAAAATTCTCTGGAGGGATTAGACTAAAGCTAGCCATACACAGTCGGATTCCATGGCCGATCGATCACCTATCCGATCGATTCCGGCGATCTCAGCGGGAATCGGAGGTCCGATCGAACGGCCAATTAAGTCTGTCCAATCGCTACATACCACCTTGTCCCACGGATTCCTGGACGATTCCGTGTCCGATCGCTTACTCCACAAATGGCAACTCCCCCTCATGTGTGCAGAATCGGATCAGAAAGACCAACATGTTGGTTCTCTGTCCGATCTGATTCTGGGCCCCTGATCAATCGGACGTGATCGATCGGACAAGGTGGGCTGCACGCGATTCCGGCACGATCGTTTCACGTGCACGCGCCCGGAATCGATCGTCCCGGAATCCGGTCGGAATCCGACCCGTGTATGGGGGCCTTAAGATTGAACTCTTTGGTATAAATCGCAGGCATCATATTTGGAAGAAAACTCTTAAACTCAGACTGGGACGGTGGTTCATCTTTTAGTAGGACAAGAACCCTAACCACAGAGCCAAGATATCAAAGTAGTGGTCTCAGAACAATTCTGTGAATTTTCTTGAGTCGCTCAGCCAGACACCAGACTTGAATTCGTTTGAACATCTCTGAAGAGATCTTAACATGGCTACACCAACACTTCCCATCCAACCTGATGGAGCTTGAGAGGTGCTGCGGGGAGGAATGGGCCAAACTGGCCAAGGATAGGTGTGCCAAGCTTGTGGTTTCATATGCAAAAACACTTGAGGCTGTAATTGCTGCCAAAGGGGCATCGGCAAAGTATTGAGCAAAGGCTGTGATTACTTATGCACATGGGATTTCTCATTTTTTTTATTTTTAATAAATTTAACAAAAGTAGACTTTGTCATTATGAGGTATTGTGTGTAGAATTCTGGGAACAAACAGTTATTCGATCCATTTTAGAATTAGGCTGTAACATAACAAAATGTGGAAAAAGTGATGCACTGTGAATACTTTCTGGATGCACTGTATTTACCCTGTGCAATATCCCAAGGTATATATATAACTGGAAACATGGATTGAGATGTGAAATTAGAATTTATGGACAAACAGTTCGTTCAGCAGCGAGGCGTGTTTGTGGTCCACACCCCAGATGGTGGTTAAATAGTGTAATAGCCAATTATGTATTTTTTCATACCCGGCCACCACCCCCCCCCCCCCCCCCCCCATCCTATAAAAAAGCAAGAAATACATGGGATTCACATGTAAAAAAAATTGCGTGCAAGGAGCATACCAAACCCTCTTTTAGCATGGAGTCTGGTATGCTCTGAAAAGGGGTAACATGAACAGCGTTGGGCCCATACCAGACACCCTGCTTTTACACATGCATTCACACATGCTGCAAGCTGGGGAAAACAGGTCCCCATTAAATGGGAATCGATGTGCCTATGTGGTGCACATTGATTTTCGTTCAATTGATCTACCCGTGTGTGCCTAGCATAAGCAGAATACACTATGATGTCATGGAAGGTTAGAGCACAATGTATATCTGTTAGATAAAGAGTAGTGATAGGCATAGGCAATATTCAAATTCGCGATATTTCGCAGATAATAATTCTACTAATATTTGATTCCATATTAAAGTCAATTCTAATATTCACGGTATGATCATGTATTGCGAAGATCATATTCGCATTGCGAAAATCTTCGAAATGAATGGTCACATGCTTCGGTATGTTTATTTTCGCAATGCATTGCCATACCAAGAAATATTCAAAATCGCTAATATTCGCCGACATATATGAGATATTTGCAAATTCTCGAATTGGCAATATTCGCAAAAAATATTTGAGCTCAACGCTAATAAAGAGATACTTTTCTGTACTTTCAAGTAATACCACATGTGGAAATGTGCAGAAATCTAGTAAATATTAGAGATGGTCGAATTTTTCGATTAGCTGATTTTGTGAGCTGATTGCAAAGCCTTTGAAAATGATATCATCACCAAAATTGCTGGAGATGTTGAGAAGGGTTGTGGGAACATTTGAAATTTTTTTGCTCCAACACATGTAGTTTTTGCATTTTTACTTTACTTTGAACTTAATTTATGCAAAAACTATTTGTGTTGGAGACATCGTTTTTTTGTAGTGTACCCCCAACCCTTCTTTACATCTCCTGCAAGTCTGGTGACAACCATCTCTAGTAAATATGGTGTAAAAAATATTTGAGTGCCTTAAGCAATGAATGGTGAGAAACAATATAACTGTGAGAATATCTAGGCTGATAACAAGCTAATTATTTCAGTATTATCAGTACAAATAGCGGGATCTACAACAGGAAAGTCAGTGCGGCATTTGGTAATGATTTAGATCTGGGACACATGCAGCACAATCATTTGTAGAATGGAGATTAATCCTCCAGGAAACAATTACAGGAGATACATTGGAGGTGCTCACATACACTGCGGTTGCTTCTACAATGTTAGTGACTCCACATCAAACAATTGCTGTAATTTCAGCCCTTTCCAGCCATTCAATGTATGTGACGTTTCATCCTCGGCAGCCTGGCATAGCTTTCATTTCTGGGATTTGAGTTGCCAAACCAAGAATAAATCAATAAGATTAAAATATAACATTTTCTTATAACACATTAAAATACATTGGCCACCTAAAAAATCTGAAAGGTAGCTTTCTGCAATATACCGTATACACGAATATAAGCTGAATTTTTCAGCACCCAAAATGTGCTGAAAAAAGGTGTCAAGATTGCTCTAGCACATTAAAGCGGACCTACCACCTAGGAGGTCACTCAGCAGTATCAGCTGCAGCTCAGCCAATACTGCTGACATCCTTAATTGTAAAAAAAAGAAAAATTCTGACAGCAGGAGGGGCGCTTGTTACGAGTGCGCCCCTCCCGCTGCCTAACGTAGCGACTAGGCAGCCGAAGTGGTGTCTGGGACATCTCTCCCAGGCAGGAAATAGATTCCCACTCCACCCCCCCCACTAAGATTATAATATACAATTTTCACACCTAAAAAATCCAAAAGGTAGCTTTCTGCAATATACCGTATATACATGTATATAAGCTGAATTTTTAAGTACCCAAAATGCTCATGTCAAGATTGCTCTAGCACATTAAAGCCAACCTACCACCTAGGAGGTCTCTCAAAATTTCTGACAGCAGGAGGGGCGCTTGTTACAAGTGCTCCCGTCCCACTGCCCTACTTGGCACCTAGGCAGCCTAGGCAGCCAAAGTGGTGTCTGGGACATCTCTCCCAGGCAGTGAGGGCGGAAGCAGCTTCACTTCTTCAGGAGCCAGCATAAGAACACAAAAAAAGAATATACTTATGTTTGTGTGGCAGTTTTCCAGCATCTGAACTGCTGACAGGTAAGTATTGTGTCTGTTTAAGATTTGAGACTTAACTTGTGCACAAACTGCATAAGCTAGAAAAATACTATTTCCTTTGCAATGTTCCTACAACCCCTCTCTGCATCTCCAGCAATTTTGGTGGTACCTCGGCTTATATTCTGGTCGGCTTAAACTCAAGTATAACGTTTTTATAGTGACCGCCTATCAGACTCCTCAGTTACTTCCAGTAATGTCAGATACATGCGTCCCCCACTGTGCCCTGTGACCTCTCTGTCACTGCGAGGACAATGGTGTCATGTAGATGTAGTCTACAGTAGAAGATAGGATATCCCTGAACTTTAGAATCAGCAGCTGGTTTTCTCAAATTTAAAGCCCCCATACAAAAATCGTCTGGGCACCCTTTGTGTGCCAGCACTAAAGCTAGGCACTCACGGGAAGATTCCCATGCAATCAACCCCCGATCAATCACAGCATGGTGACGTCACCATGGTGTGATTGATCGGGGATCAATTGAACGGAAATCAATGTACACCACATGGGCACATCGATTCACGTTCAATGGGGACCCTGGGGACCCATTCTACCTAGCTAACAGCGTGTAAATCACAACACGCTACATCCAAAGTATAGGGATTAACCAGAATGTACCATTCCACGGAGAGATACGTGTATGGGGGCTCAAATTCTAAGGGTACCTATACATGAGTCGATTTTTCATTTGATTCCCAAATGATCAATTACCGTGCGTGTACGCAGCGATCGTTTGGCAAACGATCATTCAGGAATCGAACATGGACCACATTGTTCGATCAATCCCATTCAATGAAATGTTGATCAAACAGGGATCCGACATGTGGGTTAATGGTTTGACCACCATTACTGAGGGTCTCCATCAGGGGCATAGCTAGAAATGACTGGGCCCCATAGCAAACTTGTTTTATGCCCCAATTTATTAATGCCCTTTCTCCCAGACCTCCCCCCAATCAGTGAGACCCCCCTGTAGTTAGCCAAAGGCCCCCCCCCCCCGTAAAAAAAAGCCAGTGAGCCCCTCCCTGTAGTTATCCAGAGGGTTCCCCCTTTTAGGTAGAGAGCACCCCTGAAGGTAGACAGAGACCCCCCCTTAAAGTTAGGCAGGCCCCCCCCCATAGGTAGTTACTCACAGACTTCCTCACTGCAGACTCTGTCCTTCACAGAACTTTTCTGCAGCTCCCCAGGAGATGTCCTCTCCCCTCTGCAGTTGGTTAGTGAGAGGAAGGGGGGCCCACCGGGACTGAGAAATTATTTTCAGGAACATGCAGGGGAAGAAAAGTAGTCCCTTTTCACCTGCCTGTCTCCGACTTAAGGGTGGGGTCTGATTCAAATCAGAATAAAAAAAAACAAAAAACAGGCAGCCGGGATGGGGCCACTTTGTGGCTATGGCTTCTATTGTGGTTCCTACTCCACTGGTCTCCATCCAAAGTATCGGCCAGGAATCAATTGTGCAAAGTGGGGCATATTGTTCTTCCACGTTTGCCGATACTTTGCGTCACCGCAATCAATCGCATGGGTATCGACTTGTGTATGGGTACCTTAATCTTAACCTACCATCCCCCTCCTGAGACTTCTACCTAAAGAAAAAGACTCCTTCCATGTTTAATTATAGTAGGTAAGTGACATTAATTATATTAACATATAAGTGGAACTTATGATAACAATAATAGTAATAATAGTAGTAGTACTTGAAGTAATACTTATAATAACAATAATAGTAGTAGTGGTTAAAATAAGAATAATTCTATTAATTATAGTAATAATAATATTAGTAGTTGAAGTGGTACTTATAATAACAATAATAATAGTAGAAGTAGTTATAATAATAATAATATTAACAATAATAATAATAGTCGTAGTACTTGAAGTGGTACTTGTAATAACAGTAATAGTAGTAGTAGTAGTAGTGTTATAATAATAATAATAATTGTAGTAGTAGTAGTAGTGTTATAATAATAATAATAATAATAATAATAATTGTAGTAGTAGTAGTACTTGAAGTAGTACTTATAATAACAATAATAGTAGTAGTAGTAGTAGTGTTATAATAATAATAATAATAATAATAATAATAATATAAGTCGTAGTAGTTGAAGTGGTACTTGTAATAACAAGAATAATAATAGTAGTCGTAGTAGTAGTGTTATAATAATAATAATAATTGTAGTAGTAGTACTTGAAGTAGTACTTATAATAATAATAATAATAATAATAATAATAATAATAATAATAATAGTAGTAGTAGTGGTTATAATATTATTATATTATATAATATATTATATAATATTAGTCATAGTAGTTGAAGTGGTACTTGTAATAATAATAGTAGTCGTAGTAGTTGAAGTGGTACGTGTAATAACAATAATAGTAGTAGTAGCGTTATAATAATAATAATTGTAGTAGTAGTACTTGAAGTAGTACTTATAATAATAATAGTAGTAGTAGTGGTGGTTATAATAATAATAATATTAGTCGTAGTAGTTGAAGTGGAACTTGTAATAACAATAATAGCAGTAGAAGCGGCAATAACAATAATAAGATCCTCGCTGCCCTGGAGTGTCCTTGCAGTGGCAGAGCTGGGTGTCAGCAGTGACAGCTGCCATGTGACAGGGGACAGTGACAGCGGTGGGCGGAGTCTGGGGATGTGATCACTCAGCCCGGAGAGTGCCCGGGAGCTCCAGTCCTCCGCTGCCCCCCGGTCCGGCTATCCCAGTGCTGGAGGGCACCCAGCCGGGCAGAGAAGAGCCCGCAGATGAGAGAGCACCATGCTGACCGCCGGGCTCCTTCCCCTGCCCCGGGCAACCGCACTGATCGTCCTGCTGGGAGCTGCCACCCTGTGCACAGGTACCGGGACACCCCTTCCCTCTGACCCCCCAAACTTTAACCCTGTGTCTGCCGGACCCACACATTGCACATCCTGCTCCTCCTGGGCCATTCATTTCTATTTAACACTTATATAACCTGATGCCCTGATTCCTATGGTGATAACTTCTGCTATAAGAATGTACCGAAACTTCTTATTTCTGTCAGATTGTTGATAAATAGCGCATGGCACAACTTATCTACCCAACTATCAAACTTTTTGTCTATTTATATATCTGTCCTTGTATCGATTTCCTTTAGCAAAATTTTGTATGTGCCTTCTACCTATGTTGTATATTCATTTATTTATATTAATTTATTTATCTATCTATCTATCTCTCTCATATCTATCTATCTCTCTCATATCTATCTATCTATCTA
>CM070039.1:23667341-23684618 GCA_036250615.1 Ptychadena robeensis
AAAAAAAAAAAAAAAAAAAAAAACATACTTGCCTTCCTCATGTTCATTTCTGATGCCAGCATCTTAAATCCTGGAGAAGTGAAGCTACTTCCGCACCTCCTACAGAGACTAGGCTGTCTCCTCCCTGTCTTCTCTGTCGGAGATCTTCGTGGGGGGGGAATTCAGCTGCCATGATGAGATGTGTCTCTGGACAGGAGAGACACTCTCATGACTACTAATCACCCAAGTCTCGCAAGACTGGGAAGGGAAGAGTTTCTACAGCTGATGTGCTACAGATGTTCCATATCCCATTGCGGCTGTATGTCAGACAATGGGAGGGGCATGCTTGGAAAAAGCGCCCCTCCTGCTGTCAGAATTTTTTAATTGTGGATCTCGGCAATCTTGTGCTGCAGTCGAATGACCTACGAGGTGGTAGGTCTAATTTAAGCTTAAGCCTAAGCCGTAGGCTTGTTGATCCACGCATGGCAGATTGTAAAGGTGCTTCCACCTGCCTGCAGGCCTAGCATAGAGCTACCAGCCATCGGCCAAGCTTGAGTTCGGCCTCCTGGAACTCAAGTTCAGACACTGGCTGGCAACTTTGTGATTTACAAGAGGCGGAAAAGCAGAAGGAAGAACCGCCTTCAGATAGATGCTCCTTCTGACAGCTTCCCCAACTCTGCCAGCCAAGCTCAGTGCATTGGCTGTGTTTTTGCTAAATAAGACGCACACATATTTTCCCTCAGATTGTTTAGCAAAAAATACAGTAACTCACAAAGACAATTCATTGAAATTTCAGAAACGTTTTGTGACCAAGGTAAGCAGGGGCCAGACGTGGATATTTTACACCAAAAAGGGTTCATGCATCTTTTATATATATATAGAATATTGTTAAGACTTGTTTCCATGCTAGGTTGTGTGTATCATTTATTTATTGTACAGATCTGCCCATTCTATTGGTGCTTTGTAAATAGTCGTTTTGAGGAGGGCTGTTAGAGCGAATGTGTAATTGGGGTATAATACCAGTCATCTTAAGCAGTCTCAGGTAATATGTCTGTCTTATGTTTTCATATTCTAAATCATCTCCTGTTGTAAGCCTTTAGTCCCTCTCTCGGAACATTTTCAGTGTTATCCCAGATTTTTTTTTCACGGGCGGCGCGATGAAGTCAATGACGCTGAGACGTCATGCGCCGCCTGCACGGTCCTGCGGGCCTCTCTGATAGGCTGCCGGCCAGCGGAAGCACCAACTCTCTCTGACAGGCGGCGCTCTCCATTCTTCAGGAGCGCGCCGCAGCACTGAAAGGACTCGGCCGCCGGCTCCGGTAGTCTGAAGAATGGAGACGCCGCCTGTCAGGCTGCCTCGCGCGGAGGACTTGTGTGCCGGGGCGGGGACCAAAATCTCCAGGGGCGCGGCCAATCTGCTTTGGGGAGAACACTTAATGGTAAGAACATAATGGTATGTTCTTACCATTAAGTAGGTGTACCAACATTGTGAAGAATAATGGTGAAGTCCTCTATCCAAGAAACGAGTTGGGCTCATTGTACTCACTGCAGCTTGTATTTACATGATAGGGATTCTTAAGAGATGACTAGATATGGCTCATCATCCCTTTTATATTTTTACTTCTGTAGTTCTGCACTTTGCCAACGTACACAATAAACAACAGCAGTTAGTTGCCAACACATTAACTTCACAACTAGTTTGACAGTCAGTGTTATACAGAGCGGTACTGACTGCCTGTATGTAAATGCTTTGAAGGCGATAAACACATTTCTGCAGAAAAATTGGCAGACACGGGCTTGTTGAAGTTGACAGTCCACCCCAATTATATTTATCTGCAGTCAATAGTCGGCCGTATGATGAAAGGGCAGGAATTTATTGCTGGTAATGTAAAATGTAAGACTTAATATTTTAGTCCTTCTGCCTAATTATGTTTGATAAGACTCAGAATTTTTGATATCTTTTTACCATTATAACTTCAGAATAAATATACAACATTTGAGGATTTTTTTAAGTGTTATGGTGTTGTGCCTATGAAAAAAGAGATCCGAGAACATCCTGAAAGCTTGTATTTACAATGACTTCAGTTATATCAATATAAAGAGCATCACTTTTGACTCCAACTCTCTGTATCTTAGATGGTTGAAACAATATTTCCAATGGGTATCTTTGCGCGCTTTCTATTATAATTTCTATTATAATATTAGAACTCTCATCACCTTCTATAGCAAGGACAATGCCTAGGAGTACAAACAGGAAGGCAGTCTCTGGGATCCCAGTAAATGTTCTACCTAGGAACGTGCAGCGTTCCTAACAAGTGGATACATGAAAACTCCAAGTTAAAAGATAAATATAGTTATTCTTTTACTATGTTTGCCTTCAATCCTGCCCACCTCTGTGATCTCTACCTACGAGATATAGGGTCCTCCATTTGCTCTCCATTCATAGACTTCTTTTGAGTGTCATCTCCCTCCGAGAAAGATAGAAGTCTATGGAGCTACTGTGATGTTGGGATATGCAGGGAAGACTGAGGCATCGATGCTGGAATGTAAAAAAAAAAGGAAACATCATTTCCAGATACAAGAAGTTATAGATCTGTGGATAAGGGCTATTTAATATTCACCAATTCAGTCCAGAGGAATGCATGATGTGGCATTTCTCCAAATTATATAGGATGTGATTGTGTTTTAAGAAGATTTATTGTGCTATGGACTGCTGGAGTTGAGGGCTTTTCAATTCCTTTTATCCCTTCTCACTTTAACCTCCATGGTTTGTTCTTTGTTGTTCGGCTCCCAAGCCGCACTCCATAGGCCTTGGTTTCCATGCACTGGACTGATGATGGCCAACACGCTGAGGACAATGTACGCAGTTTGGAATAAATGCTCGTATATAAGGAGGTTGAATTAACCTCCTGGTGTTAAGCCCGAAGCCAGTACGTCGTGAATCAAACTGCGCCCGTGCTGGGATCGTGCGCAACCGCCGGTCTCTCCGTGTGCCTGTAGCGTTTCTCCATAGCTGCAGAGCACACAAGCCTTAAAGCCAGTGTCTTCCCACGAGTCCCCATGCAAAGCAATGGACATCCACCATGATATACAGTCATGTCCATACCACAATGTTTTAGAGCAGGATTGATTATCCTGTTCGAAAACAGGGATGCCATTGGCATTAGATATGGGCCAGATAGACGCCGTGAGCATGAACGGCGCTTTTAAAAAGTGGCCATCGATCTGACCCATATCTATGTGTGTTCCCTAACCCTAGAAGGGTTATTGGGGGATATATATATTATATATGTGAAAGGCCATTTTTCTACTGTGCGCTAGCGATAAAGCCAATGGGGCGTTTAGCCAATGTTGGGCGTTAAGGAGGAAATTTAATTCTTTTTTTTAAACTGTTGATTACTATTATTATTTTATTATTATTCATTATTATAGCGCCAACATATTACGCAGCGCTGTACAATACATTAGAGTGGAGATACACACAGGTACAGGAATAATGACACAGGAGGAATAGAGGACCATGCCCGGTTGTTGGGACTTCCAGTCTAATAGGGTGGGGAAACAGAGTATACAATAGGTGGGGTGGTGGGAACTGGTATGGTGGTGATGTTAGGAAAGAGAAGATGGATAGGCCAGACTGAAGAGTGGGTTTTTAGGGCTTTTTTAAAAGTGCCAAAAGTAGGAGCAAGTCTTAATGGGACGAGGGAGAGAGTTCCAGAGAGTAGGACGGCCCTAGAGTAGTCTGAAGCCTTGCGTTGTGATGAGGTTATGAGCGGGAATGTCATTAGTAGAGTCACTGGAGCGAGCGGAGGGGGGGGTTTTAGGGGTGTATTTGTGTACCAGGTTGGAGATGTAAGGAGGACGCGGTGTGGGTGATTTAAAGGCAAGGCACAGAACTTTGAATTTGATTCTCTGGACAATGGAAGCCAGTGTAGAGATTTGCAGAGAGGAGCAGCCGATGAGGACGTTTAGAGGAGTAGATGAGTCTAGCAGCGCCATTCATTAGGACTAAGAAAGGTGAAAGTCTAGAGAGAGGGAGACCAGAGAGGATGATGTTTGCAGTAGTCAGACGTGAGATGATGAGAGCATGTACAGAGCCTTTGTGGTCTCTGGGGAGAGGAAGGGGCGGATTTTGGAGATGTTGTGGAGATGGAAGTGGCAGGATTTAGCAATGTTCGATGTGGGAGCTAAAGGAGAGCGCAGAGTCAAAGGTGACACCAAGCAGACGAGCTTGTGGAATGGGGGAGATGACTGTGTTGTTTACTGTGAGTGAGATGTTGGGGGGAGGCTTGGAAGGTGATGGGGGAAAGATGATGAGTTCTGTTTGCTAAGGTTGGTTTAAGGAATCTGTCAGCCGTCCATGAGAGATGGCCGATAGGCACTGAGAGATGTTGTCAGGAAGAGGGAGTAAAGGACGGCCGGTGTGGATAGTAGATTTGGGGTATCGTCCGACATATAAATGGTATGCAGACCAAAGGATGAGATGAGTTTGCCAGGGAGGAGGTATAGAGGGAAAAGAACGGGCCAAGGACTGAACCTTGAGGACGCCAACAGAAGGGGGGTGTGAGAAGAAGAGGAGACCATTGAAGGAGGTTTGAAAGAGCGGTCAGTCAGGTAGGAAGGCAGGAGAACCAGGAAAGAGGAGAGTCACGAATACCGATAGAGCTCAAGGTGTCTAGAAGAAGTGGGTGGTCAACAGCTGTCAAAGCAGAGGAGAGATCCAACAGAAGAAGGAGGGAATAGATGCCTTGCGGTCTTGGCAGTCAGCAAGTCGTTGGCAACTTTAGTGATGGCTGTTTCAGTGGAATGAGAAGGTCGGAAGCCGGAATTGGAGGGGGTCAAGGATGGAATTTACAGTCAGAATCAGTGAGTCTTTTGTAAACGAGGCGCTCGAGTAGTTTTGAAGCAGAAAAGGAAGAAGAGAGATCGGTCGGTAGTTGGAGGGAAGAGAGGGATCAAGCGATGGTTTCTTTAGTTAGTATGGGAGGATTGTGGGCATGTTTGAAGGATGAGTGGAAGATACCAGAGGAAGGGAGATGTTGAAATAGTTCAGTCAGTGCTGGGGCGAGGGTGTTGCGTAGAAGGGTCTTAAGAAGATCAGCGGGTATAGGGTCAAGTGGGCAGGTGGTGGTGGAGAGGAGCGAAGCAGAGAGGTGACTTCCTCCAGACTGACAGCGGGAAAGTGAGGTGAGGGAAAGATTACAGAGAGATGCAATTGGAGCGAAATGGGGGTAGGGAAGAGTTGCATGGGATGGGATTGGAGGAGTGGAGAGTGAGGGAAGAGTTGCAGGCGGATGGGATTGCGGAGTGGAGGTGAGAAGAGTGCAGGGGAGGGATGAGGATGGGATTCGAGAGGGGGGGGTATTGTGGTGGTTGGCAGACATATCAATTCGAATGGCTTCAATTTTGCCTTGAAAGTATGTGGGCCAGGTCTTGGGCAGAGAAGGTGGCAGTGGGAGGAGGGGTGTAGAATTAGCAGAGAGTTGAGGGTGGAGAGAGAAGAGCCGTTGAAGGTGGATACTTGTGAGGATATAAGGAGGAGAAGTAGTGTTTGCTTTGCAGTAAGCTCAGCATTGAATTGCTGGAGTTTGGCCTTGTAGAGGAGAAAGTCAGTGCTCTGTAATGACAAGTATTACTATAATGACAAGTGTTATGACTGAATTCCAGAACAGTGGAAACCGATTCCCATAGACACACTTTAAAAAGCCCAAGAAGACATAAAGCTGTTGATTCTACACAAAGGGGGAAACTCAGTATAAAAGGTTTTCATATGGGATGTCCAACAAGCTCATATAGGTGCGATGAAGGTGGGTACCAACATAGGCCTTATGGTATCAATACATTGGATGCATACTAAAAAAAAGATCCACTCTTTAGGTAAGTCGTACCTTCTGCATACAAAATGGCTGCAATATTGGCTTTAATAAAAAAAGCATAAATGGAAGTCATGATTTGTAGTCCCTGGTAACTCACAGAAACCAAACAAAATAACATTTGACTGACATCCACATGTTGTGTGAGATGTTCTTCTAGGTTGGCACACTTTGTAGATCTTTGCAATGCATTATTAAATAGTCCAGATGACACACTCCTGCTACAAAGCTTGCTGTGAATTTATGAAAGTTCTTTGTTCTTTGGTTTACTCTCAGTAATCCATTTGTCTGTTCCCAGACTGCTTTTGTCTGTCTTCTTGCAGTGTAATAAATGTCAAAATGCATCAGTCTGGGGCCTACTGGGATCAGCAATCAATCATATGGCAGTGGCACAGACAGTTACTGTTGTCTGATGGAAGGATTGATTCCCTAACATTCCTTAATATGTTTGAGCACCCATCCTTGTTTTTAAATGAGTGTTGGGAATACCCAAGAACTTAAGGTAGACAGACGTGCAGATTATCCCTGGATAGATGAGGGATCGACTGCAGATTGACGTCATCCCACTGCAGCCGGCTCTTCAGAGGATCGGCGGGCACCGCCGGACATTGCTTTGGATGGGGACTGCCATTCCCATTCCAAGTAATGGGATGAGCCGGGAATCTACCAATATGTCGGATCATCGTGCGAACCGACATGTGGAAGATTGGTAGTCGATCTCGCCAGGTGGGACACCCAATTTTTAGCAGAGCGATCGCCGGGTAATTTAGTCTTCTCTCCCGGTGATCACATTGATAAGGCCAGTGAAATAAGTGCCCTCACTTAGCTCATAACCCTTTATTAAGCAACTACACTACAATACAAAATTAAAAAGAGAACACAAAGAATTTAGAAAGGTAAGTGGATATATTTAAAGACCACAGCTTACAAACCATACCAAAATATTTGGCAGAACAAGAATAAAATAAATGAACATACCAACCTACTAACATCTATATTACCCTGTAAATAAACCTGTTAACAACTGCAAAGGTCCCTGACAGTGCCCTTACAAATGACTGACCTCTCAAAACCCTGTACCGGCCGCCAGCCTTAAAAGGTCGGGGGGGGGGGGGCACTAAACCCTGATGCCTTCTGGGGACAGTTAGCCAACATACTATTGGGTCAATGGCCCTTGTAAGCTCTTAGGGTTCCAACCATAAGTGACTGCCCCATCAGGACATCACAACACCAACCTTCCAGTACTTCTATCCTAGGACACTAGGTTGTTGTTCCTCTTGGTGATATACTTGTGTTGACTTCTTGCTTTTTTTCTTCCATTTATAATAATTTTTGGCAAAAACTCATCATTTATGTTTCCACATGCCTCTCACTAAAAAGATCTTAATTTTTAATCATGGATTAAGCCAAAGGCTCATGGGCATTTGACTTTACTATGAGAATATGTTTAGGGATTGGATACATTTGTACTTGAACTATAATTCTGCCAGGAACCCACTACCTTTCCTAGGTCACTCTTCATACTATATGAATAGAGGAGCAGAATTGTCTACTTAGGACAGGGACTTTGGAATGACTTCATAATACAAACCCACTCTCCATCATCATAACACAAGGAAGAGGAGAAGTTCACTATATTGCAGGTATGAACAACAATAATATTTGTGACTTCAGTTCAGTTCTCAGGACTTTACAGCAGACATTGTATTTCTGGTGGAATTATAAGAAAGTTTTTGCTTTTTAAAAATGTGCTGTAAAAAGGAACCAAATGCAGCTACTGTTTCAAAGAACTGGTTAGCTTTCGGATATTACATTTGTGTTCTTTTGTATAAATGAACTTATGGGATGAATAACAGGTGTATTTCTATATCTTCCCCCAGGTCTCAAATGTGTGTGTCTGATGTGCGAAGCCACCAACTACACCTGCCAGACAGAGGGGGCCTGCTATACATCGGTGATGCTCACCAATGGAAAGGAGGAGGTGTTCAAGTCTTGTATCTCTCTTCCGGAGCTGAAAGCTCAAGTGTACTGTCACAGCTCCAACAACATTACTAGGACCGAGTGCTGCCACTCTGACTTCTGTAATAATATCACACTCCGATTACCTCCAGGTACCACACTATAAGCTTGATGTGTAGTAAGCAGGGTGCACTGTGATTGTTAGGCCCTGTCTACACTGGGCGACCATGATGCTCAACCTGACAATTGTGTGTGCTTTAGGGGGCGTTAATTGCCACATTGGCATTAATATGCCATATTCATTTGTATTGTATAAAGGTGTTTCTTCCACATCAAGTTCCTGCATCCATTGACAGCCAAAAGACGTGTTTTTGCGTCAATGCTGGTGGGGTCCGGCATCGCAGCAATGACAATGTAGCGCACTTAGAGAGTTGTTGCAGTATCAGTATAAGATTTATCAGAGTTGTTACAGTATCAGTATTATATAATCAGTTCATGGATAATTATGTGTAATAAAAAAGCCTAATTCCTAAATGAGTTTTCCTTGAGAAGGTTCTCCTGTAAGACAACTCATGGAGAAGTTCACTCAATCTTATCTCCTACTATGGAGCACTATGTTCGAGGGTTTTGAGTGGCAAAAGGGAATCTTATTCATATAACGTCAGTTTGATATCATAAAGTTAAAAAGTATTTATGATATCAAATTGACGTTATATGAATAAGATTGCCTCTTGTGCTTCATAGAAGGAGATAAGATTGAGTGAATTTGATTATTAGGGGTATGGCAGATATAATGGATACACCAGATATGATAATTCCGTGATATGTAAACTCATGGAGAAGGTTTGATCAGGATAATTTCTACCACCTGTGTACACTAAAACAGGAGCAACCAATCAGAGCAATAGTAATTATTATTATCCCTTTATTTATAAAGCACCAACATTATGCAGTGCTGTACGTTAACCTCCTGAGTGTTCCATGGGTTTTCTCCCCCTACACACCCTGAAAAAAGCTGGCATGACATGAAGGTCAATAGCAACGCCCCACCCCGCCTCTTCCGAGCCACTCGGGGTAAATGCTCATGAGGTTAAAGTAGTGCTAAATGGCAACACAAGCCAGCATACAGGTACAGACTATGACACAGGAGAAGAAGAGGGTCCTAGCCAATTGGGCTTACAATGTAAGAGGTGGGAATACGGCATATAGAAAATATTGGGGAGATGAAACTGATCGTGATGTTAGAAATAAGAAGATGGGGGCAAGTCTAGGGAGAGAGTTTCAGAGAGTAGAGGCAGCCCTAAAAAAGTTTGCTCATATAATGATGTTATGAGCAGGGATTTCATTGGAGGTCAGTAGAGGTGCAGAGTGGACGCTTAGGGAATATTGCACAAGAATACCTGGTAATCCTGCCTTGAGTCCCTTTTCCCTCACTCGCTGTGTAATATGTGTGTCTAATGTGTGTCAAAAGGGCAACTATGATGTGCAGAGTAAACAGAAAAAGCTGTACAATTACAAACTACAAAAGCTTTGATACTTCTTATTGGAACAATCAACATTCCCTTCCGTGGAACACACAGACAATACAGGCTGAGTGATTTGCTGCTCATCAATAAACTTGCCATTGTAAAACTTTCAGTAATTTCACAAGTCGCAGGAATGAATTCCTGAAACTTTACAATATACAACAAGATAAGTGCTCATCACTAAACAGCTAAAGCTGAAAAGTCTAACGTTTATGCTAAACCTTAAAACATGGTTAAGGCCCCCATACACGTCTAGATTTTTCACTCAATCAACTTAATTCAATAAATTTTTTTGGTTGATTGATTGAAAATCTTTGGCAGCCCACATGGTTAGATCGACCTAAAACAATTAAAATTGGGAAAATAATTGATTGAAAAAGAACTGGACGTGCTGGAAATTTTTAATTGGTTGTATTGAAATTCATTACACTTTCATTCTATCCCAAAAAAGTTGATCAAATATCTGTTACTACAGTTGGCAAACATACAATCACCAATTTCCCTGACCTCCAAAAAATGATCTTTTTAAGTTGATTGAACAGAAAATCTAGATGTGTATGGGGGGCTTTAATAAGATTCCCTTTACAGAAGTGGTCAAAGGCCAGAGGTACCTAGCCCCCCCTACACCTTACAATCTTACCATACAATTTCTGTACAATCAACTTTTCTTTTACCAAAACCATGTAATATGAGGACCTTTCTAATCCTTCCAATCACTATGCATTCTATCAGGGAGGACCCGGCACTACATAGCAGTGATATATACCTTCCAATCACTATGTATTCTATCAGGGAGGACCCAGCACTACATAGCTGTGATATATACCTTTGAATCACTATATATTATATCAGGGAGGACCTGGCACTACGTAGCAGTGATATATACCTTCCAATCACAATGTATTCCCCAGCAGAGGTGTTGGGGGATCTAAAGGAAATTGTTATGGAGTGACCTAAAGGTTATGGGGGGTTTTAGTTAGGAAAAAATGTAAAAACACCAAATAATAAAATTAGAAGTTATATGTAATGATAAAAGAGATTGAAGAACTGAAAAAATGTAATAAAAAGAGCAGTGGAGACACATGGAAAGTGGTGGTTTTAGGCATTATTGGCAGCAGGGTGGTTGCCCAGGGCAGCATCATGGCGACTTATGGTCAACAGGAAGAGAAAAAAGTTTTTTTTCACCCACCCATGCTGCCCGCCCTTGACATCATCAGCAGGGAAAGGGAAAGATGAACTTTTTGGGAGGGTGGTGACTAAAAGTTGTGTTCTTCGGGACCGCTCAGCGGAATAAACTGACCTCTCACACTAACAAGGCCCTCTCTCAGCTGCTGCAGAACCCGTGAACCCTGTCCAACACCGCAAACACCTAACCTCTCTGGTCAAACACTGCAACCAATGAAAACACCACTACCACCAACCCCTACCACGTCTGACAGGAAAAGAGGGAGGATCACCAAAGGGTGCCAGACAGGTGTGATCACCAAAATGCACAAGACTCCATGAGATTTATGGGTCCACAATCATATCAGATAATCACTTCTGAAGTGCTAATGCTTAAGCCTCTATATACCTTACAATCTTACATACAATTTTGTACAATCAACTTTGATTCTACCAAAACCATGTACATAGCTTTCTAAATCTCCTGCCACTCACCTATGTATTCTATCAGGGAGACCCAGCACTACATAGTTGTTGGGAGATCTAATGGAAATGGTATGGAGTGATCTAAAGGTGTAGGGGGGCTTAAACTTGCAGCTACCCAAAATTAACAAGTATATCACAGTAGGATACAAACATGTATAAAAAAGTCCAAATGTCTTTATTTCAAAAGTATCACCGAAAACAAAGGAGCAAAAGACCACCCTGGCATAAACTCCCCACGTATGCGTTCACTGCAACAAAGTGACTTATATGATGAAGAATCTATACAAATTAAGCTGACGTTGCTGAGAGGATAGTGTCAGTAAGGAGGTATCCCAGGGTGGCCTATGGACTCAGTGATTACTTTGAATAAAGACATTTGACTTGGATCAATGTGTAGGACCTCATATATCCCTATGAGATTGGGGGAAGGTGGGAGGGGAGTGTGGAGAATGGCCAGTTCAGGGTCCCGCACCGGTTATATGTAAGAGTTCAGACTGAGAGGTTGTCTGTGTTTGGAGGAAAAGTGAGGCTATGTTTCACATCCGTCAGGGCGTAAGCGCAGGGAGTGATGGGGGGTTACGCGGATCACATACATTTTAACATGCTCGGGGATGCTGTGTTCTCACGGCGCGAAGCATTTCCGCTGATTGCAGGGGTTAATGTAGTAACAGGTAAAGTGTATGTGATCCGTTCGGAAACCCCGCCAAGCACTGACGCTTAACATAAGGGTCAGAAAGGAACATGAAACTCTTAGAGACATGGCCATTAGTGGAGAGGCAGGTATCTATTAATGATTTACGGCAGCCCAAGAGGACATTTGGGCTAGGACAAGAAGCTTGGAAGGGGTGAGTGAATCCAAATTGAAGGTTACCAATGGACCAATGCTCCAAAATGGTTGCCCCAAGAAACAAGTGTCCTTTGATAGATTTCCATTCTTTTCTTGTTCTGGTGGCAACTTGGATTTTTGGTCATCCAGACACCAAATGTTGAAATCTCTAGCCAATACAAATTACTTGACAAAGGACTCTAATTCCTCACTCCTTTTTTTAAAATGTTATTTATTATACAAAATAAACAATGCCGCCTTAACGGTAATATGATTGGTTTTTTGGTTTTTTGGGGGGGGGGGGGGGGATAATACCCTGTGCTATGGGATGTGGCTGATATTATTCCTTTATGGAATGCCCTTTCACCCCCAACAAACCACAAGGGGATAGCTGGACATGGCAGTTCAAGATTGCTTATTAGGTGTTTTGTTGAGCCTACTGAAAGACCCCTCGGCCAGTGTGTGGCGCTGCAGCCGGTCAGAACACCTCGCTTTTCAATTGACCGAAATTCTCTTGTGCAACAAACAAAACAACAAGTCAACTCTGACACTGCGTGGGAATAGCATTTCGGCAAGTCAGTAGTAGGGCAAAAGGCCTAAGCCGTTTATTGTACAACACAGAGGGGAATATGGTTATCTGACCGATGACTTCTAGCAAAGGACGGTGCCAGGACAGCCGCAAATAGAGCAAACTACAGATGAAGAGGATTTAAGGCAAAAGTCTATCAGTAAAAACGCTACATACACCTTCCTTATAGCACTCCTATAATGAAATGATTTCTGTTTACTTTTTAATTGTCATTTGTAGGGCCTGTTGACTAGGGAATAAGTTCTCCTAGAAAGGACCATGGAAGCAGACTGATCAATCTGCGTCAGCTGATTTTTAGATGATACAATTGAAAAATTGATCCTGCTCGTGCCTACACATGAAGTAGAAACTACTTAGAGAATTAGGTAGGTAACATTATCCTACCGTATTTTTCGGACTATAAGCGCCACGGACCATAAGACGCACACAGTTTTTAGGACAGGAAAAACCAGAAAAAAAAAAAGCATAGATTTTATAAGTTTCACATCAATGGGGTAATGCAATGAATTCAATGAATGCAAATATTCAATTCAGCCAGTAAGGGTGACTAGCAGCCGTACATTCTCAGCCAAGCGTCCTACTTCACACTGATCGGGAGGAGGAGGAGGGGGGCAGACGGCAGGAAATCTGCAGTCTTCTCCCTTCCTCTGATCAGCTTTACTGTGTCCTGGGAAACTGCAGAGTGATTTGCAATTTCCACGGACACTGGAGAGAGGGAAAGATGGCAGTTCAGCGCTCTCTCTCCATTGCATATGCCAGCAAAGCTCTGCTGACCAATATCTGCTGACAATCTGCTTAGGCAATTATACCAGTACAGCTGGGGAGAGCATCTCTCAAATGACAGCTCCTCCAGCTCCCCGACTAATCCATGCAGGGAGATCTGGCGGGAAGGGAAAGCCAAGGTGCAACCACGGGCTTGCGAGTGGCTGCGGCGGTCGCACATTCGGATCACCATAGACGCGGCACTTTTTGCCCCCAATTTAGGGGCGTGTGTGAAAAAAGTGCATCTTATGTGTCGAAAATACGGCAATTATTTTATATGTATTATCCGATGTGTTTCCTTGAGGAGAACTTGCTGATGTAATAGTCAACAGGCACAATAACACGTTATATAGGCCAGGCAGGCAGAAAAGGGAATTGTATGAATATGTTAATGTCTCCCCTGTATGTATGTTAAAGCCTCCCCTGACGCAGGATCCTCCATCCTCCACCAGGGGGACATAGCAGGGGACACGTCCATTTATTCCTCCCATCCTCCACCAGGGGAAGCATAGCAGGGGAGGAGACACTGTCGAGATAGCCTCCTGGTGTCACTGTACAGTACCATTCAACTAAGCGTAGCAGCAATATCCCTTTTAAACATAGCAAACAAGCATAGAATTAGAACAGGGGACACATGAGATATGTCTCCCCTGTCTCATTCCAATCTACTTTAAGCATAGCAGGGGACACATGGAGATAGGACCCCTGTACCAGTAGATTGGATGCGACAGGGAAGACATATCTTCATGTGTCCCTGTTCTATGCTATGCTGTGTGCTATGTTAAAAGTAGATCGGAGTGACCACTACTACTAACCCCCTTATTGAATGTACGTCAGTGACATTGGGGGAGGGCATATCTCGGCGGGTACCCTCCCTGCTATTGCTTCCCCCCGGGCGATGATGGATGGAGGAATAAATGGACATGTCCCATGCTATGTTATAATGATCAGAGATCACGTGCCCCTCAAATGCCGCAGTACCAGGGGGGCTCATCTCGACGAGGGGGGAGGCTGTATTTGATAGCTCCCTGATAGTAATACAGTATTTTTCAGGACCGAGCCCACACATTTTCATCCCCAAAAGGGGGCAAAAAGTGTCTGCTTCTTATGGTCCAAATGTGAGACCCCCGGAACTCGGGGCCACGGTGTCGCACTTTGCTTCCAGCCCAGCTCCAGCAAGGAGATTAGCCGGGGAGCATGGAGGAGCTGTCAGTTGGGAGATGCCGGCTGGTGTCCGGCTCTCCCATCTGGAACTGTTTTGTAATTGCCATGCCAGCCAGATCTCTGATTGGCAAGGCAATGGAAGAGGAGAGATGAACTGGCCATCCTTCCCTCTCTCAGTGTCCGTTGCGAACTGCAGTCACTTTCAAGCTCACCACCAACACAGTAGTAACAGGCTGATCAGAGCAAAAGAGAGGGAGAGACTACAGATTAGATTATGCCCACCACTCTCCTTCCTGCCGATTAGTGTGTGGAGTATGACGCTGAGTCTGAGGTTGACTGCTGCCCTGTGGACACCTTCGGCTCGGGGCGACGGGGTGTGGGATTTTTTTTTTTTTTTTTTTTTTTGTAATTGAATATTGCATTCAATTAATTCATGTGCATTACCCAATTCATGTGAAAACTTTTAAATCTTTTTTTCTGGTTTCCTGCCCAAAAACTGGGGTGCGTATTATCGGTCCGAAAAATACGGTACTATTGGATTGGGAGGTTATCTCTGTAGTAAGTTGCCGGGGTCCTCCCTATAGTATATACATATGTGTTGTAGGTTCGAGCTGGGATTCGAACCCAGAACTCAGTTCTGGGTGATCAGCAAAAAGCAGGAACATGTTCTGGTACCACTCGCATTGCTGGTGAGTAACCTGAGCTGGTATGCAGAATGAGTGGACACAGACCCAGGCTTGTTTAATTCATGCCCAGCTGATTTCCTTTACCTAATTAGCAGTCTCTGAAGGACCTCGTGGATGGGGCCTCTGTGGTATCAACTGCCTATATAAACACTGCCTGGGGAATAGGAAGTTGGCGTACATGGGGTTTACCCTGGTATCCGAATACCTGGCCTTAATACCGTGAGTCTGCTTGCTTTGTCTCCTTGGAGACCCAACCTGCCTCTCTCGCCCCTGGCTTTGCTTAGACCTGATTTGATCCCTTTTGTATTCCTGACCTGGTTTTGTTCTACCTTGGATACCCAAACCCGGCTCTGCCCCTGACTTTGCTAGACTGATTCTTGATCCCTGTTAGTATTCCTGACCTGGTTTCGTGCTCCTGGACACCTGACCTGACTGGCTAGACATTTACCTTTATCCTTGTTTGTATTCCGGTTCTAACCTTGTTTGGTCCTTCTGGATCCCCGCCCTGCCTCACTCCCGACCCGCCGTACCTGTTGACCTCTGTATTCTTGTAACCCGTATCTGTCTTGTCCACCACCACACACCCATTATGGGGGGGGTTGTCTGGGGAAGCGGTGGACTGCCCTCTGTGCAGGAAAAGCTTACACTGGTCCCCCTCAAGGGGATTTGGGTCCCAACCCCCCTCCTGGGGGGGCTATTGGGGTGAAAAACCCAGAGCCCGCTTAGACTCCCTCAGTCCAGCGCTTATCCCAGGTGGTGTTGATACCCGCCTGGTGACCCCTGACCTGGTGAGCTCTCCTGGGAATGGTCGACTACAGAACACAGCCCAGGCCTCAGACTGTCTCTGTGGCAGTCCCGCCTAGAGCCACACCAGGGCTACAAAGGTTACATATTCTCGCGTATGTACCTTGAGACTCTATCCAGGCTGTAGCCCCATGTTCCCTGAGCACACCTGTGCGACTCGCTGTGTCATGTGTCTAACGTCCGTAGTTATGTGAATCTGGAGCCCTCCTGTTCTACTACCATGACGTTACTCTGGGTTTCCAGTCCTCCCTAAAACCCAGCCCAGATACCACCCAGCATCCGTATACTTGCCCTAGTGCCTCCCAGTTCTATACATAGCCTTGTTCGCATTCACAAACCCCATCCAGTCTGCCCTATACCCAGATAACTAGCCGCCTCCCCTAGACCAACGAAACAAATAAGAAACACTATGTATCCACCCTACAAAAAAAAAAAAACACAACCCGCCCCCAAAACAAAAAAGATAACACAAAATAGTAGAAAAATTAGAAGGAATATCACTCAATCCGCCTCACGATAAAGAAACAATGCACCAGGTCCTCCCGATAGAATCATTACTGATGAAGGTATACAAATACTGCTATTGTAGTCAGGGTCCCCCTGAAGAATACATATATGGAAGAATAATCTGCTATGTACGGCCGGGTCCTCCTGATAGAACATAGTGATGGAAGGTATACTCACTGTAGTAGGCCGGGTCCTCCCAAAATACATAGATGGAAGGTATATTCACTACTATGTAGTGCCGGTCCTCCCTGATAGAATACATATGACTGGAAGGAATATACCACTCTAGTAGTGCCAGGGCCTCCCTATAGAATAATAGTGCATTGAAAATATATCACTGCTATGTATGCCGGGTCCTCCCTGAAATAAATAATAGTGATTGGAAGGATATATCACTGCTAGTAGTGACGGGTCCTCCCTGATAGATAATATGGGAGGTATATCACCTCTCTGTAGTGCCGGGTCCTCCCTGCTGAATACTAGTGATGGAAAGGTATATACACCTATGTAGTGCCGGGCCTCCCTGATAGATACATAGTGATTGCAAAATTCACTGCTAGTAGTGCAGGGCCCTCCCTGATAGGAAACAAATTGATTGGAAGGATATATCACTGCTTGTAGTGCCAGGTTCCCCCTGATAGAATGCAACTATTGGAAGGTATACACACTGCTATGTAGTGCCGGGTCCTTACCATGAAGAAATACAATAGAATAGCATCTGCACGACCAGCCTCCAAAAAAATATATCAAATAGAATCAACTAGTAGTGCGGGTCTCCCTGATAGAATACATAGTGATTGGAAAGGTATAATCAACTGCTATGTAGTGCCGGGTCCCTCCCTGATAGAAACATATATGGAAGGATATATCACTGCTATGTAGTGACGTCCTCCCTGATAGAATCCATATGAATGGAAGGTATAATCACTGCTATGTAGTGCCGGGGTCATTC
>CM070039.1:23714114-23730682 GCA_036250615.1 Ptychadena robeensis
TGTTAAACATAGACAATTTATGTCACCTGAAAAACCGCAGGGGAGCTTTAATAACTATAAAAGGTTGCAGTTAGGGTCGTGAAATTGGGAATGTAAATGACTAATTCAAACACAGGTCACCTGTGGATGGCGACAGCTAATCGGAGGATTAATGAGGAACAGGGAGGTCCATCTGCAGCAGAATCTGCAGAATCTACCATGCAGGAGGCTGATGCAGAGGACAATGAGGGAGACCACCCTACATATGATATGAGTACCAATCATTATCTCCTGGTACTCATCTGAGGAGCTCACTAAAAAAGTTATGTGCACCCCTGACTTTGGGTCAGGCTACATCCTATAGGTGGCAAAATAACCCAATATCTTGGTGTGTCCCTCATTAAAGAATTGAGAACATTTAAAAAGTTCTTCTTTGGGGTTTTGACAGAAAGTGATTGTATTTAATTTAAGGGAACCATTTTAGAAATTCATTTATTATTTCTTCCTTATATGTTTGGGGTTTTCTTTGCATTTGGTTATTGCACTATGCGTAGACACATGCAGGACTGGCTTTATTATTAGATATGCAGAAGGCAGTGCTAGACTGTGGTATATATAGTTCATTCCAGCCAATATGTGTTACCTAGACCAAACATATTGCCTTTTAACACTTTACTCATGCTTCTTATTTATCTATTATAAAGAACAGATTTCTATTTCATTTAAAAGAAACCTGCATGATTCTGGACATCCACTGTGTGTCACACCAGCCAACAAATAGGCTCAGAGATGGGACTGGTTTAAAGTTGCCAGAGATGCCTGGTCCATGTCCATGTAGTATTAGGTAATTCAGTTTTCTTTAGTCATTCGTAAAGGGAATAGCAAAGACTTTGTTGAGTCTTGAAAATCTCCTTCTCTTTATCTATTCAAGTGGAAAGAGACACGACTAGGACCAAACCGGGGCACTTTATATTGATAAGGGCCAGTCTTTATTCCTTCAAAAACTCTACCTGTTTACTCTAATTTTCATTATCTGAAAGTCAATAGGAAGTGCTATATATTATTATGCATTTGATGTATAAATATATATAGCACTACCTAGTGGTTTGGTGTCCAGGTAATACAAAGTACATATTATTGTTTTAGGTAAATGTATCTTAGTCTTGTCTATCGCCTGTAATTTTTTATAAATTCTGTCTTTAAAGAGCATCCTTGTTTAGTCCTTGGGAAACACACAATCTTTACTGTACTTTTTTTTTCTAAAGATTATATAGAATTCTGTAGGATGGTTAAGGCACCTTATTGTAGTGCCTCAGAATACTGTATTTTTCAGTTCAGTTTTTAGAACAGAAAATCAGAAAAAAAATGTCATGTCTTTAATCTAATTAGGGAAAAAAATACCATGCAGTACCCAATTTCAGCCACAAAAATGGTGTCAGTAGAGAGCACACTTCAGCATCTCTTCCTCATACATGGGGAAGGGAGGGAGGGGGCTGATGGGGGAATCTGCACTATGATCTCCCCTCTCCGCTGTGTGTGTGAGGAAACTGCCAGTGAGTGCAGCTTACCCCACACACTCTGCATTGGCTATATCTGCAGGGCTCTGCATATAGCCAATACAGTTCAGATGAGAGATCGGCTGTGTGCAGATTTACCATCTGCCCGGGAGAGGTGGCAGTGAGCCAAGTTGTGATCATCAGCGGCCAAATGGCCATGGGTGGTCGCACATTCAGACCATAAGACGCAGGCACTTTTCTCCCCAACTGTGGTGCGTCTTATAGTCTGAAAAATACGGTATATAGATTACTGTATTACTATTGGCATAAGTAGAATATCATCAGTTATAACAACAAAGACATTTTTGAATGCACTTTTCACATAACCTCTTGTACCACAGTAGTATAACATGATATCCCTATTCTTATAAAGTTTTTATATTTTTGTTAATCAACTTGTTGATCCCCTCAAAGCTGATCCCAAGCAGAAATACATCTGTGAATTGGCTTATCTGCCAAAGGATTTCTAATTCTGTTTACCCAGGTTTTATGGTCCATACATGTCAGGTGCATTGTATGGCCAGAGGGTTCATACAAGAGGGCAGTTTGAGAGACCATACACGACTAGAGACGGTTACATTTTATTTTTTTATTTTGACAAACTGACTGGGAATTAATTATAAAGCCTCTGAACAAGGTATCATCACCAAAAGTGCTGGAGATGTAGAGAAGGGGTATATAAATAGATTTGTCTAGCACAGGGGTGTCAAACTGAAATACACAGTGGGGCCAAATTAAAAACTTGGACAAATTGGGGGCCAACCTTAATATTTATTGAAATAATGTCTACAATTGAGGACTTTTTTTTTTCTCATCAGATGCAACGCTATATTTTTAAAGGAAACAAATGTAAATTGTATTAATTTTATTTAAGCATTAAATCTGGAGTAAGCAAAGTGTAATCTTATTACTTTCAATTTCATTGCAAAGCCCCTGAGCATGGTATCATTACCAAACTTGCTGAAGATATAGAGAAGGGTTGGGGGTACTATAATAAAAAAAAGTATTGCTCTAACTAAAATAGAAGTTTCAATTTTGATTTTGAACTTAATTTATGCAAAAAAAAACACAACCCTTCTCTACATATCCAGCAATTTTGGTGGTGATATCATTTTCAGAGGTTTTGCAATCAGCTCCCAAAGTCAGCAAGTCTTTTTCGACCATTTCTACAGGCAAATACATTTCAGTGTTAAGACAAGAGATATCTTGTTTTTGTTAAACTTTTTTTTTTATCATTTTCATTTCTATGGAAACCACAGTGTAATCTAGAATTTTGAATGCATGGCTTTATTATAAAGGAGGGTTAGAGGGATATTTTATAATGGTTGCAATAAGGAACATTAACTTTTCTGGTGGATTACTACAATTGTTTTGCACAGTATTCATTCTTGTTGAGAGCTATGTTCATACCTGAAAATATGAACTGGTGGCCATTTATACAAAAATATATTTGTAAGCAGCTAATTTAGCATGAGAAGGTTAACCACTTTTTAACCAAAGGTTAAAAAAGCTTTAGATCACCGCTCATGCATGCATGTAATTAAAGTTCCTCTATACCAGTGATGGCGAACCTGTGGCACTCAGAGCCCTCTCTGTGGGCATGCGAGCTGTCAGCCAGCACAGAGGATAGGACTGCACCCTTTTGGCTCTCAATGCTGACAGTTCTCTTCCCCTCTCTTCTGATTGCACACACCGCCCCATACCTTCTCCTGTTCTATCTTATAAGAAAGTAGAGTGTGTTTTTACATGTTTTGCGCGCATATGAGTTGTGTAAGTCAGGTTAAATTCCCATGCCAGCTCTTTCAGATAAATAAGTGGGGTTTGGGTTTCAGTTTGGGCACTCGCTTCTAAAGCCCCCCATACACCTTGAGATTCCTCCATACAACTTTCATGAGACCTACCAACAACTATGTAGTATAGTGACCTCCCTGATAGAATACATAGTGATTGGAAGGTGTAGAAAGGTCCTCCTATTACATGGTTTTGGTAGAAGAAAAGTTGGTTGTACAGAAGTTGCATGGTAATTGTATGTGGTGTATGGGGGGCTTAAGGTTCGCCATCACTGCTCTATACCAAATAAATTGAAATGGGAAATTGAAAAAAAATTAGTTTTTGCATAAATTCATTTTGACTTGACTTTGAACTTTATTTATACAAAAACTACATGTTATTTTTTATAACCCACAACACTTCTATTCATTGACCTCCAGCAATTTTGGTGATGATATCTTGTTTAGGGGCCTTCCAATGAACTCACACATTCAGCTAGTCGAAAAGAAAAAAAAAGATAGACTGTCTCTATTTTTCAATAAAGAAACTGGCTTAGCATGCTATCCAGGCACCTAGCATTTATATTATGATATATAAACAATGACACTTTAAAGAGTACATTTTAAGGATAAATGTATTCACAATAGTAGCTATAGCTGCTTCTATAAGAGCTGCTGGGGAATATTCATGCCTTCAACCTGTAATCATTTTGTTTGCTGTCTCGTGTTTACAATCCCTTTTTAGTTAATTGTATGACTCTAATGATATATTGTAATGATGAAGCAGTATCAGTGATCACAGTCCCCCTAATTCATTCCTCAGGTGTTGGCTCATTTGTGATAATCTCCTACTGAGCCGACATGGAGTTATGTGGATACAGAGCTGGAAACATACTAATTGGGATTGCATCGTTTTGATAGTTTTACTTTGTAATTAAACCAAGCTGAATTAATTAGGCTCAGGATTTTTACAGAAGAGATGCACATTCTGATGTTTTTATTGGCTGCGTTGTACATTGCGTGCAGGTTGAAACGCTGGATTTATAAATGTTTTTTCACACAACGTTGACCCAGGATTCAAACATTTTCCAAATGGAAACCAATTACACAAATGTGTGAGTGCTGGGTGAAATCTGTGTAAAGCCGGCCATAGACGTCACGTTTTCTGGCCGATTTCTCTTGAGATCGCACCCTTTCTGTGCAGGCCATTACTTTCGATGGGGACCAGTGTCCCTGTCAAAGTAATGGGATTGGTCTAAGAAATTACGTGCATGTCTGTAATTTCTTAGATCGATTTCCCGGGCGATATAATTTAGCTTTTAAGCATTAGATTTGTGGCTTATTTTGCTGCAGATCAACCTTCATTAGCGCAAATTTAAATGTCTAGGGCCAGCTTAAAGGTAAGCATACACAAGGCGATTCTGCCTCGATAGATGAGGTATCATCTGCAGCGGGATAATGTCATCCTGCTGCAGCCGGCCCCTCAGCTGATCGGCAGGCACCCTTTGTGTGCCGTCACCATTCAAAGTAATGCGATCGGCCAGAAATTTACTAGTGATCCAACAGATTCCTGGTCGATCGCACCAGGAGGACCCACACGATGTTCGGCCTAGTGGCGGCCAGGTGATTGGTGGGAGTGCACACGGCGGTTGATCGGCCTGAAAATTGGGCCATGTATGGCTACCTTTACTTATGTTTTAAATCATTTATAAATGCATCCAATTTTCTGTCTCAAAAACAAACTTCCGCAAAAAACATTATATTTTTGTTTGAAAAAAAAAAAAGGTCAGTGACTGTTCACATAAGCGTCTGAAAACGATGCACCTGAAAAGCGCTACAGCTGGGAAGATGCCACATCAGCCACAGCCTGACTCCCGGCAGGGGAAAGGGGGGGGAGCTTGGCATGGCTCTGTACACACTGCCTCCCTTCTTCCTTTGCAGCAATCCTGTGTCTCATCGCTGCCTGTCAGCAGCTTCCAGCCAGTAGGAAAATGTGTCACAGCACTGGACCAGGATCCCCATCAAACAGGAATCGATGTGCAAAGTGGTGCATATCGATTCCCATTCGATTGACCCGCAATCGAGCGCAGCATGGTGGCGCTGATTGCACAGCTATCGACCCGTGTATGGGCACCTTAAATCTATGAAAGAAATTGCAAAAACTAGCATCCACTATTTACAAATCCACTGTAATGGTAGTTAAAGCAATGAGAAGTAGGAAGAATTTAACGAAAGGCATTGTATGGGTTCTATAGGCGTTCTATTTGGTAAAATTGTATATCGACAAACCTGCCAATCCTTAATGAGTTTTTAATTTGAACTAAGCTTCAGTAAACTGACACATTCCTCCCCAAATAGTTTATTTTCTGTGCTCAAATACGAGTTCCTTCACATCCAACACATCAGTACAATTCCATTCTCGGTCCACTAGAACAATCAGCAACATTAATTCTACAATATTTTCTTGTGGTTATAAATATCCTACCTATACAGTAGTACGTCTTTGTTCTGTGACGCTTATTGTATGTATATTCTATATACCGACATCGTTTGTAAGCAAATCAACGTATGACCAAAGCTATCACATGCATTTTGTTTTACAAGGTATACATTGTCAATCTTTGGCTTTTTAATGTATTTTTCATGTATTATTTCTATCAACATGTATCGTTTTGTAAAGTGTTATCTATAGCCCATTCCTATCAGTGTTTCAGTGAAATAATATATATATGTATATAAATATATATATTTTAAATAAAAAAGGAAATGGCATTCTTTGTGTGTATATATTTTTATTTGTACAGTATTCTGATTAAAGTATTTAATAAAAGTGAGTACACCCCTGACATTGCAGTAAATAGGGGTGCACATAAGTGGTACTCTGGTACTCAAAAGGGGCCAAAAACTATCTCTACCTGAATTATTGTTACAAAGCTCATATGTGTACTAACAACTGGGAGGCGCTCCATGTCTGGGCGGCCGCAGCTAAATGTTACATGTATACAATTTATGTCACTTGAATAACTGCAGGGAAATATGAAAAACTATGAAAGGTTGCAGTTAGGGGTGTGAAGTTGGTAATGTAAATTAATAATAAAAAAAGGACTTCTAAGGGTGTTGGAGATCTAGGGGATGACAGTCAGAGTAGACATTTGTAAGGGTAAAAAAGCACTGTGTGACAGTTGGAATATGACTATGAAAGTATGAAATTTGGACTGCAGGTAGTCTCGGGTTAGTTACTAAGCCAAAAAATCTCAGGGTTGTACTACTGAGGTATGAGATCTGGGGGTTCAAACGTGTTGTACTGTGAGTGTTACATTTGACCCAAAGCCAGCTGGTGACCTGTGGATGGAGACAGCTAATCAGAGGATGATTAAGGAACAGGGAGGTCCATCCCTGCAGAGGACAGCGAGGGAGACAGTAAGGAAGACCACCCTACATATGGGGTGAGTACCAAACACCATCTCCTGGTATTCATCTGAGGAGCTCACTAGAAAAGTTATGTACACCCCTGTTTATAACATCTATTCATGGGACAACACTGATGATATGACACTTTGATACGATGTAAAGTAGTCAGTGTACAGCTTGTATAACAGTGTAAGTTTGATGACCCCTCAGAATAACTTAACACACAGCCACTAATGTCTAACCCACTGACAACAAAAGTAAGTACACCTCTAAATGATAAATGTCCAAATTGTATCTAATCAGCATTTCTCTCACTTGTCATGTGACTCATTAGTGTTACGAGTAGAGATGGCCACAATGTCCACAGGGAAAACATCATGTTCTATCCGCCCCCTTCGGCCAGTGTGGGTATTCTTTCAGCGGCCAGATCTTTTTTAGATCCCACCCATGCAGTTCAACCTAAAAAGCATTTTTAAACTTTGGAGAAGCAATGCCACACCTCCAAGTTCACCATCATCGTCATAAAAAAAGCACCTTACAATATGTCAAGTTTGCTGCCAGAAATCCCATCATGCTTTATGTTCCTCTCTTATATATAATGACAGACCCTGTAGAGTTGCTGTAAGATGGCTGCTGAAGAAGGTACAAGACAAGAAGCATCAATGCATTTGTGAATGTTTTATTAAAAAAACAAATATATGGTATACATTGTCAACATCTGTTTAAATGACGATCTATCAGTTGTCGAGCTGTAAATAGTTTAAATCTTTTTTTTGGCTGGTGCTCTCCAGTAATAAAACATGAAGCACAAGATTTAGAACAAGACAGATTTCTTACTGAAGACGATGCTGTGTGGCTTTCACCACAATGGTTCTTGAAAAAAAAAAAATATGCATCAGAAGCTTCACACATAGAAGAAGTGGGTGCGGCAAGTGAGAACAAAAAGATTTCCTGTGTTCACAGAGACAGCTGCTTGATCTATAGTAGTAAATTCTGCATCACATGAATTTCTAGAGATGTGACCTTTAAAGAATTTGGACCTGTTTGTTTAAACCTCTCCGCTACTTATCCCCATATGTACACTATGAGAGCTGAATATGTGAAATATGATCAGTAGTGATGGCCAAACTTTCCGCAAACAGGCGGATCGGACTTTTAAAAATATAATTTTTTATTTTAGACTTTGAGGGTTGAGGGACAGCTCAAGTGGCAAGACTCCAATGACTGTTAGTAAGGACTCCCTAGACATCATATGACACATGGTGTAGCTGTTTTCAGCTCTATTTTGAGACAATGTTAGGTCTAAGGTGGGAAAAGCCCACCAGATATCAGGTTAAGGGTCCCCATACACCTTTAGATCTCTCTGTCAGATTCCTTTAGACCTTTAGACCAAAACCATATAATATGGAACAATCAAGTCTACCTGTGTTCAATCGCAGAGGACCCTATACTACATAGTTGTTGGTAGATCTAAAGGATATCTGACAGACAGATCTAAAGGTGTATGGCCAGCTTTACACCAAAAAGAAGTATGTGCTTGTGATCTTCACAAGCCATATCTCCTTTGGTCAGCTGTAGGACCACCAGTCGTGGTCATAATTAGGGACACCAAAATTGCAGTCTTAAGCAGGGTACAGACGGCTCAATAATCGAGCCGTCCGCTGTACCCTGTAGAAGCGTGATGATGTCATCACGCTGCTGTCAGATATCGGCAGCGCCATGAAGACGGCTCTGCTTTCTCCCCGGCTCTGCTGAAGCTTTGCCTGGAGACCAGCGGTCAAAAACAGCGATGTAGACTAAACAACCAGATGGGGGACAAAAGACCCCCACATCTAATTCAATTCCCCCTAGGAACATCCCAAGGGCAAGGGGACTTTAACGGCCACTTAAGTATAATACAATAATACTATTGAATTATACTTAAGTGGCCGTTAAAGTCCCCTTGCCCTTGGGATGTTCCTAGGGGGAATTGAATTAGATGTGGGGGTCTTTTGTCCCCCATCTGGTTGTTTAGTCTATATTTATTTGGGATGTTGGCCACACCACATGGATTAGTGCAACTCTCTTGTCTACAAAAACAGAGATGGGGGCATATTATATGGGCCAGATAGACGGCCGTGAGTGCGCACAGCACTCAAAGAGGCCATCGATCTGGCCTATATCTGCAGGTCTGTGCTCTGCTTTAATAATATCTACATCCCTGATGAGGGCTGTTCCACAAAAGTGTATTGGCTAAATTTGCTGTGATCAAAGGCTTCTCTACAATATTTTACAAGTGTTTCTTATCTTGTTTCTGTTTTCTTGTTTCATGTAGTTCCTAAATAAGATGGTAGTTTTTTTTTACCAGCTGACTAATTTCAAAGCCTGCTATCCCTGCTCCAAAATTGTTAAAGATGTAGAGAAGCATTGTGGGAACAAAATCTAGCACACACTTGCATAAGTTAAGTTCAAAGTTAAGGTAACATTAATGAGTCGAAATTTTGACTCAACTTTGAACTTTATCTATGCAAAAACATGCTACTTGTGCTTTTTTGAAATGTCCCTACAACCCTTCTCTACATCTCCCGCTATTTTAGTAATGATACCATATTCAGGGGCTTTGCAATTACTGTATTTTTCGGACTATAAGACCCACCCAAAGTTTTGAAGCGAAAATTAGGGAAAAAAAAGCTATTCAGGTATCAAGTGACTATACAGAATGTTCCAGCAAAGTAGGAAGGACTGGATCAAGAGAGTATTCACTATGTATTCCTTCAGCCAAAGGCCAGCACCAGGAAGGAGGTCTTGTGCAGAGCTGCAACTTTAGCACGTGTCTATACACTAGCTGTACCCATTCTCTGAACACACTGACCGACTTATGAAGAGACACATTTTACAATCTGGCACTAACAACTTACCCATGAGCAGCTATTTACATATGGGAGGAGATATTAGTCAGTCACAAAATGTATTTTATTATTACTAAAGCTAGCCATACACGTGTCGGATTCCATGGCTAATTGATCACTCACCCAATTGATTCCGGCGATCTCAGCGGGAATGGGAGCTGCAATCAATCAGCCAATTAAGAGGATCCGATCGCTGCATACCACCTTGTCCGAGTGATCGCGTCCAATTGATCAATTGGACGCGATCACTCGGACAAGGTGGTATGCAGCGATCGGATCCTCTTAATTGGCTGATTGATTGCAGCTCCCATTCCCGCTAAGATCGCCGGAATCAATTGGGTGAGTGATCAATTGGCCATGGAATCCGACACGTGTATGGCTAGCTTTATACACAACTCATGCTATCTAATTGTCTCTCTATAAGTCTGTCAGTGTGTTCAGAGAATGGGCAGTGGTTTTTGGGTTGGCTGGAGGGAATGGAACACATTTCCGCCACCTGGGATTCATAGTTATTGCTCCCAGGTTGGTTGGGACAAAAAAAAAACAACGTTTGGACCATAAGACACAGTTTTTAAATGGTAAAGCAGTGCGTGTTATAGTCCAAAAATACAGTAACTCACGATGTCTGCTAGTCAAAAAAAACCTATAAGCTTCTAAAAACTAGAAGCCAAGGACAGCAATTAGCTCCTAGCAATGTACACTACACATAGAACACCCTTTATAAATAATTACATATCTGTCTGGACTTAACTACATTTTCTTAATTATTGCACCCTGAGTTAACCCCTGGAAAGCCTAACAGAAAAAGATGTACTCTCTCCTTTGATCTCAAGACACAGCAGCCAAGTATATCTTTTTTTAGGATCAACGCCACCATCGTACCAGTTCCACGAGGTAAGTCAAGCTTTTTTTTATATATATATATTCTACTTTGATTATATATCTTATTATATCATATAATATACATTTTAGGACAAAACAAAGCAAATGTGAAACATGTATAAAAAAATGATAAATGCCTACTTTAGGATTTGCCCAATGACCCCCTATCTTCCCGTTTGAGGAGATGAATGAGTAAGTAAAGTTTAACCTGTATGGTGATGGACGAACATCAGCTGCGGCTGTTCGCGAACAGGTGAATTGAACTTCTGCAAATACCCGCCGTTCGCATGCTCGCGGCAAACCTCTATTGACTCTAATGGAGGGCGAACCTCTCAAACTTTCAGGTCATGTTTGTAGCCAAAATACCAATATAAAAAAGTCAAAAGGGTGCAACCACCTGGACAGTGTCATTCCAGAGGGGGATCAATGGCTAAACTTCTCCCCCAAAATAGGGATTTTTTAATGTTTGGAAATCACATCTAGTTTAAAAATGTTGCCAAAAGTACCTCCTGCAGCGCATCAGATTTAGCCAGATCTCTCTGAAACACATAATAAAGCATACCCCTCCCCAGAGAAGGACTTTTGTTGCTCAGTAATGATGAACTGCATGTAACAGAACACCTTAGCTATAGCTACAGATCACTGGATGGTGTATAATAGCAAAGTAGCTCAGCCATCCCTCAATTAGCAGCAGCTCTCCCTATCTATATAGTACTGGAGACACAGGATGAATTTAAAATGGCCACCGGGCTTCTTTTTTAATAGGGGGGGGGGTTGTCCTCCAGGAGGGAAAAATGTGTTATTGTCTGTACTGCCACCTGACAATAGGGTGAGGGGGTCGCAATTTGTCTCCATGTTAAGGTATAGGGGGCCGGTCAAACACCCATAATGTTTTCCGGCATTGCAAACTGCGAACATGCTTTGTTCGCCACGAACTGTCGGCCGGCCGAACTTTTTGTTGATCACTAATGGTGTAATTTTCCTAAATTCTAATGACGTTTAAAAATTTTGGGATAAAGGACATTTTTTTTTTAACTACATTTCCAGAGTTTATTTGGTATGTTATTTTTCTCTGAAATCTTCACATAAAGAACTTCTAAACTGCCAAAAAGATAAAAGAACGTAGATGGGAATTTACAGAGACTTCAGGAAGTTAAGCACAAATACCAAATTATTCAGATCATAAGGTGTATAACCGAAAAGACGACTCTGCTTGTCAGGGGCGCAGAATGAAATGTTAACTTGCAATCCTTGTTTGATGTTCTGGCGTCTCCTGAAGAGATTTTATGGGCTGTGACTGGTTCCGCTTATACATTCAGGTCGGTTGAAACTTAGGAGCCGTCACTGGGAAGTGCTCCATCGCGAGATATGAGCGGTAATTGGAAATACAGAAATCAATGTAGGTTCAAAGTTAAAAAAGAAAGTCATTCATAATGTACCAGACACAAAATACCTAGAGAGAGATCAAACTTCTCAAGCAGAAGATTGTATAATGAAAGGGGTCGATGAAGAAGGCGAGGCGGCGAAGGGAGGGCTGGAGACTAATAATTAGCACAGGATTTATGTTGGAGATGGCAAGATTTATCAAACGTAATGGTGGATGAAAGCCTCTCATATTTCAGTGTAAAGAGATCATCGAGGACTTCATTTATGGGCCACTTTTCTAACCATTTTAACATTTGAAGTCAATCATTAATATTTGGTATTAGAGGAGATGGTTGGCTATAAATTGTGATGCCCCAGAGATGTATTACAGAGCGGAGATTCTCACATAGCTGGGCTCAAGAAATCCCTCAACTTATTTAAAGGGGAAATCCAGAATACAGTTAAGAAAGCCTGCAGTACGGGAATGTGAAGCCTGCTGTCTGTAAGCCCTTCCAAAATGCATCTTCTTGAATTTAAAGATCACCTGCTTTTTTTCTTTGTATGATCAGCACTAGATAGGATAATAATAGAACAGAATGGGTCAAAAAAAACCCAAAAAAGAACAGACATGTAATGAGTAAATTAAGAATGATCCTCTCAGCCCCTTCTCTCTTGGATGGTGCAGCGCTGCTGTGGACAGGAAGAGCCTTCATCTGACAGCCAATAGTGGCTTTGCTTTGAAATACATATAGATGATAGAAAACCATTATAAACGCCCCCAGTGGCCACTCGTGATATGGCACCCAGAGTTAACCCCCAGAAGCATACAAGGTTAAGATAGAATCTGATTTCAAGAAACAGCAGGTAAATATAGGATTGTGAAGCCCAACGGTACAGTTCTTCGAGGTAAGTCAAGCTTTAATTTATATAAATATGCTATTTTGAGTATATATCTGCTATATAGTGATGGCCAGACTGTCCGCAAGGTGGATGTTCGCATTCCTTCTAGCCGGCGAGCAGTACAGGTGTTTGCCACGCCCTGTTTGCTGGCGAGAAGGAGCTTATTATTCTTCCACCAGCAGGATCAGGAGCAGTAAAGGTAGTCATACACAGGTCGATTTTCCACTCGATTTTTGTCTTAACGATCACTGCGCGTGTTCACGAGTTCGATCGGCAATCAATCGGGTTTTGCTCACCCTGCCCGATTAACCCCAAAAAATCGGAATCAACTAAAAAATTGTATCGGACAATGAACCGTCATGTTGGTTTTTTGGTCGATCATTTGGCAATAGGAGTATATCCGGCATTTGAATTTGAATTTCCCTGCAAACAGGCGGACATCTGATTTTTTTGAATGTTCGATCCGCCTGTTTACGATCGGTCCTGGCCAAAGTTCGGCCATCACTACTGCTATAATGTACATTTTAGGACCAAATAAAGCAAATGTGCAACACATAAAAAAAAAAGTAATACGATCATTTACAACCAATCTAAATACATAAAGGAATAGATTTTCAAAGATTTATAAATCAAAAAATGGAACCTTGTATGGCCAACTGAAGATGGAGTCTGTGAAAGAGTTGTTGACATGGCTTGGAATTTCAATGCTGAAGACATACGTAAGGGAAACATATTAATAGACAGGATCATTAACTTCTGCTTTATGTTGAAAAGAAAAGTTCAACTGGTCAAGACAAGTGCAGCTTCCTCTCGTGATATTTCACAGTTGGTCTTTCTTGAGGAGACATCTTCCATTGGCCACCATTGGTTTACTTACCATGTGTAATGTAAAGAAACACACTAACCATATGTTCTTATATCCTAAATCCCTGATACCGAGCCTATAGCACACGTGCCCAAGAACGCACACAAAGCCCTTTCTGTTGGCACGGGTGGTCAGTAGGGCATTCACAAAGAGTCAACTAGTGATCTCTCTGTCTGCATGCCAGTAGGTGCGTACACAGAGAGAAAATTGCTGAACTGTGGGGTGACCGTCAGAGGCACAGACTGAGGATCATGTATATGTCGGGACAGGCAATAGGGACATCCTGTGGATTTTCATTTTGAGTTTATCAACCTATGTACTGGTTTTGGTGCAGAAATCTGGAATAGACCTCTAAGTAGACCTCCAGGGTGGTTATAATTTTCATACGGCTTTTGGCATAGAAAACCGTACTGAATCCCACCAGGAGGGTAATCCCTCTTTTTTTGAGAAACATGCAAGCAATTTTATTTGTTACATTTCTTTTATAATGACAATGTGCTTTTTTGTGAGCCATATGAATAAATTATGAAAAAAATAAATACATAAAACATATTTACTTCCTTCCTTTGCCATTGTAATATGTGGGACATGTGGGCGCAGAGACACAGGTGTACTACTCTACTATAGTCCTGTGTATGGGGGTTGGGGGTAAAAGCCTGTAGAGGGGGTATAGTTCTGGGGGGTAATGTCCTGTGTGGGGGATGGGGGTTGGTGGTAAAGTCCTGTGTTTGGAGGGGGTAAAGTCCTGTGGGGTGGATGGAGGTTGATGGTAAAGTCCTGTGTTTGGAGTGTAAAGTCCTGTGGGGGTTTCTGAACTCCTTGCTTTCTCCTCATTCCTGTATTGGGACAAAATTGTACAATTTTGAAAATTTTGACAATGGGCCAATGGGCGTGCTAGGGGTAAAGCCTACGTGCCTGCTAACCCCATTTGTTGGCTGAACAAAAATCTGTGCTGGCATCTGCCATTGTCTTTACTAAAATTTTAGTATTCAGGTTAAATTGCCCTATTAGCAGGTTAAGATAAAAAAGTGGGTTATGTGTTTCCTCCTAAATGTTTGCCATCACTGTCCTAAATCATTCATAGAACACATACTTCCCTTTTATCTTATTTTAAGCTCACAGTTGACATCGCTTCCAGGAAAACCTTCTGAATATACAAACTATTGTAATGAGCCAGATGAGTAGATAAGACCTAATAAAATGTGTGTGATTGTGATGAAGAGGAAACCTGGAGTAGGACAGACATGTAGGCTACCATTAAGGACATCAGAGTTATCTAGAACAAGTATGCAAATTCTGACTCTACTGACTATGTCCTTTTTCTGGGTCAGAGCCTCAAGGTATTGAAACCAATGATAGCCTACATATTCGTATGTGAACATGTATACACTTGCAATACTCGCAACAAAAATTAAACACAAACAAGGAAAATCCAGAATTTTATAGTTGCCCCTACATTTCCCACACATGCAAATGAATGTGCTTAGGGTACAGGGTCCGAAGGATGTGGAAGGCCCCCCTAAGCAGTTTTAGAAAGTAAATGATTACTGTATTTTTGACTGTTTTTGCTTAACCCTAGTGCTTTGAGAAGACTTTGTCAGATATTAAATTTTCTTGGTTAGTAATTTTTTTATAAAATTAAATGACAATTAATAGTTTTTACCCATTTGATGCATTAACGCATTAAAATGCAATATACAATTTATATGGATACACGTTAATAAAATGGGAATGGTTGGTGATATTAACTTCCTGTTTGTGGCACATTAGTATATGTGAGGGAGACCTAGGGGGCCATTCAACTGGCCCACGATGACCAATCCACTTTGCGGGAAACTGTTCATCTAGGAATGCTCGGACCTGACACCCATAATGTGGTGGTATACCATCTTGCTGGAAAATCTCAGGGAACGTGCCAGCTTCAGTGCATAAAGAGGGAAGCACATCATCATGTAGAAATCTCAAAGTCTAACCCCCCTAAGACTTTAATCTTTGGGGTCATCTGAAGGCAATTGTCTATGCTGTGAAGATACGAGATGTGCAGCACCTGAAACTACGGATACTGGAAACCTGTGGCTGTGTGCAGTGTTGCTATCAGTGTGTGAATAGTGGGAGAAGAGGGTTGCATTGACAATCCAACACAATGGGCAGCATATTGAACACATTTTATAAGTGGACAGATACTTGTAAATAACTCATGAAAAAAAGTTACGTTAAAACCAAGCACACCATTGTTTTCATGTTCAAATTCCCAATAAGTTTGATGTGTCACTGTAAGGCTTACGCCCGATAGCAGGATGGAGAAGAGGGGGAACCGGGATTCAGAGGAGGAGTCTAAACCCATAGAGCCAGGTCTTCTACCCAGAGCCCCCCAAATGGGAGATGGGCCGATGTCCCTTGAGGGGGCACCGGTGGTGTTTCTGCGGCTGGCAGGGTAGGTCTCCTCTTTCACCTGGAAACCCCAAGGCGAGCGTAAACCTGAACGGGAAGTCACGAAGCAAATCACAAGGGAGCACAGGAAAGGAATCACAGGGAAGGCACAACCAGGGATCAGAGCT
The DNA here is from genome assembly GCA_036250615.1 of Ptychadena robeensis. Classification (NCBI taxonomy): domain Eukaryota; kingdom Metazoa; phylum Chordata; class Amphibia; order Anura; family Ptychadenidae; genus Ptychadena; species Ptychadena robeensis. The sequence continues at coordinate 23,730,288 of CM070039.1, forward strand.
GAATCAAGCAGCACCATACTGAGGGCAAGACAGCAATATATAGTGCTGCTCATTAGGGCAGCCCCTCCTCTAGCAGGGAAACCGACGCCCATCCATTTCCTGCCAGTATGTATTTAATTGCATGCGTTCAGCATTTCACACGGCTGGAGCAGGAGGCTATGGCGGTGGCGTGGCGTGGCGTTGCCCCCCTGGAGGGAGCTGGATTGAAAGTGGAGAGGCAGACTGAGGTGAGCCAATTCCCCCATACTCTGGGGAGCCTGAGGGTGCCACCCGGGACCTCTGAGCCCTGGAGGCCTGACAGTCACATGACCTCTTCCTATTGAAAAAACAAAAGCTGGATTCAAAATGGCCGACTTCAAAATGGCCACCATGGTCACCACCCATGTTGAAAAGTT
>CM070039.1:23740969-23751112 GCA_036250615.1 Ptychadena robeensis
ATGTATTCTATCAGGGAGGCCACTATACTACATAGTTGTTGGTAGATCTAAAGGAAAATTGTAGGAAGTGATCTGTAGGTGTATGGGGGGCTTTAGTCTCAGCTTGTACCTAGAGAAAGCTGAAAAAGGACTATCACAAGGGGCCAAGAGAAATGCACTATGCAAAAGCCCATCCTGACTGTAAAATGAGCAGAGGGCTGTGAGCTTATCAGCATACTGCTTATTATTAACTGTCCAATCACAGGCTGGGGTTGGTGAAGTGACCAAGCTATGTTGGATAACTGCACTACAGGAAAGTCAGGTCCCCAACATGGCTCTTTTGCAAACTCTGCAAACTTCTGGAACTAATGCAAAATCTTAAATGAGTAAAATAACTTAATTGCATACATTTCATTTAATACAATTGAATTGCCTGGAGTTAATCTTTAAACGTCTCCAACGCTATGTAAAACATGCTTTAAACCACATCCATTAAAAAGCCTGGAAATCTTTTTTACTTTATTTTGTAAAAAATAAATAAATAAACAGAAAAAAACTTTTTTTCCATATAGTTTTCAAATGTCTGCTGAAAAATGTAGATAGGGGGTCTGCTCCCCATAAGGTGATAGATCTTACTAGGCTAAAGAGGAACACAGAGGAGAGAATTCAGGATGGCAGAAAGTGGTGGAGCAGTGGCACAGTCTGCAGTCTCTATATCCCAGGTGCCCAAGCTGTGGCCCTTTGGGCGTTCCTTAGCGGCCCCCCTTGGTTTTTCACTTCTGGCCCCGAAAACCTACTGTTAATGCATAGGAACTCACCTGTCCTCACCCAGGATATTCTTTGGGAGGGTAGAGGAGGAGAGGGACTTGCTCTGGCTGAGCACATGTAGCCAATCAGCAACCCAGACAGCGTCTGAGCAAGTCCCTCACCTCTCCTCTGCTTCCTGCTCTAAGAATATCCCATTCTAAGAAGATGAAAGAAGTATCATTTAAACCAAGTTTGTTAAAAAAGAAAAATAATGTCTTCTAGCTATGCCTGCTGTCATTTCTTCATTATAAAATGCTTATACAAGTCAGTATAGATTGAAAATGTTATGTGCGGCCCTAAGGTGATGCAGAGGGCCGCACTTGTGGCCCCCCATATCAGCTCAGTTACTATATAGTAAAGGAATTAAAGGATGACCTGGGCTCAGAGGAGTTGGGTTAAATGAAATACTCACCTCTATGAGGACATCTAGTGGCAGCAAAACAGTACTGAAATAAATGAAATAAAATCTCTGGAATTACCCAAGCCAGCCATCCTGCAATACTCAGGTTTTTTTGGCTGGATCTTTGCTGAATTAATTATTTTCCAATAGCTGATGTCTATCTGTGCTCCTTCATACATTTCCCTGTCTGTGGCATATACTAAAACAGATACGTTCTCAGAGAGAGGAGATAATCTCAACTCTTCCATAGGCAGACGTTGTCACTCTGCGAAGTAGTATGTGTTAGTAATGAGTTTAATTGTCAACGGAGTAGGTAGTGACAGCGGTAAAAGGATAATTAATGTGACAAGGAATTGCATGATGATAGGTGATAAGATGCACTATAATTAGTTGGCACACAACTGTAAGATTTCAAAGGTGGTATGAGGACATTGCAAATGTAAACCTGCAGCTGTCATTCAGTGTTATAGCAAAGTCTGCAATGCCACCCAGATGGCAGGTTATCATTAGTAATATTCCTGTATCATTGTCAATGTGTAAACACCACTGAGGAGCCAGAGTGACAACAGCGACACCAACAGGTCATGGTGTGAACTACACTGAGAGGGAAACACATTCACATTTTAAGTTATAATAAATACCTAGTACAGCAGCTATGCATGTCAGTTATTAACTTAAAGCAGTGGTTCCCAAACTGGGGGGCGCAAAGGTATTCCAGTGGGGGCTCTGGCCCTCATTCTTAACCTGTGTTTTAATGGGGAGGAGTGGCTTGATAATGTTCCTAAATAAAAAAGGGATGCCCTGCAAGGAAAGTTTGGGAACCACTGACTTAAAGGAAGTTTTTGTCAAAGCAGCTGCTAGTGTTCTTTTGTTCTCTGGCCATTCATTCCCTGCCTCCTGTCCGTTATACTATTCCATGAGTAAATGACTAGGATCCTATGCGGTAATCTCAGAAACATGTATAAAGCCAAGGTATTATTTAAATGAGTAGGATAGAGCAGGGAATTAGATAATTCGCTCAGCTGAGTCCCAACTTAATAAAAAATAAGCTTTGAACAAATACACTTAAAGAGGACCTGTTCTAAAGGAACATAAATCCATAAATTCATAAATGTTAGTCTGCTAGTCATCAGGGGGTCCAGTGCTCTGCATGGATTCAAAAAGTAATTTAGCTAAACATAAATAGCACCAACCCAGTGCAGAAATAAAACATTAAAATAGACATTGCCATAATCTACACTACCATGCACTTAATGTGATATTGATGTGTAGTAATAAAATAAAACCTATCCTGGTAAGATATTAATATTTATTCAAGCATTCATGGAAACAATTATAAACATCTTCCAGTGTTATAATGAATTTAGCATACTATAAAAAAAAAAAAATATATATATATATATATACTTTCTACCTTGAATGTATTACAATATACAGTTTTTTGGTATTTTTATGTATTGCAGCCCTGATAAGGGGGATTTAGACTTCATAATGTGTTGGTTGCCATTTCTTCTTCACATGGAAAAATATCTTTGCAGGATGTGTAGGAACTTTTGTTGGTGGCCATTTATCCTTTTGGCCTTTAGTTGTTGGATGGGAGTGGCTTTACTAATGCAGGGGTGTTACTGGGATGATGATGGGGGCACAGCCAGCACTGAGACACCCCCACCGCATCAGTGTAAGGAAACAGACCTTCCACAAAAGTTCCTGTTCTCAACTTACCCCTAGTGATAAATTCCTACTTGTGCATCCTTGGTTGCCCTTTAGACATGCATGCTGTATAGTGGTGAGAGTCTGGCTCAGGGAAGCAGTGTTTCTCACCTCCATGTGAAAGAGATATAAGTGGCAATCCTGCCTCAGGTCAACATGACACTTTTCTCTTGATGATGTCTTCTCTGCCCGTTCCTGCAGCTGCACGTATTCATGCATCCCAGGAACCCCTTTAGCAGTGCACGTGGGAAAGATTTGTGCTCGCAGTCCATCTAGGGCTGCCCAAATGTATATGTATATTGAATATATATTTGTAATTGATGTCTAGCTGTAATAGTGCTTCAGCTATTGATTTTTTTTTTATCGTATATGTATATGTTATAGAGTTATTCTATTGAGCCTTTTATTGTGTGTGTAACCCATTGTACTTTATTTACAGCTTGGCAAGTCAAGATCAAACTCTTTAATAGACTCTACAGGATCAGAACCACATAGGTTAGTAGAAATGTTTACTCACTACTTTTATACAATACATTTATCCTACACAATGTATCCTGACTAGTGATGATCGCGAATATTCGGATTCCGAATATTAATCGTGAATATCGGCAATTCGGAAATTCGCGAAGATGGTGAATATATTGCCGAATATTCGCAATTCCAGATATTCTGTATTTTTACGAATGTATGCCGCTCATCACTAATCCTGACTTGTAAAACAATTGTCACCATGCTTTTTATCAAGCAATCCTATTTAGGCTGAGCCTACATTTATACCAAGGTGGCTTTATGGACAAATTGAAATGACATTTCTATGGTGCCTGTCCATGGTTTGCGCACTGTTTTGGAGTGTGAAGGTATTCGCCATGTAGTCGATACTGCACCCTTTTAATCTGAAATAAACACATCATCAGTGGGCGCCTTACGTGATTCCGTGCATCATAAGAGCATCGCCTTTAGTATAGACTGGCACAACTCTTTCCATATGGGAAACCTGGGGGCATCCCTAATGTAAAAAAATGCAGACAAGCCCTTACAAAGGTGATTTTTACATGTTTAACAATATAAAAAAGATTGTGAGCAGTTAATTGCAATCTATTTAGATTATATTTTAAATTGAAACCTTTAAATCTTTGACCAACATGGGAATGTCATATTATTAAGAGTTAATCCTGGGTGTTTGGTCCAAGTTAACTCGGGCTGAGTTTCATCAATCGTGAACCTCAGCCCAAGTTAACTATGGAAAAACTCACCTGTCCGTCAGATTCCCCCACCAATCGGAACCTCAGCCTGTATGCCGATGCTTCCGGGTCTTTCCCTGATCGCGTCACTGGTGATATGATGGGGGCAGAGGTAGGCGGCACCATATACCTCCATGTAAATGGAGGGGCATCGCCTTTTCCCAGCATAACTGGGAATGTAATGCTCAGCAAAAGGTACTGTCAGGTAACTGTTGGCAAAATCTGTAATCTAGATGTGATTTCTGACCAATAGACCTGAAGAGAACAGAATTTTTAAAAAATACCTATTTGTGGGAGAAGTTTAGCCATTGATCCCCATTTGGCATGATACTGTCCCGGTGGTTGCACCCCTTTGTTGTTTTTTTATCGGTATGTTGGATACAAATATGTCCTGAAGGTTTGAGAAGTTCTCCCTCCATTAAAATCAATGGAGGTTCGGTGCGAACATGCGGACGGCGGGTATGCAGAAGTTCGATTTGCCTGTTCGCGACCAGCCACAGCTGATGTTCGTCCATTACTACTTAGTTACAATAAGTATTAATACATACAATATATCATGGTCATATAAGTACATACACAATGTAACTGGCCTATAGATTAACAATATAGACGAAGTATGATGATGCCACCTCCTCTAGCTCATGTCTTCCCAGCCTGCTCACATGTCTTGCAATGACCTTTCTGCACCACCACCCTCATCCCATTGTCCTGGTAATGTCCGCCCAGGAAGGGGCGGGATCTTGGCTATGGGAAGTAATGTATTGCCATGCGGCTTGCTTTAACCTTTGGAAGGGGCTTGACCAGGACTCCCCCCCACTTCCTGTGATGTCCATACACAGGGCTAAAACTTCTGCCCTGTAACAACTGTACTCTGCTTGTTTTCCCCAACCTCTCTCCTGGCGATGTGGGCTAGGATACTGATGCCCCTCCTATAACATTAACAAACTCTGCCTGCACTGGGTTCATACAAACCGCCAGGGAGGTGAAATACAACTTCAAATTTAGTAAATGGGATGAACTAGAGACAGGTATAAGTCTACAAAAACGACTGTCACTTATTGTTTTCTTTTTTTCTGAGCTCCAAAAACAAGAAGCTGCTGCAGTAACCAAATGTCAAACTTTACAAATATAGTTTAGAAAGCTATAAATAGACGTTCCACACGTTCTGTTTTAAGATATTGCGTTTCCTTAATATTTGGCTATGCTGGGTTTGTGTTAGTCATATACCGGGGAAGAGGGTGGGAGCAATGATACTGTGAGGGTTATGATACTATGAGGGTAATGGTACTGTGATAAAGCTCTGCGATGCTTGGACTTGGTGATAACGAAACCTTAATTAAGAAACCATTACCCTTTAATAGAAATGATTGGCGATATTCAACCTGTATGCATTTAATTTATGTGCAAAGTGCAGTAGAATGGCACTAAGGGTTACACATCTTTGGACCTCCCCCCCCGCAATACCTTATGTGGATGGATGTGGACCCCCCCCCCCCCCCCCTAAGACCTTCAGGGGAGAAGTATACTACATTGATGGTGACGTGATGGGTCATCTAGAGTGCATCTGGAAAGTATTCACAGTTTACCACTTTTTCTACATTTTGTTATGTTACAGCCTTATCTCAAAACGGATTGAATTCTTTTTTTCCTCAGAATTCTACTAACAACACCCTATAATGACAACATGAAAAAAGTTTGGGCAAATGTATTAGGAATCACATGTACATAAGTATTCACAGCCGTTGCTCAATACTTTGTCGATGCCCCTTTGGCAGCAATTACAGCCTCAAGTCTTTTATAATATGTTAACACACCTACTCTTGGCCAGTTTCACTCATTCCTTCCCGCAGGACCTCTCAAGCTCCACCGGGTTGAATGGAAAGCATCGGTGCAGCCATTTTATGATCTTTATAGAGATTTTTTTTGCATTCAATAGTGATGGGAGAACATCGGCCACATCCGTTTGCGAACAGGTGGATCAGACTTTTAGAAAAGTCAGACGTCCATCTCTTCCCGGTCTCTAGTGAAAATATTCTTCCTCTGGCCCAGTCTTTCTGCTCCTGATCCAGCCAGCGGATGAATAATAATCTTCTTCTCACCGGCAAACATTCCATGTAGTTCGGCCATTACTAGCATTCAAGTCTGGGCTCTGGCAGGTCCCAGGGCCACCGTCAGAAATACTGTTTTTCGAACAAAAGTTGTTGAGCGGGCCTTAGATGCTGACCACCTTAGCTGCTCGGGCCCGGGACAGGAGTGCCCTTTCTCCCTCCCCTGACAGCTGCCCTGGCTGGACCACTCAAAGATATTCACAGAGTTATCCTGAAGCCACTCCTCTGATATCTTGGCATGGTGGTGGCAGCACAGAGGGAGCTCAAGCCTGGACACACTAATGCAAACATTAATCTCCCACCATTACTGAAGGGATGCCAAATATGCATGGATATGTGTAGCCAGGGATCCAGGGGAGGTGCTGCATGAATGGACAGAAGCCTCTGGATTGTATAATTTACAAAAAGGGATCAAGCCAAATATTGTGCTGCAGCTGTAATACTGACTGTGATTCCTAAGAAAGATTGGAATCTTCTGGCTGATGTGAAAGTCCATAAGCCTTTGTATACAAAAAACCCCCCCAAAAATGTGGTTGGAAATTTTGGTGTCACCCTTCGTCTGGAAGTAAAATTGTGTCAACCAGTGCAAACCCCACTTCGCCACCCCCAGGCTAGTGACGCCAGTAAATAGATTGAAATCGCCTCTAAAATCACCTCATTCAGTATTTATTAAAATCCTCAGCATTTAGCCCAAGTGTAGCTTAAATAAGTTTGTGTAAAAACAATACTTACCCCGAACTACACACCTGTCCCGAGTCTGTGGGCCCCTCTGTGTCGACATCACCACCTATCCTTCCGTGTTTGCCCTTCTAGCGCCATCTATGATGCTGAAGAGTCGGCGGGCGCCATTTACCTCCATGTTAAGGAGACAATGTGTTTTTTTTCTCACATCCCTGGCATCATTGATGTGAAATTGGGAGGCGGGGCTTTATTTTTAAAATTGTGGCACGAGTTGTAAAAGTGCATCTGATTTCCTTATCTGTATCTATTTTATTTTGTATGGGAATGTAAAACCTGTTTTATCAGCTACATCATATGCTGCAGTGCTAAACCACTGATAAGTGAGGCCACAACCTAAAAAAACAGACAAAAAAAGGAAGAAGAAGCATAAATGCGTATTGGCTGGGGCAGGAAAAACACTTGAGATATGAGATCCGGAGTAACACACATCCACCTCATACCCAGCACTGATAGATCAGTTTCACATTCATAGAAATATTCTAAGTTTCTGCACAGATGTTCTTACACATGTGTATACTTGGTACTTGTATGAGTGGTGGTGGTGATTCAGGGTTGAAGGACAGCCTGAAAACAAAACTAGACAATGGCCTCCTTGTACAGGAGTAATTATATTTTTGTGCCCAGCTAATAACAACTACGTGTATTTTGCCAGTATCACCGAGAGATTATTATTTAGGTATTCCATTTACAGGGTGTTTGTTTTTCCATCTTTCATTTTAATCTTAATGGGGAGTAATCAACATGATGAGACGAATTAGGACGATGATTGGGGTTTGATGATTGATATGTAAAGCCCCCCATACACCTTACCATCTTACCATACAATTTCTGTACAATCTACTTTACCAAAACCATGTAATATGAGCAGGGGTGCACATAACTTTTTAGTGAGCTCCTCAGATGAGTACCAGGAGATGGTGTATGGGACTCACCCCATATGTATGTGGTCTTTCTCACTGTCTCCCTCACTGTCCTCTGCGTCAGCCTCCTGCATGGTAGATTCTGCTGCAGATGGCCTCCCTGTTCCTCTGATGAGCTGTCTCCATCCACAGGTCAACAGCTGTTTCTAACACGTGAAAAGCAGTGCTTGATGCTGTTTCGGCACACTGTTTTTTCACGTTGTTGGTATGCTAAATTAACAGGACTCTAAGCCATGGTAAAACTGCCTGCAAGTCATGGGAAATCCTCCAGCAAATGTTCCAGCACAGGGAAACAGCAGTGGCTTTACATTTGTCTATTTTCCCAATTCACAACATCCCCTAACTGCAACCTTTCAGTTATATTAATGTTTCCCTGTAATTATCCAAGTGACATAAATTGTATACATTTAACAATAAACTGAAATAATTTTGGCAATCTAAAAAAATTAATAATGCATCATACAATGGCACTGCAATACCAATTTCAGCCAGAGTGTCGCTAGTGAGCACTTGTTGTCACTTGGCTTCGTGTCACACAAGGAGGAAAGAAAGAGGGAGAGGGGAAGCTGGCCTCCGTGACAGTCAGACTCCTCTGTACAACAATATTGGTCCTCATAACTAGGTTTTGACCCCATTTGTGTACTGGCGGACCACTTATGTTATGAGGGTCCTGCTGGTGTTATGGGATTGATGGGGATCATCTTACCAGCAGAAACACAAAGAGCTAAAAGAAAACATGTCAGAGTTTCTTAATGTTCCTAAATCAGTTAAAAATCAATAAAGTGCTGGCCAAAGCATGTTTTGCATGATTTAAGATTAAGGTTAGGATCACTACAGTGCCAATACATTTCTTAGCACCAATGTAAAATGGTTCCCCATTAGATTGTCTGAACTTCATTTGGTGTTTGGCAGGAGAACCCACAGGCAGCATGGTGGCTCAAGTGGTTAGCATGTTGACCATGTAGCACTAGAGTGCTAGGTTCAAATCCCTGCCTGGGCACTATCTGCAAGAAGTTTGTATGTTCTCCCCATGTCTGCGTGGGCTTCTTCTTGGTTCTCTGGTTTCCTCTCACACTCCAAAGACATGCAGTAGTTTAATTGGCTTCCCCAAATAAAGATTCACCTTACATATACATGACTTGTGAGCTCCTCTGAGAGACAGTTAGTCATAGGACTATATATGCTCTGTTAAGCGCTGTGTAATATATTGGTACTGTAGGGGGGTGCCCTGCTGTGATGCACAGCCTGAAGTGTGGGAGGTGTCCACTAGGGGAGCGCCAGGCTAGAACTGATAAAAGGTGAGCAGGCAGAAAGTGAGCAGCCTGTTTCCGGAGAGAAGCTGCAGGGAGGCTTTCTCTCTGATGAGGGGATTGTAAAACTGCGGCCCAGCAAGGAGGGAAACTGGAGCGTACAGGTGGCTCAGAACAACCTGTGTCCTCGCCCTCATCCCCTAATTTGGGTCCACCCCAGTGTCTTGGTGGCCCGCACTGCGACTGGTATCATTTGGATCAGCCCGTGGTTCCCGGATACGATGGACTGGTCAACGCCGTGACCAGACAGAAGAGGAGGCTAAGCGGGCGGCCGAGTGCAGAGCGTAAGGCGCCCTACCAGAGACTTTACTGTTATTGAACCCCTACGGCTGTTTATCCTTCAGCTGTTATTCATGACAAGTTAAGTAAAATTTACATTCAAAGTTTAACACTGGTCTGTTTCCTCTGTTCACTACCCCCGAGTCTTTCTTTCAGTGCTACATAAATACAAGCATGACCTTGGCAGAAGCCATGTGTAAATGACATGAGAACACAGACCTTCTCCTGACTGTAAATGAAAAAGTAAATGAGAGAAGTATTTAGTAAAAGGGAAACCTCCAGAGAGTGAACACACCCTGCCACCTTCCTTTTAGTTGAGACAAAGTTAAACATCACCCACCAGTTTTCTACCCATAAGCTCTACCAATAATGTTTCTCCTCTAATTTCTCTATCAGGCCCCTTATAGCAAGGGGGGGGGTCCTGATGATGGCCAAGTTGTTGAGCGGGGGTTGGTGCTATCAGTTGGTTGAGGTTCCCGGGGCCCTATGCGCCCGCATACTTTTCATAGCGGGAGAAACATCCCTGTTCTCTACTTACTCAAATCTGGAATAGCTTTGTATTGTGCAGAACATCAGCAGTGGCCATTGTGTCACAAATAGTGTTGAGCTCGAATATTCGATTTTCGAATATTTAGCTCGAATATCGCT
>CM070039.1:23757299-23801080 GCA_036250615.1 Ptychadena robeensis
CTGAGACCATTCATGTGTGGGGTTGCTTTTCATCCAAGGGAGTGGGCTCACTCACAATTTCCCCCAAAAACACAGAAACCATGAAAAAAGAATGGAACCAAAACACCCTCCACCAGCAACTTCTTCCAACAATCCTACAACAGTTTGGTGAAGAACAATGCATTTTCCAGCACGATGGAGCAGCGTGCCATAAGGCAAAAGTGATAACTAAGTGTCTCGCCTGGAAACTCCCCAGATCTTAATCCCATTGAGAACTTGTGGTCATTCCTTAATAGTGATGAGCGACTAGGCAATATTCGAATTCGCGTAATTTCGCGAATATCCGCCATAATATTCGGTTCCATATTCGTAATCTCAAATATCCGCACTTACGACATGAATTGTGATCTAAAAATCGCAATTGCGAGCACATATGCGCAATGCATGCAAGTCAATGGAGCTCGGATATTTGACTGGGAGAATATCTGTCATTTCCGTTTCAAAAAATCGCATTGCGATTATATAATCCTATTCATTGCAATGGATTGCGATTATATAATTGCGATTCTAAAATCGCAATAAAATCGCGAAAAATCGCGATCACGTCGGATATCCGATGATATATTCGCGAAATAGCGATATTCGAGCTAAATATTCGAAAATCGAATATTCGAGCTCAACACTATTCCTTAAGAGGCGGGTGGACAAACAAAAACCAACTCATTCTGACAAACTCAAAGAAGTGATTATGAAAGAATGGGTTGTATCAGTCAGGATTTGGCCCAAAAGTTGAGAGCATGCCCGGTCGAATTGCAGAGGTCCTGAAAAAGAAGGGCCAACACTGCAAATACTGACTCTTTGCTTAAATCTCATGTCATTGTCAATAAAAGCCTTTGAAGCGTATGAAGTGCTTATCATTATATTTCAGTACATTACAGAAACAACTGCAACAAAGATCTAAAAGCAGCGCAGCAGCAGGAAACTTTGTGAAAACTAATATTTGTGTCATTCTCAAAACTTTTGGCCAGGACTGTAGATTCAACTTTCTGGTTCTATAGCAGTGGTTACCAAACTTTACTAGCCAGGCCCCCCTTTTCTATTTAGGAACATTATGGAGCCCCCCCCCCCTCCCTTTTTAAACACAGGTTAAGAATAAGGGCCCGTGCCCCTCTGGCATACCTTCTAACAGTGAGCCCACCAGTTTGGGAAACACTGGGGCAAAGTCATAGCATGGTAGAGGGGTGTGTGACCTTTTTCAAGTGACATAAGTGAATGTGTTGTGTTTTTGAACTTTGATCCACAATGACGAAAATAATCGATTTCCAATTTGAAAATTTGTTTTGTTTGGTTGGTTATGTAAAAAAATGTCTGTACATACATGTATATGAAGAGGAAGCTGCACTTTATTTTGATTAGAGGATTAGAGTTTGATCAAAATAATTTGGTCCATCTCCATAGAATGGTAAGAATGCATACAATATTAAGGCAGCTTAGCAAATGTATTGTTGTAATGATTAAATGTATTAATTTATCAGGTGACATGCTGACCAATGTTAATGGTGTGAACACAGAGGGCTTCTGTCACCAGCAGACTGTTGAGCTTATCAAATCCTCAGGAAACTTCCTCAGGTAAGCGACATGATGTAGTTCCTTCACAAAACATTTATAATGATAGCCTATATGATGGCAGAGATATTTCTAATAGTTCATACACTAGAAGCTTGCAGTTGATTTCATAATAGTCTGAAAAGAAATAATTATATATATATATATATTGTACAGGATCGCTGGGATGGGTACTGCCTGGAAGGAGTTCGGAATAGTATTGCTCAGCAACAGTTGGTTTGGTTATGGTTTCCTGAACGCTGGGACAGGGAGGATGGAACTGGGTGGGCCTTCCTATTAGAGATGAAACTATGTTCAGGGGCTTTGCAATTAACTCGAAATTGTCGAAATGGTTGAATTAAAAAAAAAAAAAAAATGACCATTTCAACTATTTCAAGTTAATTGCAAAGCCCCTGAACATAGTATCATCACCAAACTTGCAAGAGATGGAGATGGGGTGGAGTGGGGTGTGTCTTCAAAAAAGGAGCAGAGACCAAAGTGTCAGGGCTCCTGATAGAAGTTGGAGACACGGCTTCATACCAAGTAGGAGACAGGGGGCACACAGGGAGTGTGGGGCCCAGGCCTGTGGCTACTAGGGCAGTTGATACAGAGGGCTCACAAATAGTGTGAGGCTTAGGCCTGTTGTTGCTGGGAAGCTCAACTGAGGGCAAATGCTCATGTTGGACGTTTGCCAAGCCAGGAGGATTGGCATTTTCGAGTTACTTTTTTGGATGTCTATTAACCCCTGCGAGGGTGAGTTTTGTTTCAGACAATAAACATGGGCAGTAGCCCTAAAAAGGAAAACAACTGTGTGGATTGATAGGCTGAGAGCACCCATTTGAGTGTGATCGCCCACAATATATATATATATATACACACATACAATAAAGATGTTCATTAACACAACAAAAAGAGAATTTGTGCACTTAAATAATACATTTATGGCAAACCCTAATAAGTCTAGTCCTGCGATGGTGAACCTATGCAACATGTGCCCAAAAGGGCACGCAGAGAAACACAGTCTGTGTACACTGTCTCTGATTGGTGGGGACAGGAGGGGAGGTGATTTTTGAAGTCAACTTGACTTCAACAGCATCATAAAAGTGCAGCAACGGTCTAGAAACCAAGGACACCTCAAGTCGCTTCTCCAGTCCTGTGGGGTTTCCAAGCTCCTTGCTTTCTCCTCATTCCTGTACCAGGGCAAAATGTTAAAATGTTAAAATGTTAACCATTTTAGGGCCATTTCACACTGCCGTGCGGCTGTGATGGGTATTTTGCCCAGTAACAGGCCCGTTGGTAAAAATATGCATCTCCCACTGTTTAAACTGAAAACTCAGTATTCAGGTTAAATTGCCGTATTGGCACTTTAAGATATAAAAAGGGGGTTATATGTTTCAGTTTGGGCACCTCATAAATGTTTGCCATCACTGGACTAATCTGTTGTCAGAGCCTAGAGAAAGCAAGGCCTGGCTGGAACATTGGGTGTAATTGAATTGGGATGGATTGAGATCAGGTACTCCATATATACAGTTACATCAGTAATTGAGGTTAGGTGATCCAAAATCACAGCACACACATGTAAAGGGAATAACTTTCCCTCAGGGGTAAAATGGGAAGAGAAAAGGTAATGTCTTACATATCATTTGTGTTTTGCAGAATTGAAACAGAAATAAGTACAGATATCAGGCGGTCAGAGCTCCAGGCAAGACTCCTACTTCTAAGGGTAAGTGACGCTGTGATGTGCTGCCTAGGGGGCTCCATCAAAGCTGATGGGGTCTCTAAAGCAGGGTACAGACATGAAGATATGGGCCAGATCAATGGCCACTTTGAGCGCCGTGTTTGCTCACGGCCATCTATCTGGCCCATATAATATGCGGCCATCGCTGTTGCTTTACATAGAAACCCATATAATATACAGCCGATGTCCGCTGCTTTACATGGAAACTGAGGGTATCCATGCAAAACATCGGCTGAGCTGGGGAGAGAGTAGAACTGTTTCTCTCCAGCTCCTATGATATCTGACAGCAGCGTGATGATGTCATTATGCTGCTGCAGGGAACATTGGATGGCTCAAATATCGAGCCGTCTGTACCCTGCTTTCAAATATTTTTTTGTCATATTTGTGTCATGGAGCTTTTGTTGTAGTCTAGAAGAATTGCACAGGATTCTATGGGAAGTCAAATAACAAGAGGATTGAGGTTAGAGCAGATAAAATTCACACAACCTTTAGTGTACAGCTGTATGGGAACAGAGGTGAGATCATAGGGGGTATAAAGGATAGGCCTATATGCCTAAACAGGAATATAAGCAAATTTTAATGTAACTAGAACCAGGGTGATTGGAAACCACTACTCGTCAGGAAACACCACCTCACTGGGTACAGGGACAGCACCAAAGGGACTTGCTGTAGCTGGGTCTTCCAATGAGTGTAGAGATCCAACACCTGGCTACAGATCTCAAACCCTGCCTCATAGCCCAGGTACCCTCTGAGTTGTGTCATTAAGGTAGGGAGGGGTCAAGTGTATTTACTGCCAAGCCCCTGAGTTATTTTGAATTTGGAGAATGAATGGGAGTATCTGGCTGACTGGTATATTTATTTTTTAATAATTAAGGTTGACTGTCTGAAATTTTAAATAGGTCCAAATATACAATACAATTTGATGGAAGGTTGACTGACAAATTCCTCTCTTTTGTATTAGTGAGTAGTGATGAGCGGCATAGGAAATTTATCGAAATCATGATATTTCGCGAAAAATTCTACTAATATTCAACACTATTTGTGAGGTCTGAAATTTAGCGTGGCGTGACACAACCTCACCAAAGGAAACACCTTGTCTGTGTATTTCCGAGGACTGTGGGTTTTGTAGATTCTACAGATTGACTGAGAAGCAAACACAAAGTTAAAGCTTCTATACGTTTAAAACAAACTTATGCTCACATCATACCAACTATTGCGTCTATAGCAGGTAAATAGGTAAACAGAGTTTCTTGACTATATACTTTGTATAAATCTATAATTCTAAAGAATCAAGGTGAAATAAAAAGTACACCTTAGTCTGGTACTTTCTGCTGACATTAACATATTTGAGAATTCAAGTTTCGTTTACTTTAAGTCACATGACTGTTTCTGAAATGTTGCTTAGGTTTAACAGACACCTCCAGGAAACAAGTAAAAAGTGCAAATAAAGCTAATTTGTAGTAATTTTTTTAAATAGGTCAAAACTATTTAAGCACAAAGTCTATAGTGGAGAAATGTATTTTTGCACTTTGATAATATGGGGTTCTTTTTTTTTAAAAATACTTTATTGAATTTTTTCACACATTTTTTTTTGACAATCACAACATTACGAACATATATTCTTTTTCGAGCAATCCAGTCTTACTTTCACCGATAAGTTGGTTAATTTTACATGTGCATCCAATATGGGCTTTTGAGTGTTGATGTAAGCTGGCCTTATACAGGATGAATTTTCTGTTCAATTGAGTCATAAAATGATCGTTTAAAAAGGCCTTCCTTCTTTTTGTTATGAATTTGTTTGATGAAAAGTGATGGAAATTGACTTAACAATGGAATGAGCCGCGATCCTCAGGTTCAGGAGTTTGTATAATTATCTGGTTTGTAGGTGTTTCGATAGATTTGTATTTGTTCAAAGTTTCCAGCATGCCTACATACCTTTCTTTATTAGTGGAAAGTATTTAAAGTTAAGGTGCCCACACACGTTTAGATATGCCTGGTAGATCAACAGCTCCCGGCCGTGCATGATGACGTCATCATGCATGGCCAGGAGTGCCGAGAATCGGCCAGGCACCCTTTGCCGAACCATTGATTGATGTTAGAGTGACATTCCATATTTAAATAGCAAAAGTCAATCAGATAGAAAATCAATCAAGCAAAATGTGAAGTGTGTATAGAAAGCTTAAAGTGAACATATGTTGAAAAAAGATAATCAAATATATATATATACACAATTAAACTTTTACTTACATCTGAACCAGCACAATGGTGGAGAAGCACTTGATAATCCCAAAAAATATACTTACCTGCTGTTTCCTGGGACTATATGAGAGATTCCATATTTAGCTGCCAGTCTCCCGAGGTTTAATTAAGTGCAGTATACTGGAGGGTGCCCAAATATCGGTCTCAGTGAGACTTCTAAGCTTTAGGGTTTACTTCCTGCCGACCCCCCCATAAGACCAAGTAATCAGAGGAGAGGACTGACAAGGGAGCGTATATTAATTGCAAGTAAGGATTTTTTTTTACATTTGCTTGATATGCATAAAATTTTTTGCATAATGTGAGGATTGGCTGTAAAGGTCATGAAGTAGAAAAGTGGAGTATAGCTTCCTTTTAACCTTCTGGGCATTTGGCCAAAATGTAGTTCAGGGTATGTTTGTTTACTAACAATACACACCCAGAGCTATACTCTGGCTTACATAACTGTCCTTAGGGAGCCTGTGGCGTCCCTCTGTGTCGGCGTCTCCCCATCCTTCCGGGTCTGCCTCTCTGGCGTCATCAATAACAAGGCTGTTTGGCGACACCATTGACCTCCATGTTAAGGAGGCAATGTCATTTTTCTTCCTCTTATCCCTGGCGACATCAATGATGCCGGGTATGTGACGTGGAAAAAAGGGAGGGGGGGGAATCATGGAAGATTGTTATCTTCTGCTGTTGCCTGTAGTGTGCTATGGAAGAAACCCCCAGGAAGTTAATGAGATAACAATTGTACAAAAATTTTTTCTCTCTTCTCTCTTTCTCTCCATAACTTTGGTGGTCCTTATGCTCTTATATCTGCTCTTTAATCTCGCTTAATTGAATAAACACAAATCTTCTTTTATCAACAGCAAGATCTCAGGGCTAAATGGAAGGAGCTACAGACGGCCATAAGAAGAGAGCATCAGCTGCTCTATGGTAATACAAATGACTTGTATTAAGTTTAAAGAGTTCAAATTCTTGTCAAATTTGGTCCAATTGTTTCAAACATGAACATCCCGCCCTGTAGACACAAAAGCATGTAGCTCATTGCCCATGCCCACCATGTTACACACAATGGCCCTGAAGGCTTTATAAAATAAATTAAATATATAAAGGGGGTCCCCCTATGGAACAGCAAGCAGGTAAAAAATATGAAAGGACTGCAAATATTCTATAACAACTCAAAATGTAGTCTTTGAAAACACACCAAACACTGGTTTTCCTCTGACAACTAATAAAGATGAATAATCTCAATAAAATGACGTAGGTAACACGAAGTGGAGAAAACCACAGAACATTAACAACTCCAACCACAAGCCTAGTGACTCAAAAACAGCTTGTAACAGCGACCTCCTGTTCACTATAATGAGACATTTACACTACATGTAACCTCTTATTATATTAATATAGAACTAGGAGACATTTATTGTGAGAATTAATGAATATTTGAAGCGTAACCTGTTCAATGGATACAAACACATTATATAATTGGATCCAAAACCTGGGAAAATTCCCCATTAAACTGGCCAATGACAATCTATAGCAACCGCAACCAACACAGACACCTTTCATTGTACCGAATCCCTCTATTAGTGGTAACCAACTTTATTTAAACTTCCTAACTTTTCTGTGAAGTTAAAGCTCCACCTATGGAAACAACAGAACTTAAAAAAAAGTGTTCAGTTATTGTCGCCATCTTTCCTTATTAAAGTCAGGACTTTGGATGTAACATTTGAAAAATAGCTACCTAGTACTTCACAATTGTAATCTCACTGATCCTTCATTTTCAGGGACTGTTAATGAGAACAAAGTACGGGAAGAGTTGAGTTGCCTTCAATCCAAGATGACCCAGAACCCCGCAGTTGGCTCCTTTTTGAATAAACACCGGATGTCCAGTTCCAGCAGCACCAAGAGCCACACTGGCTCCATGACACTTAGTGAAGACGGCTTGGGGTCCATGTCTGAGTATGAGGAGGATTCGGGAACTGAAGCCTTCAGTCGCCAGTCGAGTATTGAAGAAGACTGTTTTGTTTTAAAGCTTAATGGGCTCTCATTAAGGAAGTCTTCATTAGCAAGACATAGAAGCATTAGCATAACGAGCAGTGAAAGCGAACCGATGTCACCAAACTGGGACACCTTAAGCCTCTCCAATTTTTTTGGGACATTGCCTCGAAAATCCAGACGAGGAAGTATCAGAAAACATTTCCTGAGGTTCATCCCGGGTCTGCAGAGATCGGTGGAAGAGGAAGAATCTCCTCTGTGACTCTTGTATAATAGACAAAAAAAAGCATTAATACAGGGATTTTGGAAAATCGTGTGATTACATGGTCTTGTCTAATAGACCAATGAAGCAAGTGAGGACATATCAAAATTAAGTGAATAGCATATCAAGCAATTAGATTTATGTTGATACATGACAGAAGAAATTGTGCCCAGTGCAGCTAATAATGAGGAGCAAGGGGTTAAACTAAAACTGTACTTTGGCCATGGCAAATCAACAGATTACATATAGGAGCATTTTTTCACCTTCCAATGCTCTCCAATTTGCTCCATTGGGCCAAACAATTTGTTTCCAAGTATACAAACCATGTGACCGATCCATATTGTCCATATTGTCCTATACATTGCTAACATTACCATTGTTCAGTATCTTGAATTTAACACTGGACAACCCATTCAAAAGGCTTATCTCATCCAGATATGGACCCACCTTTCTTCCACACATAAGTGGAGACCAGCCCAACACTGGAACATCATGTGACCAGTGATTAAATATTAAATAGGGACAATTTTTTAAGCAATCAGTTAGAAGCGGACTTCTACCCTGAGAGGTCAACTCCCTTTGAATTCTAAAAATGATCAGCAGATATATATAAGCAGCTATAGAAATGATCAATTTTCTCTGAAAAGTGCCATCATACTGGAACATTCAGCCAGCAGCTGGGCAACTACTTAACCTTTTATTATAAGTGGATTCTGTGCACTCATTGCAGAGAACACACAGAGGGGTGCATCTTTTGTAAAAGGTGACAAAGGGCCAGACAATTAAGCTAAAGGGCCGCATCCATGCCCCGGGACATAGTTTGCCCACTATATTCAAGATGAATTTTGGGGTAAATTTTTGTCTTTTTCATCAAAAAGTCAAAATAGCCCCGTCAAAATTTGAAAAAGTTCAAATTTCTACTTAAAATTTTGAATTGCTAATTTTTTAGGCCATCCCTACACATCAGTGACATTGACAAATCCTATTAAAACTAGGAAGACAGAACCGAAATGCCAAGATACACATGTATTTCAGACTTTATACTGTTTTTCAGCTGACATGTGTAATTTTATAGGTTATGCTTAAGCATAATAAAAATGTCTAAATATGCATTGTAAGATCAAACTAAATGTTCTTCTGGGCCATTTATAGAATAAAAGAACTCGAGGGTAGTGTTGATAGGCAAAGGCAAGTGGAGGAGCTGTAACTTAAATTTTGTACTGGTTTAATGTAGAAATAAACTACTATATGTTTTGGACTATAGGATGCAACTGACCATAAGACGCATCAAGTTTTTAGAGCAGGAAATCAGAAAAATATTTAATGTGTTTGAATGAATTAGAGGAAAAATCCCATGCAGTACCCAGTTTCAGCCACAAAAATGGTGTTACTAGAGAGCACACTGCAGCATTTCTTCTTCCTCATACACTGTAAAGGGAGGGGGGGGGGGGGGGCTGGCAGGGGAATCTGCGCTCTGGTCTCCCTGTCTCCTACCCGCTGTGTGTGTGAGGAAACTGTCAGCGGGTGCAGCTTTCCCCACACACACTCTCCATTGGTTATATCTATGTGGCTCTACAAATATAGCCAACACAGTTCAGATGGGAGATTGGCTGTGTGCAGATCTCCCATCTGCCGGGAGAGCTAGCGGGGAGCCAAGTTTGGAAACCATTTGGCCGCCAGTGGTCGCACATTTGGACCATAAGTTGCACACACCTCCCCGCCCCCCCCAAAATTGGGGGTTAAAAGGTGCATCTTATTGTCCATAAAATACAGTACTTAACTTTTTATATACTACAGTACTTAACTATTTAGATTAATTATCTAAAAAATAAAATGTGAGTGTCAATGGAAACATGCAAAGTACCCTTCATCAGGGTTTTAAACAATAGGAAAAACATAGATTGCTAATTGTCATGTAAGATGTTATTTTGTATATAATTCTGGGATTTCTAAATTAGTGCCAACAATGCTTAAATCACAAAATGTCTGTTATCATTGTATACAGCTGACAGGTGCACTTTAATATATTTTTTTACATATACTGTATATTGTAAATATGAAATGAATAATGTATAAACATTTGTCATGCTAGCAACTCGCATCTTTGTTTGTGATGACATTTTTTTTATTCTCATCCACAATATTCTAACTATAGATTACAAAATACAAGAGTATACTATATAAGCCAGTGGTGGCCAACTAAGTTCATAAGGAGGGCCACAAGTGCGGCCCTCAGCATCACTAAAGGGTCGCACATAACAATTTCAATCAATACTGACATTTTCCTTAAAGAAATAACAGGCATAGCTTGAAGACAAAATTTTTAATTTTGAAATAACAAAACTTGTTTACAATGATACTTTAAGCAATTGGGAACACTAGATTAGCATTAGATTTCACAATCACCCCCCCCCTCCCTTTAATTGGTGGAATAGTTGGAGCGTAGGCACTTACCTTTCTGCTGATCCCCCACCAACACTAGAGGAGGAGAGGCGAGGGACTTGCTCAGGCACCACTTGGGTCACTGATTGAATTTTACGTACGCCTATCACACAAGTTTATCTCCTCTTCCCACTCTAAAAAGATCCAGGACGAGGACCTGTCAGCGGGGGATTGGCAGACAGGTGAGTTCCTATAAATTAACAGATTTTGGGGGTCACAGGTGGAGGACTGAGGGGGGTCGCCAAAGGATGCGCAAAGGGCCGCACGTGGCCCCCAGGCCACAGATTGGGCACCTGGGATATAAGTGAAAGTATTATGATATGACATCACATAGGCTCTGGTAGAGGTTTTCCATAAGGTTAAGGAGTGTGTTCAATGGAATTTTGGAGGCCAGGCACTAATGTTGGAGGAGGAGGTTGGGGTCGCTGTCTGTAATCCGATTCATCCCAATGGTCTTCTATGGAAGTAATGGAACACATGAATTAAAAATTTGGCCTGGAGTCTATATTCCTCTATGAAGATTGATACAGGGAGCACGTGTGAGCCCCAGACTTATTTAATAGGCTTGCAACCTTTTCACCTTATCTCTTTGGTGGGCTTTGGTGGAGATCGACTGCGCGTGATGACACTGGTCCCCGTAATTTGTCAGATCAAATTCTGGGACGATTTATGCCTTGATAAAAGGGAGCACGGCGGTAGATCTGCATCACAATTGGTCGCAAATCAACCATCTATGGCCACCTTTAGAGATGTAGAATCTCCCGGTCACTAACATATACACAGGCCCCTGTTAAATGATAAGGAATCTACTCTGGTCAATTTGCACAGGGAATACATTTACTGAATAAAAGCTGGAATATATACAGTCTATTACTGTTTCTGGATGCGGACTATTGTAGACAGAATTGTCTTTATTCTTGAGACACTGTAAAAAGGGGGAGCCCTCCTTATTTTACCCCTAACCCAGTGGGGAGAGGAGTTTATTACTTACATGACAGGTGATCCTTGTGGTCCCTCGGGCCTGGTGCTAGGCCTACTCCCCATGGGGATCTCCTAGCTGATTCACAGGAGCTTACTCCAGTTCATCTCAGCAGACCATTTGCCGTTCCTATCAATTGTATTTATATCATTAATGAAGCTCACCACCTCCCCTGGACTGGGCTAACCCTCATACACCCTCAAAATGTTGATCCATAATTCCATTGCCAAACAACATAAATTTCCATTCTACTACATCTACAAATAAGGAACGTGGTTGGTGTGGCCTTATTCCTGAATGCAAGTTGTGTATGGCCAATAAGTCACTTTGTGACTTTGAATATACTATACAGGACCACCGGGATGGGTCCTGCCAGAGAGACATTTTACCCTTCATAAATTCAGTGATCCCATTGAGTGGTGTATCCTGGAGTCGGGGAAATTATTTCACAGCAACATTTGGTTGCTGAGTGTTGTTTTGTTATTTAGTTTTGATAACAGGACTCTGGAATGTTAAGGAAGAAACTGGGCCAGCCTTCATTTCCCCCCAGACCCAATCAAAGAGTTAATACCTGCTTGCAGGTGAGTGTGGAGGTCGGTGTGTATCCACAAATGGAGTAGATACCAGTGTGTCAGGGCTTCTGACCTGGAAGGAGACCGTAGATTGCTGAAGCAGTGGATACAGGGGGGCTTACAGGGAGTGTGGGGTCCGGGCCTGTTGCTGCTGAGAAGCCAAGGAAAGTAATTTGTGTTGAATGTTTGAAAGCCAGAAGGCTTTGTTTTCTGCTATTAACCATTGTATCCTGTGGCCCCATATTCGCAAATTTTTGCGAAAACTAGCTGCTCGGACCTCTGACAGGAGTGTGTCCCCTGACGGCGGCCCTGCAGGCAGGAGCCCTAAGGAAGGTCCTTTTTTTGTGGATGTACCTCTTCAAGCACCCCTTGAACCTGAACTCCCACAATACCAATGTAAGCCAAAGACCCCCTCCGCCCCCATACACAGCTCCTGCTATTGGTATAGCATAAGTGTTCTGGTCAAGGCTAAGGCTCTATATATATAAGTGCACGCCAATAGTGTTAATAACAAACCTTTTTAATTTTTAAATATCTCTATCCATAATTAGTCTAAAATCCTTTGTGTTGTTTGTATGAGGGGATATTCCTTCATTTCGGGGAGATTTTTTGTTGTGATTTGAGAGAAAAATTTGATTAATTGAAAAGGGAATTTACGATTATTCAATCTAAAAGAAGAGTTTTGGCTTTAGATAATAGTTGGTCTTCACAAGCTGGGTCCCCTCTATGTGCTTGCTGCAGCCAAGCGTTCATCGAACCCGACAACAAGTCTCACAACTATTGCACGTCAAATCTAAACTGTCAATCAGTAGTTAATGAACATGTCTGTTTATGTCTGTTTACACGATGCCGTGACTCAGAACCCGACTCTGGTTTGCGGGTTTAAGTTGAGTCTTCTCGTTAGAGATGATCTGTGCAATGAAAAGAAGAGGAGAGGTGTTCAGACCACAGACAGAAACCGTTGGTGGAAAAAATCTGGTTATAAAAAATAAAGCAGAATGTTGAGAAGCACAAAAAAGGAACAATTATATAACTGAGTGTATAAAAGTGTGATGAGTGTATTTACTTTATTCTTATCAATAAAATGTAAATAAAATTGAAGTGGATTCAGCTTAATTAGAATTTTTTGCTTAAATCTACCCAAAAGAAATTTTTTATCGCCTAAAACTTGGTAATATATCAACTATATGACCCAGTCTAAATTTGGAGTAACAAGAACAAGCCACAGGTAAGTCTGATAATGGCAATGTTGTCCCCGACTGTCAGAAGGAATGGCAATGTTGTCACTCACTGTCAGAAGGAATGGCAATGTTGTCACTGACTGTCAGAAGGAATGGCAATGTTGTCACTCACTGTCAGAAGGAATGGCAATGTTGTCACTGACTGTCAGAAGGAATGGCAATGTTGTCACTCACTGTCAGAAGGAATGGCAATGTTGTCACTGACTGTCAGAAGGAATGGCAATGTTGTCACTGACTGTCAGAAGGAATGGCAATGTTGAAGGGAAAAAAAAAAAAATCTAACTAGCAGGAAGAGCCAGACAGGAGGGACTAGAGACCCCACTTTGCCGACCCATGCCCTAAGTCCTAGGTGCCCAACCTGTGGCCCAGGGGCCACGTACGGCCCTTTGGGCATTATTCGATGGCCTCCTCGGTCCTCCACTTGCGTCCCCCAAAACCTGTTACTGCAAAGGGCATAGGAACTCACCTGTCCATCGATCCCCCTTTGATGTGTCCTTGTTTCTTAAGCCCCCCATACACCACATACAATTACCAATTTCTGTACAATCAACTTTTCTTCTACCAAAACCATGTAATACGAGGACCTTTCTACACCTTCCAATCACTATGTGTTCTTTCAGGGAGGTCATTATACTACATAGTTGTTGGTAGATCTGATGAAAATTGTATGGAGGAATCTAAAGGTGTATGGGGGGCTTTAGAGCACGAAGAGGAGAAATACTCGCTCAGGCTCTTGCTGAGCACACTGATTGGCTTGCATGAAAACCAATCAGCGACCCAGAAGGTGCCTGAGCAAGTCTCTCTACTCCTTTTCCTGCTCTTAGTAATTCCCGGCTAAGACGTGTGGGCAGGGGATTGGCAGACAGGTGAATGCCTATGCTCCCACTATTCCACCAAGGAGTGGGGGATGATTGTTTACCTGAGAATATGCACATAACCTTTGAATCAAAGGTTTTGTGCCCCACAGATATCATCAAAGGCTTTAATGATATATCTATGGGGCACATAACCTTTGATGATGTATATGACACAAAATGTAAATTACCATACTACAGTGTTCCCTAATACTTAGTATAACTTAAAACAAGTTTTGTTATTTAAAATAAATGGCTTCTAGCTATGCATGACGTCAATTTTTTATTTAACAAAATGCTTATGTCAGGATAGATTGAAAATGTTATCTGCGGCCATTAAGTGATGCTGACGGCTGCACTTGTAGCCCTCCATATCCACTAAGTTGCCCACAACTGTCCTAAATTATGAGGAGAGATGTTGATTTTTTTATTTTATTTGACCAGTTCAACTTTGTGAGTTGATTGCAAAGCCCCTGAACATGGTATCTTTACCAAACTTGCTGGAGATGTAAAGAAGGGTCCAGGGTATACTACAAAAAAAGATTGCTCTAATACCAATAGTTTTTGCATAAATTAAGTTCAAAGTCAAGTAAAAATTTTGACATTGACTTAAAACTATCATTTATACACAAACTGCACATGCTAGAGCAAAATCTTTTTTTTCAAATGTTCAGAAAAACATTCTCTACATCTGCAACAATTTTTGTGAGAATACCATGTTCAGGGGCTTTGCAGTCAGCGCACAAAGTTAGCTAGTATCACATGGGAATTTTTCAAATAATTTTCCAATGCAAATTTTCAAATTATTTCCGCATGCGAATATTTTAATAAAATTTGCAGTCTCGTCATTCGCAAGCAAATTTGAATATCGGCATGGCAAATTAAATCTAAATTTCAGGTTGTTTTTCAACTTTTTCGACGAAAAGTTGAAATGTTGTCACTGGTTGTAAGAAGGAATGGCAATTTTGTCACTCACTGTCAGAATGAATGGCAATGTTGTCACTCACTGTTAGAAGGAAGGGCAATGTTGTCACTCACTGTCAAAAGGAAGGGCAATGTTGTCACTCACTGTTAGAAGGAATGGCAATGTTGTCACTGATTGTTAGAAGGAATGGCAACATTCCCATTCCTTCTTACAGTGAGTGACAACATTGCCATTTCCTCCTAACAGTGCATGACAAAATTTTTCTTTCTCTGTGTCAGTGGCCCTACTTTTCCAGAGCATACCAGACCCTATTCTAAATGGGGGCTGGTATGAGCTGGGGGGGACCCCACACTTTTTTTTTTATTGGATGGGGGGGCCCAGGAGGGAATTTGACTGTACTATTGCACAGTACAGGGATCTCTCCATATTTATTATGGACACAGTCAAGAATCTCTCAATATTTACTATGGACGCAATACAGTGATGTCTCCATATTTATTATGGACAGAGTACAGGGATTTCTCCATATATATGATGTACACAGCCCAGATATCTCTATTTATTTATTTATTTTAGTCGCAGTACAGTGATCTCTCCATATTTATTATAGACAGTGCACAGGGATCTCTCCATAGTAATTATGGACACTGCACAGTGATCTCTCAGTATTTTTTATGGACACAGTCAAGAATCGCTCAATATTTACTATGGACACAGTACAGGGATCTCTCCATATTTATTATGGACACAGTACAGTGATCTCTCAGTATTTATTATGGACACTGCACAGGGATCTCTTCATAGTTATTATGGGCACTGCACAGGGATCTCTCCATAATTATTATTATGGACACTGCACAGTGATCTCTCCATAGTATTTATGGACACTGCACAGGGATCTCTCAGTTTTTTTTATGGACACAGTCAAGATGGCTCAATATTTACTATGGACACAGTACATGGATCTCTCCATATTTACGGAGATGAGTTGAGGGATAATGTTATGTAGTCTTAACAAGCTCATTGTCCTAGGTTGACTGTACTGACAGTACTGGTCCTATATAAAAGATATAAATGGTTATAACTTAGCGTTGTTGGTCTAGTAAAGAAGTATGTTTATGGTATAAGATCACAGAGAAGAGAAGAAAATAAAACCAGCAAAAATTTGATGCAGCTCCCACATCTATAGATAAATAATTTCAGCGTGCCTGTGGGCAGTCCTCAGGTTGGTTGGTGGCGGCTGAGGGCCTAAACTAACTAGGGTGGCAGGCTATGGTGACCTGTGCTGGATGGTATGGTGGATCATGATGAGTTCCTCTGTCTTAGCCATGACTGTCCACAAGCCAACTGCAGAGAGCTGCTGTTTTTCACCTGTTGAGTTGATTGAAACAGCTGTTCCCAAATAATCAGGGTATTTAGGATGCTTTATAACTGCATTTAGAATGGTATAGATCTTTGGATTTTCCCAGAGACTGTGACATTTTGAGAAGGGTATGAATAATTTTGGACATGACACTTTTTGCTCAAATGTAAATAAAAGCTGAGAATTTTATTTTCCACAAAAATGTCTCTTGTACATCGTCTTATTATCTTATGGGAGACACCTATGTCATTTCTCATCAAAAAATTACTTGCTGGTTGAATACCCCCCAGGGGTATGAATAATTTTGGGCTCGACTGTATGTGCTATGTGATATTATGGGGACTTATTCCCCCTACATAAAAATAATGTGGTATGGATTATTTATTTAAAATGAATGATATAAACCAATGTGCTGGAGAGGGAAGGAGAAGAAGAAGAGGAGGAGTGGCATGCCTTTTCTTTATCTTCACTCCACCCATCACCCGGTTGGCCACTCTACCAATACCACCCCCTGGCTTCAGGGCGCCCAAAGCTAGAATGTGCATAGGGCCCCTGAAAGACTTGAAACAGCCCTGAGAGTGAGTATAGCCAACAAGTCAAGATGTACTAGATGGATCACCTGGTGTACAATATTTAAAATCATTTTTCTTTATAATCCCTTTATTTTTTACAGAAGTTCTTTTGTCCATCAAGTGTTTGTATTTTGGTTAAAAATAAAATCAACAACCAGTGCATGAGAAAAAAGTTTAGAATTTAATTTGCAGCTGAAAATGACCTGAACTGCCAGTACCATCCGCAGGGTGTTCGTGTTCCCTTCTTATAATTCACAAAACTGCGTTGTGCAATTGTTCCCCATAAAAAAAACACTTCAATGGCTCAGCCCCTGGCATTGCTGATTATCCAGGAGAACATTATTAGGCGAATATTACATTCCATTTCATGTTTTTAATTGTTAAAGTTTCCTAAACTGGAATGATGGGTGTGATGTCTCCCAATAAAAGCGAGGTAATGATTTTATCTGTATAATAACACAGGTATTACAATGTGATGAAAAGAGAGAGAAATTACAAATCATACGTCGTATAATTAGAGGGGATGAAAATACATGACTACTGCTAATGCTTTATGAATTTATATCACGGAAACATTCTTGTCTAAACAAGCGTCCTGCGTGATGGCGGATTGTTTACATCTCCTAATGTTACCCAACAATTTTGGGAAGAGGTTTGATCATCTCATCCTGTAAAAGAAGTGTTTATTCAGCCGAGTTCAAATAAAAGGATTCTACTGTGTTCCAGATCTGCAGTCCTAATCATCCGTGATTGAGACACACAACATCTGAAATGAGTAAACCATATTTTGAATGTTGACTTTGCTGAAATAAACATTTAGCATTTAAAGGGACCCTTTGATGAAGTAGTCAATACTTCTTCTGTGAGAAGGACGCATACGAACACTTCTTGGTGGAAGCAGTGTCTGGGTCAGCTCTCTGGTCTGGGAACCAAGCAAAATATATATAGAATGAGGGTAAAGCTAGGTATACATGGTTTGACTTTAGCACGATCGATCTTCAACCCGATTTTAGATCTTAGTCTGTTCGAACACCGATTATAATTGAATACAAAGTAGTACTGTGTTTCCCCGATAAAAGGACATCCCCCTTAAAGCAGACACTCACCACAAAAGGACACCCACAATCTGTCCCTGAATCTCCCATCACTTCAAATAAGACACCCATCCGTGCCCGGATCTCCCTGTGTGCCTCCGTCGGCGCCGGCTGTAGTGCAGAGCGGAGCAGGAAGTGACTGCAAAGGCTCGCACACGTGCCCAAGCCTTTTGCGCCAGGAAGGACAAGCTGCTGCCTCCTGCTGCTGCAGTCTGTTACCCGGCCGGCCGGTAGAACCCAAAACATGAGTATGTGCCATCCATTGTCCCCTTCCCCTTTAGCTTAAGGCATCCCCGATAAAAAGACCTGTCTCATCGTAATATGATCATAATACAACTTAAATCTGCGATTTTTAGTTGTGATTGAAAAACCCAGGAAACAGTCATATATAAATGTGTCAACGAATACAATCGCCCCGACCAACAAACAATAGGCTACAATTTTATTTTGATCGCTGTACAATCTATGAAAATGCTCCAACATGTCCGATCACTTTTAGATTGATGTTTAATAGTTTTTTTAACAATTTTCGCCGATCGAACCATGTGTGCAGTATACAATTTAAGTTCGATCAATGTGAAGTTTGAGAGTTTTAGGTCAATAGAACGCTAAAATCGAACTGTGTACGCCTAGCTTTAGACCTTCAGACAATGTTTTTATCGATGACTTTACCATGTTGTCTGGGTGTCAGTCACATCCATTCCATGTCCTCGTGATGCCCTTGAAGACAACAGGACTAAAATAAAATCTTCAAGGCTAATTTACACTGGGTATTCCCAAGCTGCTTTTAGAGAAATGAAAAATAGTGCAGGCGCTCACAGGGCGCATATGGATAAGGACCCCATAGAGGTCCTATCGGGTGAAAGCCTGAAGACCGACCAGCAGATGCCTAATGTTGTGTTCGCCGGTCGGTTACATTTATGGGTTGTTTACCTGGTGGTTAAAAACCGCCAGTGTAAATGAACCCTAAGGGTTATTAGCCCCCCTGGAGGTCCCAATCTGTCAGATTTTCGGTGGGATCCCATTCGAGGGAATGCTTTGGAGGGTCGCAACCATCCCTTGTACTCCCAGGTGGGAGACTGGACTGTCACAGATCGCAGTGTCACCCAGGGGTCTGTGACTGCAGTGGCGCCCTTAACCAGTTCTACTCTCTTTCGTAGATCAGCTCCCTCTGCTGGTGGAAGAGATTGTGGCACATGATGTGGCTCCTGCTCCCTCTGTTGGAGGATACCGGTTACCACTCATTATCACAAACCAGGAGCCCTGTCCAATTAGACCACCTGATCTTGTATGTAAGGAAGTCTAAGGCAACAGGGATTTGCCAGAACAAAGAGTTCCTTCAGTCCACAGGTCCACAGGTTCTGCTTCTTGATATTGCCTTATTATTACTGGCCCCTGGACAGTTTTTGACTACCCCATTTGATGCCTGCCCTGACTTTAGCCTGTCTGACTATGTCTCTGCCTGCCGTGTTGGTACCTCACTTTGGATATTCTGCTGTCAGCCTCTGGCAAGTAAGTGTAGCTAGGGACTGCAACCAGGGGGCTCCCCGCAACAAAATCCATCACTCCTTGCGGAGGGGCCGTTAGACTCTGTGCCCTGGTTTATGCTTGTCTGGTGGCATGATGGGTCCACTGCTCTTGTGGTTCACCCGTGACACTGGACTCGGTCACCCAGGGAACGGGAATTCAAGGGCCCGATAGCTTCAAGGCTCTTTCGCACTTGGTGTTAACGTGGTTCATGTTTGTGTGTGCATACATGCCGAAGGACAAGATGACCTTGAATCTGTAATAAGTAAGAGAAGAAACACATTGGTACCAATGAAGGAGGATGTGGTATTGCTGGAGTGGGTTATGGGCAGAGTTTGATTGAACACTGGAATAGTAATTAGCATTGTATGATGTATTGCAGTACATACCTCTGTCCATGATATTTAACTTTAAGTTTTCCAAATTATACTCTAGCATGACCGATCTATTAACCAATAACCCAGCCAAATTTAATTGATATCTTTTATAAGTGTGTCAAAAGTTTTAGGGAATATCAAAAGTAATTAGTGTTTCAAATTTTAGGTATTCCTGAGTGGATTATAGGAACAAACAGTCAGTGTGAATTAGTAAGCTGGTTCCAGGGATCCAATGTGACTAGCGGTGGTCATTTGCTCTGGATTAAAGATTAAGAACAATTGTTTCTGCTGTTTACAATCAAAGAACAAAGGGCCATTCTTGTAGGAAGAGAAAATCTTCGCTGCTATTGGCCTAAAAGTTGTAATAACTGCAGGCTGCACACACAAAAGCTTTATTACACTACTCGTCCCCTTATAAGAAAGGCAAATGTGTCTACAATGATTCATGCTAACTCCAAGAAACGCGTGGGGTAACATCTGTGGAAGAATGGTGCTTTGCTGAAGATCTATCTAATCTCCATAATGTCATTGGACCCTGTTTGTTTAAGCTTTAAACCTTTGCTTGAGGATTCTTAATCCCACCAAAAGCCTTTTCATTTCTTCACAATTATTCGACATTGTAAAAGTTAGCAGCAAGGATTTACAGTTACCTCCGTCACACATATCATGGCGGAAGAAATACAAATCACTGAATGCAATGGAGATAGACATCCTGAAACAACGCCTATCACCAATGTTATAGATCAAAAGGATAAAGTTACCATATGTGAAATGCGTGAAGGTGATCCCGCGACTCCAAGTGACATTAAAGAGGAATCTATTCATTGTTTGGATGGCAAGATCGATTCTCCGGAAATCAAGAATGGAAACACAGAGGAAGGTAAGGAATAAGTATAAATCTATCTATCTATCTATCTATCTATCTATCTATCTATCTATCTATCTATCTATATCTTCTTATCTATTATCTATCCTATTATCTATCTATCTATCTATCCTAGCTATCTATCTATCTTATCTGTCTATCTATCTATCTATCTATCTATCTTTATCTATCTATTCTATCTATCTATCGTATCTATCTATCTATCTATCTATCTATCTATCTATCTATCTATCTATTCTTCTATCTATCTATCTCTATCTATCTATCTGTCTATTTCTGTCTTCCTTCTGTTCTTGTCGTCGGTCTGTCTGTCTGTCTGTCTGTCTGTCTATCTATCGCTTTTTGGGAATCTTGTGTCTTCAATGTGTATTATGTAGATAGTCACAAAAAAACTCAACCCAATATATATATATAATATATATACATCGTTTTTTTTTTACTAACCTGTGTTCATGTAAAATGTACTTTGCCGAATGGGGGGGCTTACATTCAATGAAATGTCTACTGTTTTATTTGAATATTTCACCTAGCTAGTAGTTGGTATTATAAATATGACTACAGGGCTTTCCACTACAGATGGTCGAATTTTTCGACTTGCTAAATTTGTGAGCTGATTGCAAAGCCTCATCACCAAAATTGCTGGAGATGTAGAGAAGGGTTGTAGGAACATTTGAAAAAAAAAAAGTATTGCTCTAGCACATGTAGTTTTTGCATAAATAAGGTTAAAATACAAAGTCGAAATCCAGATTTTCAAAATTTTTACTTGACTTTGAACTTAATTTGTGCAAAAACTATTTATGTTAATATACCCTTCTGTACATTTCCAGCAAGTTTGGTGATAATATCATGTTCAGGGGCTTTGCAGTTCACTTGAAATCGTCAAATTTTCGAAAAAAAATTCGACCATCTCTCATTTCCACTAAATGTACAGTTTACGTATATTAGCTTATAAAGCCATGTGTAAATTGAAATAATCTGGCAAAAATTATACGTAGGACAAGGTGCTATGGCCAAGTTCTTACTCAAGACTTTCTACCAATAACTTTAATCAAACAAATAACACACAGACACTCTTTTAAACGTTGATATTATTAAGGCAAATTCCAAAAGAAAGGTCACTGACAGTACCCCCATAAACCAATATGTAACCATCCATACCAGTCACCTGTCCCTATTTCCCCACCTTGTTGAGTACATGATCAAAACTAGGGAGGGAGGGAGGGGTAATCTTCAATCCAGAAGGATCTGCCTTACCGGACTTTTCTCTTTCCTTCCACTAAACTCCACCCTTCACCTATGTCATTGTGTCTAACCCTTAAGGTCCCCACACATGTATCGAGTGGGTACTGACAGATGAGCTGTGGAGAGCAGCATGACATCATCACGCTGCTCCCCAGCGCTCACAGCAACGGTGGGCACCCTTTGTGCGCCGGCGGTTAGTTAAAATGGGGACGAAACTAATGGCATTGGCCAAAGATTTACGGACATGTGCGTTCTCTGGCCGACCGAGCTTTGGGGCGTTACATGTGTGGAGACCCTTAATCCAACCTTCCACAATCCCCTTTACTCCATAGCTCATGCAGTCGTCACCCTTTTCCCCTACTGGTTCCCCTCCATGTCAGGATGTACAATCTAGTCATACAATATATAAAAAATACTTCAGTTTGATTTTCATACTTCACACACCTCTCTAGTTTAAAAATACATGTCATGGTCCTACAGAACCGCAGGATAAGAGATCTGTGTTGTTTGTGCTTAAAAAAAATCTAGACAGTAATTGGTAAAAATCATTTGTTCATCTTGGCTACTTAGTGGGTTGCCTAACCATGATGACCATTTATAATGCATGACATCTCACGGCTAAAGATGAACAAACTGATTAATGATAACAGGCATGTGACCTGGATCTTGCTATATTTGCAAACTTTTGCAGTTCATGCTGAAGTAATCTGTCCAATTTTCCATTCATGGTCACTTTATGGACATTATAAATTAAGCATGATGCCTAACATACCAGGCAACCAGTATAGTAAAAATATAATAACAAACTGAATACTCTCAGTTTTATATCTATATCTCCTGCTAGTTCATAGATAAACAACGAGGGGAAAGGAGACATGAGTTGATTGTTCTTGAACCATAGTTAGTCTTCTTATTCTCCTCGGCATGTCTATAGCTAAAGCAGAACTCTAGAAGAATGCACCCACATTTGTACCAAACTTACATAAAACCTCATTAATCAGTTCTGAAGACCATAAGCATTGGTTGCAGAACCTGTAATTTAAAAATCATTCCATGAAACTGGAATACAGATCCCTATCAATTCTAAACGACCAGAACCAGACTAGTTTAGGAAAAACTAAACCAGGTGTTTATTTTAATTCAAGCTTAATAGCTTCAATATTCCAGCTTGCAAATATTTGCCTTTTTAGCTAGTTCACTGGATCAATTATGGGCCCAAAGTTTAAATAACCAGATCACTCAGAAACCCTGTGAAAAGAAAATTAAAACAATTCCACTGCTAAAGGACAAACTAAACAATTTACTCTGCCTCAGTAGCATATACTTACTGTTCATGGCTCATTATGATTTATTGATCCACGGGAGTGAAGTGAAATATCCAGTACTGGTCAAGGTTAAATATATGACAATCTATCCAGTGACATCAATAGTGCCTTCAGATTTAGCAAAGTCCCCTCATACTGAACCACGGAGGGAATCCATAGAGCTGAGTAACTTCTGACTGCTTAGTTTGGAACTTTCTAAGGCTTTTCCTTTTTTTTTTAGTTCCTGTGGCCTGACTGAGCAGCACCAGAGTGAGGAAGAATGAGTATAGGATGATTGTTAGTGAATTTGTTACTAAAATAAATACTATACAGACTAGGGACAGAATAGGGAAACATAGGGGTCCTACCTTTAGGGCTTGTTTCCATTACGTCGGGAGCCCTCCGCTAAGCGGGGGTCCCCGACGTAGCAGATAGACTTACCTGCTCGGCGGACGGGTCTGTCTTCATTGCGCCGACCCGATCCGCCGGTGTCAGGCTGAACGTAGTCGAGTACGTTCAGTCTGTACACCGGCGGATGTCTAAACAGACCATCCGCTGGCAGGCTGAGTCTATGGGATACGTCGGGACCCCTGCTTAGCGTATACGCTTAGCGGAGGGCTCCCGACGTACAATGGAAACAAAGCCTTAGTGGGACCAATGTCAATCAGTGAACTTATTGTTGCACAGTTATGAAGATACACTCTTTACTAGTTTTAGTACTGTAGATAGGTCACTTCTCTGCCTTTTGGCTAAGATCAAGTGTAGAATCTGTTCTTATCTGTTCCCTATGGTGATTCCATGTATAATCCTTTCCATTAGGATTGGGTTCCAGGTTTTCACATTTCTGCATTTCTGGATCCAGCTTGGTTGGGGAAGGAGCATAGTTGAGTGTCTCCCATGTATCCAGACCCTGCCATGAGAGGTAATTTGTAGGTGGTGTTGGAAAGCCATGTCCTTTCCGGTCTTTAATTTGGGTCATTGCACCCTTTCCCGGGTTGAGGATTTATGTCAGTATCGGCCACCATGCCTCCTGGCAGCTCTGTTCTGGTCAGGGGGTCCAGGTTGAGCCTCAGCGGTTAGTGCCTCTGGTTGGGACCCAGTGGTGCCATAATATCACTGGTGGGGGACCACCTGTTATGGCACATCTGACACTTTCCGCCACAGTACAGCTTTTTGAGCACCTTCCCCCCACATAGCACAGGGCACTTATTTATTTCATTTATTTTTTATAGTCTGTCCCCCCCACTACCCCTGCACATTTGTCGATTGGTCCTCAGGGACTTAACCCCGGAAAGTGGTGGGAAGAGACTGCTTACGGCTCTGGCTCGGCAGTCTCTCCAATCTGGGGACCCTCTTCGGAGGGGTGCCCATCCCAGTCCCTAGTACTTGGGTGACCTGGCTTTGGTCAAGGTCACCTTGGGAATGGGACAGTTTAGTGTGGTTTTACACTATTGTGTGCACTTACTTTTTGCACTGGGTACAAGTTCACGATTGTGTGTGCAAGCACACGCTAAGTCTCAATAATAAAATAAAAAAAAAATCTATAGACTACCAGAACCAGACTAGTTTAGCAAAACGAAACCAGGTGTTTATTTTAATGCATGCTTAAATGTGGTATATTCCAGCCTGAAAATAATTGCAGCCTTTTTAGCAGTTCACTGGATCAATTATGGGACCAAAGGTCTTTCCTCTGCTAAAAGAGGACAAACTAAACAATTGGACAAACTGCCTCAGTAGCATATACTTACCATTCTTGGCTCATTATGATTCATTGATCCACGGGAGTGAAGTCAAATATCCAGTACTGGCCAAGGTTAAATATACGACGAATTTATCCAGTGACATCCATTGTGCCTTCAGATTAAGTAAAGTCCCTTCATACTGGACCATAGGGCTAAGGGACCTATGACTGCTTAGTTTGGACCTTTCTAAGGCTTTTACTTTTTCTGTGGCCTGACAGGAACCAGAGAGAGGAAGAATTACTATATGATTATTGTAAGTGAATTTGTTTCTCAAATCAATAATATACAGACTAGGGAGAGACTAGGGAAGTATATGGATCCTACCTTTAGTGGGACCAATGTCAATTAGTACACTTATTGTTGCATAGTTTTGAAAAAAACACTATTTAGTACTCCACTTATATTTATTGGATCCGGTAGAACAGGAAAAAAATGTTGACCAAGATTCCGAAAACCTGATAACCCATAATACCTACTCTGAGGAACACAGCAATGGAAAGGACCTCATTAGGTAGAACGACGAGACCTTTTAGAGTTTCTGGCTTATAGCGCTAAATGTTTTTTACTATATTTAGCGAAATCAGAAATGGATGAATCGTGTAAATAGGAATAGCTAAGCTAAAAGTATTAGTGCAAACATTTGTGGATTAAACAATGTGAATAGACAATTTGATGCAATCTATTCTACCTGAGGCCCAAAGGGTCTCGCTACAAGAACTTTACAACAAGAACTAAGAGTAACACATAGGCAGGGTAATCCTGCTACAACTGAAGATAAAGAAACTACTTAAATCACACTGATTCCAGGGAAAGTAATGCCACACAGGGTTGGTACTTGCATATCATTGCAAGGTAGGATGATGAACATCAGTCTCTAGACAATGGCAGGACCCCCAATGGTGATCAGGTCTGTACCATGCAGTCTGTGTTGCCCACTGGGACCTAGGCATGGGTATAAGGCTGTATAGTCAGCGACTCCCTTTAGCCAGGGCTTTCAAAGACTGTGCATGCTAGTCAAGGCAGCTTCTAGCATTAAGAGGCCCCATGCAAAATTTCTGCCTGGGGTCCCAAGTTGTTAAGCGGAGTGGGGGGTATGGGACACTTCCCCGGCTACTCCTACTCCATCAGTACCAACTTCACTAAGCAACTTTCTAGATGAACAAGTAGATCATGGTCTGTAGTCTTATAGGGGAAAACACCTCTGGCCTGCCTATGGTTGCATTACATCATATTGGTAATTGTAATTGGTTTTTAAAGTCCAATTCA
The DNA here is from genome assembly GCA_036250615.1 of Ptychadena robeensis. Classification (NCBI taxonomy): domain Eukaryota; kingdom Metazoa; phylum Chordata; class Amphibia; order Anura; family Ptychadenidae; genus Ptychadena; species Ptychadena robeensis. The sequence goes on from CM070039.1 coordinate 23,783,506, forward strand.
CAACCAATTTCTTTTCTTTTTTTAAGATTTGAGGAGCCTTTCTAATCTAAAGGAGCTTAGAGAAAATGCTAAAGTTGCTCTTTAGAATCAGACCAAAGTGCTATATTCATGAGTTATGCAGCAAGCAAGCATATACATCCAACATGATGTGAGATGACACTGTGAAATAGTAGAATAATATATTGGCATGTAGAGAGAAGAGATTCGTTAAAGAAAAGTTACGCTTTAACAATTATGTTGTATGCTTTTACACAGAGAAAGGTGACAGTGTCCCAGCACACGATACTCCATCTCAGGAAGAAACAAACTACGAAAAAAATGAGGACCCTACGAATAAGCACAACCAACCCCTTTCCGAGACTAGGGAAGAAGAGGTGCTGACTGAGACAGAAGAAGAAAACACATCTATTGAAACTGACAATGATCAGGGGTCATGTGATGAGGAGGAAAATGGATCCGGGTCAACTGACTCACGCAGCCCAAGTGGCAGCCAACTTGAATCCAACTCCGAGCAAGGAAACAGGCCTGACATCTGCAAGAATAGTTATTCCAAATACGACACCGTGTCATATCGCAAGATCCGCAGAGGAAACACAAAACAGAGGATAGATGAATTTGAATCTATGATGAATTAACAATGCCAATGCTGGTTTGATTATTTCCTGTTCTTTCACAGTCTGTTGACTAATAATTTCCTCTGTGATTTCCTCTGTTTATAGAAAATAACCCACTTTTCAGTAGATATTGTATCATCATGTAATATCTTAACAAAGATTTTATGGTAAATACTACTTCTCCTTGTTTGAAAAGATAACTGTGTGGCGATTGCATATTGTGATGGAAGAATTCCTATATTTCGAAAAGAATATGAAAAATAAAGCAGTGTAAATTATCAATGAAATTATTTATGCATTTTCCCGCCATTTACTGATAACACAAGGGGTATAAAACCATATTATCACTGCCATTGTTTAGCACAAAATTATTCAAAAATAAAAGTTTATTGAAATTAAATTTAGACTTGTAGACTAGAGTTGGTCAAATTTTTCGACTAGCTGACTTTGTGAGCGGATTGCAAAGCCTCTAAAAATGGTATCATCACCAAAATTGCTGGAGATGTGAAGAAGGGTTGTGGGAACATTGGAAAAACAGTTTTGCTCTAGCACATATAGTTTTTGCATAAATTAAATTTAAAATCAAAGTCGAAAATTTCACATACCTAATTGTACACTTTCATTGTTATGTTAAAGCAGACCTACCACTTGTTAGGTATCTCTGCAGTACCAGTAAGCTGATATTGCAGAGATCGCAGACAAAAAAAAAACAAAAAACTGATTCTGACAGCAGGAGGAGTGTCTTCTTAGAGACAGCCCCTCCCATTGTGTTACGTCTCGCCTAGGCAGGACGTAACAAGCTGCAGGGGTTACTGGGAATTCTCTCCCATAAGCCCCTGTGTCTAAGTCTCACAGATGTGACGGGGCGGGGTTGTTGTCAGCTGCTTTCCGGAAAAGATAGATCAGGAAGTGGCTTCTCTGCCCTTATTAAACATGTTGCCACCATCAGATAAAACATGAAGGTAAGTAATTTTATTTGTTTTTGTGTAGCAGTTTTCCAGGATCTGAACTGCTGACAGGTATGTAATGTGCTCATATTATGTATGTGTGTTTTTTTTGTTTTAGTTTCAAACCGCTTTAATATTTTCCTGCAGTTATTCAATGGACATAAACTGTATACAATAAAAACTGGAACAATTAATTATGCTATTCTAAAAAAGTTCACCAGTAGTGCATACATGATAAAGTCAAGCTGTTTATACAGCTTTGTATGTGTTGAAGCTTCAAACCTTGTTTCAATTGGGAAAAAAATCCCCCTGCAATGCAATCTTTTTCCACAAGATGCCCTCAGTGCGCTTTAACCATCACCTTATTAGAGATGGTCGAATTCGACCATTTCGACGGTTTCGAGTTAATTGCAAAGCCCCTGAACATGATATCATCACCAAACTTGCTGGAGATGTAGAGAAGGGTTGGGGGTATACTCCAAAAAAGAATGTATGTCTCTTACTCAAAAAGTTTTTTCACAAATTAAGTTCAAAGTCAAGTAAAGATTTCGAAAATCGGAATTTCGACTTTAACTTCGAACTTAATGTATGCAAAAACTGCATGTGCCAGAGCAAAACCTTTTTTTCCCAAATGTTTCGCCAACCCTTGTCTACATCTCCTGCAATTTTGGTGATGATACCATTTTCATGGGCTTTGAAATCAGCTCACAAAGTTAGCAAGTCGAAAAATTCTTTCTTCATAAGCTTCTTTCTTCTAAAAAAACATCAGGGTAATTGCTTAAAGCCTTGGAGGGCCATATAGGCCCCCAGTCCATAGTGAGGGCCCATGATGTAAGACTATGTTACCACTAGTGCCTCTGCATTATCACACATTTTCCTGCACAATAATGTGAGTTGTATTAGGCAGTCTATTATATGGGATGTGCTGCTCAGTGCAATGAAATGCACCAAAAACTTGTTTGCATATTGAAAAGCAAAGAGCATGCTAATACATTTGACGATGGTTGGATATGATGTGGTCGCTATCATAGTAATGGTAAGAACATGATTTAATTGTTTTTAGACTATTCAAATATTTTCTAGAAGTTACCAGTTTAGTTTTTTATATTTCTACTTTTACAGTTTTTTAGGTTTTGATAAAATGTACTTTTAAGTGGCAATTTTAAATATGAAATCTGGGTAGTTAAGGGAAGTTGAAGGGAAGTTAAAGCAGCTGAATTACAGATACAATATGAATGTGAATCTGTTCTACCAGCTTTGTATTTCTGTTCACTCAACTGTGAAATCTACTCAGTACTGCAGTACTGCCTGGCAGGCAAAAGCTAGCCATACACGTGTCGGATTCCATGTCCAATCGATTCATCATCCGATCGATTCCGGCGATTCTGCCGGGAATCGCAGGTGTGATCAATCGGCCAATTAAGAGTATCCATCGCAGCATACCACCTTGTCCAACGGATTCCGGGACGGATCCGTGTCCGATTGTCCACCTCACAAATGGCAACTCCCCCTGATCCGGACAGAATCGCATGAGAAAGACCAACATGTTGGTTCTCCGTCGGATCCGATTCTGAGCCCCTGATCAATCGGACGCGAACGATCGGACCAGGTGGGCTGCATGCGATTCCGGCACGATCGTTTGGCATGCACGCGCCCGGAATCGATCGTGCCGGAATCCGGTGCGAATCCGACACGTGTATGGGGGCCTAAAGAACCTTCCATCTGATTCCAAGCAAGCGACCGAATCAGTTAACAAATGATACAGGCATTATATGGGCATGGAGATATGCTCCACAATCCTAACAAAAATATACTTACCTGTTGTTTCTAGGCAGTTGCCATATGTAGTACTGTAAGAGGAGTTTGCGTCAGTCTTTTGGGGGTTAATCTAACTGCCCCAAATAATCACTAGATGGCGCTAAATTATTGTTTTCAATGATAAAAAAATATCCTCTGATGTTCAGGAAGGGAGTATGATTATAGCAGTAAAGTCTCCCTTCCTAACATTCTTTTGCTACAGACGCAGCAACGCCCCTGCATCAGAGGGGTAGAGCAAGACAATAGAGATTTACTGACTAAAGTTAAGGTTTTGTAATGTCGCGTAGCAGCCACCATAGCAGCCATAAAGGCTGAAATGGGGCCCATTGCCACAAGGGACTGTCTCCTCTCTCTCCTGACTGCCTGTTCTTTCATTGGTATTCTGTATTCTATCTCCATTATTTCAGCTCATAGTAATAAAACTTACTAAAATCAGTATTCCTGACTTTGGCTCTGCTGGTGAACCAATTTTAGGCAGCAGCACCATCTTGTGGATGTTTTAGTAATTTTTTAACTAGAGATGGTAATATTCCATTTTGAATATTTTACTATGTGACGTTGCTAGTTATTTAACCTATGTACCTATTTTGGTACAGAACTGTGGATCTCAATGAACTGCCAGGGTGGTTGCAGGGTACTTTTGGCACAGAAATTTACCAGATTTACCAGGAGGGTTGATTCTTAGCTCTGGCCAGTCAGGAACAGAGCAGTATTGGGGTGTGTGGTCCAGGAGGGATTCGGTGGAGGAAGGTGCAAGAAGAAGGGGGGGGGGGATTGGAGTGGCAGGTCCAAGGAGGGGAAGCCATAAAAAATTGGCTAGGGGCCCAATAATTTCTAACTTTGGCTCTAGTTTTCTTTTTTTGTGTCAGTATTCGTTTAATGGGTGGTTTGACTGTGAGCATTACGGAGTATAATAGGTGAGTATTGGTGTGCTTTAACTCCCCTGGCGTTCTTGATGGCCCCATTTCATCCAGCACTGTCCTGTTAGTCTTGCACTGGTCGTGATGGGGCCATCTGGTGGAGATCAGTGCCCCGGCAGTGCAAACTTATCGTTCTGAACTGCTACGGTGGCTCTGATCTAATGAGGAGGCTGCTGCAGGAGCGCGAATCCCCCCCCCCTCCCTGTGGAGTGACGTGATGACGTCACATCGGGGCGGGAAATTCGAAAGTAAATGTCTATGTAGAAAACTGTTTTCAGTGTGCTTCCCCAGATGTGCCCCTTTAAAGTTAACCCTCTGTCCCCTGGTGATGATATCATCAGGTCCATCACACCAGAGGAGAGAGGGTGCCAAACGGGAATTGTACTGGATTCAGTGATAACAAGTAAAAAAAAACACATTTCCAATAGAATTAAACATTTTATTATAGACTTAATATAAATATGAATATACTGTTTTGAAATTTATCATACAAAATGTTTATCATTCAAATGATACCTTTATTATTGTTAATATTTTAAATAAAATTTTTTACATCATTTTTCAAACATTATTATATTCAGGATTTCTACTAGACCCTTGTACGGACAGATTTTGGGAAGTTACAGTCCTACAACATAAAAAAAATAATGTAAGTCTATGGTGCGCTATTGGTACAGAATTCTGGACCTCACAAGAGTGCTAGAGGGGTTTATAAGAACATACCTCTCTGACTAAAGTTCACCTTTAAATCCTTTGCAGACATCTGTAAAACGAAAGCTCCTATAGAAGAATCGGCACGATTTGTACCAGGCAAGACGGCTAATGGTATATTTCCGTTCTTTACCGAGGCACTGCAGAATCTCAGACAGAAAACGCTACTGAAAAGAAAACAACAACATCAAATCCTGTCAATTAGATCATATTTTCCAGGGGAAGAATCTTTCTTTTGACACCAAAGAACATCAAAACAGCCCCTGTTATTTGTGTTTCTTTTGTTTGCCAACACAAAGCAGGACTGACTATGCAAGCCTTGGCAATTCTTCCTTCTGATAGCAGAACAGTGATGTGTTTGTTCCTTTCAGCTGCTTGTTTTCCGAGCTTTGGCCATGGACGACCCAGGCTACTGCGTCCCAGTAATAGCTTTGTCCTTGCGTCCGAATGTTAGACAATGATGCATGGATGAAGACGTAAACACGTGAATGTTGCTTGTTTGAAGGTAGAGCAGACCGTGAAGTGGATGACTTGCCGGAGGTAACTAATGATCCAAGGAACAAGTTTTGTCAGGCACATGCTGGGACTCTGATGATCTGTGCCACCCTCCATACAGTATCAGTATTGAATGGTTGATACACATGCAATTGTCCCACGATCAATTGCGATGTGACGCCACTTTGCTCAGTTGATTGAGTCAATAATGGAGATTGAACAAGGAATAACCAACATGTTGGTTTGCTGTTCAATTGCCATTTCTTTGAATAGGATCGGTCGAACAAGGGTTCTATTGTTTGTTTGGGAATCGATCAAAAAATCGATCCGTGTATGGGGGGCCCTCTACCCAACCACCGAAGCTCTCACCTTAATCCCCAGAACCCCTGACCGTTACACCCGTACCCCTAAATTCCTTCACATTAACTCCTCACCCCCAGAACAGATTCACATGAATCCTCTAACACACAGAATCCCTAACCCCCAGAACCCTTCAGCTTAACCCCCAAACCCCTCACCTGAAGCTCTTAACCCAAACAACCCAACACTAAAAGAGTATCTGTCTGCCTGCCAATAGAAAAGCGGCAACAGAGATCACACCACCCCTGTGGTGAGGCTACCAGGGTAGCTCAACTCGACGGGTTAGGTCACCTCGATGGAACACCATCCCTTTCCAAACTTTTTCCGTTCATGACACCCTTATTGTCTTTAAGGTAGTACTGAAATACTTATCAAATGTCAGGACCAGAGAGCAACAAAATATTTGTTCAGATCTAGACTGTGGCATTTTATACATAATAAAACTACATGTTCATTAAAAAAGATTCCAAAATTGCCATAGTTATGTACCCACCTAATGACAAATGAGCAGCAGCCCAGTAAGGTTAAAAAATTTAAAGTGCACCTAAATTCACCTCATGTACTTTACGTTCCTAGCTGGCAAACACCCTATTATTGGGGTGATCTATCAAAAAAGGTAATAATATTCAAAAAAATAAACTGCAGATGTAAGCTTCTCTCTCAGAGAGACAGTCAGGAGATAGAAATCAGTAACGTCATCATGTCTACTTAACAAGCCTATGGAGTTCCCTTTTCACAGTTGAAAATAATATACCCATATATCGCCCTCTAGTAGCCATATGTATTAGTGCAATTCATTAACCTAGGAAGACCTAGGCACCTACACAGGATAAAATATGACCACTGCAACAGACAAGAGCATACAAGTGGGTGAGTTTGTTTACTAACAGTACTCAGAGCTAACAGAGCTAACCTCGGGCATACTCACCTGTCCGGTGAGAGCCAAAGGGCATTTCTCCGTATTGGCAGACTGGGTCCGTCTCGATGGTGTCATTGGTGACGCCAGAGAGGAGTCCTTTTAAAAGAGGTGGCGTTGTATTTTTTTTAGCACATCCCAGGTGTCAACAATGACGCCAGGGATGTTAAAAGGAGAGGAGGGAGGGTGCAGAATCATGGCAATTTACAAAGTAAAATCGTGACATGCGTGTAACGGCTAGAAGGTAAAGTGCAATTTAAACCACAAAGAAAGTTAACTCTGCTTACCAAAAGAACGTTTAATGGGATAGCAATGTCAGACGTGAGAGATTTCCTGCATGTGATGGCCTGAACCCAATTCTCTGAATAGAAGAGAAGCATTTTTACTAGAGTAAAGCTAGCCACACAAGGTTCGATTTTGGTTCAATCGATGCTCGATTAGATGATTTTTTTCATCGATTGAACGAAAATCAAGAAATGCCCACATGGTACGATCGACGATAATTGTTCGATAAAGGCAGAAAATCGAATCTAATTTTGATCGGATATGTTGGAAAATCATCGTCGATTGTGCCAAAATCGTTTTATAATCGTCGATGTTTGTGCTGTTTCTCCTGGATCGATTAGATTAGATATACATAACATAGACCACTTCAATCTGGAATTCAAATGTTTCAATACCAAAATCGACGATTTTAGTAATATTTTGGAATCAAAATCTCACCACAATCACAAACTCAATGTGGGGTGTATGTTGATGCGATTAATATCGATTTTCGATTAGACGTTGGAATTCCTCGATCTAATCGAGCATCGATTGAACCAAAATTGAACCATGTGTGGCTAGCTTTAGACCTTTTAGAAAAGACTAAAGCAGGGTACACATGGCTCGACACATGGCTGTTTCGAGGAAGCTCCAGCCAAGTGCGATAACGCCATCGCGCAAGGCTGGAGCTGCAACCGTATCCGCCCTTCTGCGGCTGACAGCCCATCTATTGCATTGGATGAAGACCCACGGTCCCCATTCAAACTAATGGATTTTCGACCAAGGTTTTCCAACATGTTGGAAACCTGTTTGCTCGAGTTCAAACGATCCTGCTCAAAGGAACCGTGGATGGCTCAAATCTTGGTGCGTGGTGCCAAATGTTGCTCTAATCTGTTTCTTCATCGAGCCGTGTGTAGCCAGCTGAAGGTTGCCCATACACCTTTAGATTTCCTTTAGATCTGCTTTTGTTTTACCCAAACCATGTAATATGAGGGACTTTCTTAACCATCAGGTCTACCTGTGTTTAATCACAGAGGACCCGGCACTACATAGTTGTTGGTAGATCTAAAGGATATCTGACAGAGAGATCTTAAGGTGTATGGTAAGGTGTACAGTTCACCATAAATGTATAGCCTTTTGCACAACTGGCAATCAATTTGATCAGGATATTCAATATTTTGATCGTACCTCTATCGTAAGCATACACTCAATTTTCGTTTGACCAAACACGAAAAACACTTCAGATCGTTCGCTATAAGAACGAACATAACACAAACAATCCATCTCTACAATTTAAACAGGAAGTAGCTTTATGCTAATTTATGCAGATCGAACAATACATGATCAAATGACATGATGACACAATAAATAAACAAATGTGAGTGAAAAACAAATCTTATTTTCAAAAATAATTTATTACATCTTCCCAATTTACACATTAACGTACGTTAAAGAGAGAAACAAAAACAAACAAGGCTTAATCAATTAAACATTTCCTTCATATCCACAAAAAACTATAAATTGTTGATACTTTGACCATAGAAAAATACAAATCCCCTAAATAGAACAGACCAACCCAACCAACCAGATGGTTAAATAAAAAAGTGTAGTATTTTATGACTTTACGACGGTTTCTGGTTGTAAAGTCCGCAAATGATCTTTTCAGTCAGACATTGTAATAACCTCCATGTTCATATATTGTTCCCACTTTACTGTTACCGCTGTTGTATAGAGTGTCTAAGTTGGAATGTGTAGTGTTTATTTCGAAGTTAATTGCAAAGCCCCTGAACATAGTATCATCACAAACATTACAGTTTTGAATAAATTATTCAATTTACCGTATTTTTTGGACTATAAGACGCACCGGACCATAAGACGCACACAGTTTGTAGGGCAGGGAAACCAGAAAAAAAAAGATTTCATACGTTTTCACATCAATTGGGTAAATGCAATGAATTTAATGAATGCAATATTCAATTCAGCCAGTAGGAGTCACTAGCAGCAGTACATTCTCAGCCCAGTGTCCTACTTCACACTGATCGGCAGGAGGAGGAGGGGGGGGGCAGAAATCTGCAGTCTTCTCCCTCTCCTCTGCTCTGATCAACTGTTACTGTGTCCGTTATTGCAGTTCCCACTGACACTGAGAGGGAAAGATGGCAGTTAATCTCTCTCTCCATTGCCTATGCCAGCAAAGCTCTGCTGGCATAAGCAATTATACAGTACAGCTGGGAGAGCCGGACACCAGCCGGCATCTCTCAGCTGACAGCTCCTCCAGCTCCCCAGCTAATCTCCGTGCCGGGAGAGCTGGCAGGAAGCCAAGGTGCGACCACCGGCGGCCGAGTGGCCCGGGGGTCGCACATTCGGACCATAAAACGCAGGCACTTTTTGCCCCCAATTTTGTGGGTGAAAAAGTGCGTCTTTTGGTCCGAAAAATACGGTATTTCAACTGTGTACACAATACAATCTGGAACAATTAATTATGTTATTCTATAAAGGTTTTCTTGTAGTGCATACATGATAAAGTCAAGCTGTTACAGCTCTTTAATGTGTTAATTATTAAAATTGGAAAAAAAATCACACTGCAATACCATCTTTTGCCACGAGATGCCCTAGGTGCATCCTTACCATCACTTTATATCATAGCTACAGCTTGACTGCATTAGGGGCCGGACTAAAAGCCTTGAAAGCCCATAATTTGAGGACCCATGTGCTAGAGCAATAATACATTTTTGTAATATTTCCATAACCCTTCCTTACTTCTCTAGAAATTGTTTAGAGACTTGCCAGTCAATTCAGTAATTTTCAAAATGAAAAAAACACTAAATAAAGAAATTTGAGCATCTATAGCAACAAAAAAAGTTATAAAAATGTATGCTGACATGGACACCCACGATCTGCGGATCACCTTAAAGGTCCCCATACACGGGGAGATTCCTGTGCCATTGATTTGCAATCAATCACAGCATGATGGTGTCACCATGCTGCGCTCGATCGAGCGTCATTCGACCGGGAATCATTGTGCATCACTATGCACACTGACTGAGCTAGACACAGGATGGCTGCAAAAGAGGGGGCTCCCCTGCACTCTGCCTTTGTAGTGTACACAGCCCAGCTCATCTCCACCCCCCTTCCTTTGTCCCGACTCTCAGCTCACAGGCAGAGCTGACAGCCGGGAGCCAAGCACAGGGTGTGTGCTGTGCAGGGGGCACTGTGAACATGCATGTCGATCAACTGTGTTTGAATCTATTAAAAAATCAAGCTGTGTATGCCTAGCTTTGAAATCAGAGTCACTGAGGAATATAAGTTGGTCAATGTGGTATCTTATAAATATAAAGGTCGTTTTTTTGAATCACAGAGACCAAAGCATGAAAATATCCCTAATATTTCAATAGAAAATCATATGTAAAAGTGTATAGAATATACACGTATACATGAATGTCTGGAATATATGAAAAATAAATACACATGACTATCGCAGCACAAGCATAGGGCGACATCACTGGGACCCTGGGCAAAGTAAGGATATTAAAGGAAGATGAATCATATTATATAATAATTTAAGTTAGAAGGCAACAGCCATACTACAGTATTTGCAGCAGTTTATTGAAGTTGATGATTCGACTGTTGGCACAAAAACCCAGGACCAGAAATAAATAAATAATTTAACCATGGCAAAGATGAACATACACATCAATATTACCGGACAAACAGATGAACCGTAACAGAAATGTACCGTTTAGGTCAGGAAAACTCCAGCATTATTGAGAAAACAGAAGCTTTCTATAGGTAACCCTCATATACAGAAGAAATTCTACTTAACATTATTAAAATCGGATAAGGCCACACTAATGCAACTGGATGTCTTATAAATACTAGAAGTCGAAGGATCTATCTTCTTGGTGCTTTCTGGTGTTGAATTGGTGCAAATCTGAGACCACCAGATCGGTGCAAAGAGTCGCAACTGCATCCGGTGATCTTGGCTACACTCTCTTCCTTCCACTCTCTAAAGCTGTCCATACCTGTTCCATCGATGAACGATTGATTGGGACGTGGTGCGCAATAGATTCCCTTCGATATGTTGGACGGGGACCCTGGTTCCCCTTCAAAGTAATGGAGATCAAACAGGTTGATTCCCTGTTCCAGGTTGATTGAACATGTTGGTTCCCTGTTCGATCTGCATTTCTTCGAGTGGGAAGAAAGGGCAGCTGTGTTCAATTCCTGAACATGCACGGTGATCGATTGTTCGGTAATTGAACAAAAAATCGACCCATGTGTGGCCAGCTGTAGTTCCAAGGGACGAATGCTATGTTCCTACATAGGTGATTAATCGCAGTGCGTTTGCCCTGAACGTGCTCATAGACATGAATGGACATGTGGACGCGATCAAAAACCGCGTCCATTCATTCTCTATGGACGCAATCTTTTTTTTAAATGGGGGCGATTAAAAAAAACAAAAAATGTAGAGATCACCTCCTGCGATCGGTGCGTACAATTAAAATCAAGTCCGTCCCGTGGCTGATCACCTATGTGGGAGCATAGCCTAAAGGCCCCAATACATGTGACGAGCCGTGGCCAATTTTTCTGCCGACCGCTGTTCGTGTGCGCTCGCTGCCGTCGGCAAAATCGCCTGCGGATCACAGGTGCCCCATAGCTGGGTCGGCCAGAGAATAGACATGTCCGTAAATCTCTCGCCCATGCCATTAGTGTGAGTGGGGACCGCTGCCCCCGTTCAAAGTAACGTCCGGCACACAAAGGTGCTAGACGATACCCTGAGCGACAGGGTGCAGTGTGATAATGTCACTACTCTCCACTACTTATCTGTTGCCCACTGCTCGCTACATGTGTGGCCTTTAGGGAGGCAGCTTGCAAAGGAAGCCGCAGCAAGAAGGCTGAAAAGCTGTATGAAGCTCCGTTCCCATTGGATGCCGACCCCTGAGTTACAATGTCCGATTATGGAGATATTAGTTCAATTCTTACCAACAATGTTCCAAAAGTAGATTATGCAAAAAATGTATCTTTTGTATATCTCAATTATCTCTTATTACTAGAAGTACAAAAAAGCAAGTTTTATTATTTAGCAGTTACAGAAAAGGATCACTGCCTTCACACACAGAGGAAATTTCTAAGAAACTAAACCGCAGGTTTATAAAAGTTTCACAAAACTGGAGTTCTTCCCTTCAAAAATCAGAACACCCCAGTAACCTCATTATATAGAAAAAGTCCTTTTCCAGCAAATATTTGAGGAAGCTCCCCAAGTCACATTCACATTCATTCTGTGTTCTGTCCATGGTATAAGGTCACAGTGTACGGTCCAGGTATATCAAACTGCATTATAAAAATATAAAGTCTGTAACGTCGCCAACCTCATGGTGCAAAGTACTTCTCAAACTGCCACTTTTGAAGCTGATTGGCAGCATTGCAGGCGTTTGTTCGCACTGTCTTTTGTGAGGGGTGCACCTCTAAACATGTTGGCCGCGGTATGCCTTCCAAAACAAAGTGGGATTCCTGAAATAAACATAACAATTACTGGTAACTATCAATGGAAGAACAAGTTACTGTGTGTGCTTGAAGCTGAAAGAGCAGATAATCAGCTCATTCGACAACGACATCGAACAAAGAATCTAATTGGCAGTTGATTGAAGAAAAATCAACATGTGTAAACCCAGCTTTAATCTTAAAAAATATGTATTACTTCAATAAAGATTTTTTTTCTGCTTGTTGGAAAAAAAATAAATAAAGAAACTTGTCAGATACCTTTTCAGAGCAAAGTAGCTTACTGGGCACAAGGTCATCACAATGCTTAATAGAAAGCCCACATTCCACAGAATGTAAAGCTAGCCACACATGGTTCAATTTAGCATTCAATCGACGTTCGATTAGATTTTGTAGTTCGATCCACAAAATTGAAAATCGATTTTAATTTAATCGATGTACACCACATGGGGAGTACGATTATTGTTCAATTTTGACTCAAAGTAATCCAAAAACGTCGATTGAATTCCTCTTACAATTTTAGTTTCAATCGGAAGTTTCGGAAGTTTCGGAAGAATCGGAAGTAAAGTAGCCACACAAATCGAGCAAAATTTTCCAACCTGTCCGATCACTTTTCAATCGAGGATTTGACAAAAATCTAGCAATGATTGTCGATTGTACTATGTGGGCAGCACATCGATTTTTTTTTACAATTGTTGGTTTTTTCTATCGAAAAACGCTGATTAAACGCTAAAATCGAACCATGTGAGGCTAGCTTGAGTGTGTTTTGTCCTCAGAGAAACCTTCTCATTGTTCTTCTTATCAAATGTCAAGTTGAACTCCTACCTCAGTTAAGGCTGTCACCATTTCCTCTTCTTCCACCTCCTATAATGCTTTGTTCTAAACCCCAAACTCTTCTAGTTTACACTACAAGTATGAAAGTACAATGGCAGCTGTATTTACCTTGGGAATCTAAAATGAAAGATTTCTGGGATTTTGTAGATAGGCTTCAACAGGGAAGGGAGGTTTTGAGGAGGAGGATGGTGTAACTTCATCATAGACATCAGAAGAAATGTTTATTGTGCCAAGAGTTAGGCCCTTATATACCCTGAAACTTTTTCACTTACCAGGGCTGGCTGAAACGCTGTCAGAGACTTGTGTAACCATCGGAGTTTGCTGTTCAGGTTGTCACATTTCCGCAAGGTCAGTTTATCTTTGTCCCCAGGAGTGATGCACAGATCCCCCTGTTTAATTAGTCTTAACCAGGTAAAGTTGAACTGCTGGTTCTGTAAATATGAGAATTTTTTTTTAGAACTCTGGTTTTGTAATGTTTCCATAGACTATTTTTCCCTTGACCAAAACCAAGCAAAGCCGCTGTCAGGGGGGGACAGGGAGGAGTCTTGTCCCATGCATTTAGGGGGGCCCAGCGATTGAAAGCTAAAAGCCTTGGCTGCCACCTGAACGGGTTCTCCGAACTTTAGCAGAGCAGCGGATTTCTACCCTCTTCCCGGCTCAACAACTACGCTCAGGAGGTGGTGTATCATACAGACAACACCCCCAACCCCCCTTAACAACTACGGAAGGTGGTGTCACCAGGGGGGCCCGCAAAATCATCCAGTATTGGGCCCCATGAATGCTAACGACGCCCCTGAAACCAAGGCATGGTTCAGGTGATCTCTGCTGATGTGTAGGCTTAATGGTCAAGGAGAGTCAGTGTGCTGCATCACTGGTCAAGCAATCAGGCAACTAAGAGTTCTCCAGGCAGCACTTTTAGGAGGAAAATTTATGGATTTTTCTTAATTTGCTAACAGAATTGATAATATCATAAACTGTTATCCAGACCCAAACCATAATCCAGGGGTGCCCACACTTTTTTGGCCTGCAAGCTGCTTTCAAAATGACCAGGTTAACCTCCCTAGCGCACTGCTGCGGTCCAGATTTTTGTACCAAAAGTGCACCATAGTCTTCAATGGTAAATTTTTCTTTATGTTGTAGGCCTGTAACTTCCCAAAATCTGTCCGTACAAGGGTCTAATAGACACCCTGAATATAATAATGTTTGAAACATACAATTATGTAAAAAAAAAAAAAAAACGTTTAATAAAATTAATGAGAAAACACAAAAATCAGGGCACAAAGCTATGCTGCTATGTACTAAATCTCACCCAAATAAAGTCTCTGGTGCCCCAGATGTGCCCATTTGCAGTTAACCCTCTCTAACCTGGTGTGATGGATGTGGTAAAATCACACCAGGGAAGAGAGGGTTACTGCATTTGGGCACATCTGGGGCACCATTTGAAGTTCTCTGCGAACAGGCGGAAGTTGGACTTTTTTAAAATTCCGATCCGCCTGTTCGCAGATGGACACAGCCCATGTTCGGCCATTACTATTTATCTTGCATACCAGCATGAAGATGCATGGCACAACACAATTCTGCAGGCAGGGCTTCGAGATTTACTCCCGCTGTCATTGCAATCTACCAGTAGATTGTGATCTACCTGTTGGTCACCCCTGCCATTAAAAATGGTGACCTGTGACTTTTTTCCGGCCAGGCCAGCTCTGTGTCTGAGTTTAGCACCCCTGTTGTAGCTGAACTTTCAGAGACTATAAAATCTTTTGAAAAGCTTTTGCCAGAAGTATGCTGTATGCTATAGTTGCAAAAAGGGGCAGAAAGTGCGTCACCTAATAGCATCCATGGTTTTGGAATGGAAAGTCGGAGAAGGATGTCCATGTGTGTATACATTGCCCATATATTACATTAATATAGAAAGAATATTTACACATACCATTTTACTGGCATCGCAGGCATCAAGGATTATAGATGAGTTTTGTAATGAAAGGCATTTGCCCAGAGCTGAATTTGCTATCTAAAATAACATGAAATTCACAATATATAAGTCTGAATACATGTCAGTGGCAGAGAACATATAAATATACTTTATAACAAGCGCAGATGACATTTTCCTGGTCAGCAGTGTTATGTTGTGGTGCCCTCTAGTGGTAGATACTGAGAAATACAGAACAGGCAACCTACAGCTAAAGCATTTTAAAGTGTAGGAACGAGTTGGGATTTAATCAAAACATCTCAAAAATTGTCTGTCTTTTCGTATTGGAGGTTCACTATTTATTTGCAAAAATCCTTCTAGGGTTTTGTCTTTCTTTTTCATTTATCAAATGGTGAATGTCTTCTTATGATTCAGAACAATCGTTTTTTTATCTAGTAAAGCTAATGCTTCCTACAGATTAAAGATATTTACTGATTCAGCGGGTTGCATGTTGGACCCTTAACAGAGAGGACCTTTGCGTTGTCAGTCTCATACAGTTAGGTCCATAAATATTTGTTAGGTCAGCCTCATACTGTTAGGACCTGTTCCACGGCGTTTAGGGATGCACATTCTATACATATGAATGACTTCCCTCCCCGCCTGCTCACATGTTTCAGCGGGTCTGCTGGCTGAGAGGTTAACGCAGGTCAACGTCAACCTTTACTGTCCGATCGGCCAGCGGACCTGCTGAAAGTCATGTGAACAGGCGGGGAGGGAAGTGATTCATATGCATGGGATGTGCATCCCTAAAGTCCCAAGAGTATGAGGCTGACCCAACAAATATTTATGGACCTACACCGTGGAAACATAGTCTAAGGTTCTTAAATTTGAAAAAAGTTGCCTCTGTGCGAATATTTATGAACCTTTAGATACTGCTTTTTTCTGTTATTTAACTAAAAATAAACATGTAAAGGAAAGAATGATGCCAAATATACTCTGTATTTGTATAAACAGGACTCTCTATCTCACTAACCTAAGAAGAAACTGTAAAGCAGGCCATACACGGGACAGATTTTCAATCAATCAACTTAAAACAATCAATTTTTAAGTCATTATAAAATTGTATGTCGATTGTATCATGCCCCATATGTAGTACAAGATTTTTTATCGATTTTTTATCGATTTTTTTTTCACTCGACATAACAATCGATCCAAAATAGTCTGATTGAAATTTCAATCAGAAGTGAGGTAGAATAGGTAGAAAAAAAATCGATCAAAAATTGGTTGACCACACTTGGTTCTCAAAATACTGAACCAATTTTCAATCGACCGATCAAAATTTACCATCCAGTCCGATCAAAAAACGACTGAATTTTCACTCAATTTTGATCGGATTAAGTCGATTTAACCAGGTGGGCAAAACTCAATTCTCAATCAATCGATTAAAAAATTGATCGTTTTAAGTCGATTGAAAATCTGACCAGTGTATGGGCTGCTTAAGGGTCCCCACACACCTTTAGATTTCGCTGTCAGATGACCTTTTGATCTCCTTTTGTTTTACCAAAACCATGTAATATAAGGGACTATCTAAACCATCAAGTCTACCTGTGTTCAATCGCAGAGGACCCGGCGCTACATAGTTGTTGGTAGATCTAAAGTATATCTGACAGAGAGATATAAATGTGTATGGCCAGCTTAATGCCCAACAGATCTTTAACCAGAGATTAACCATATTTGTGGTTTCTGCTAGCACTTACCACTCCAGAAGCCCTGACCAGAGGAGCGTCCAGGTCTGGAAAGACGTTATCCAAGTACCACTGAAAGCTTTTGCATTGTAGTTTCTTCCTTAGCTCTTTTTGCTGACTCAGGTCCCCAATGTTAGAAAGCTCTTGAAGAAGATGATGTCCATGACCATAAAAAAGCTCCTTGTAGTCATCCAACCAGACCTCGGCAACACGAGCCAGGTTTCTCTCAACAGTTTTTACCCGATCCTTGGGGAACGAGTATGGGTTGTCATTCCTGAAGATGTGACCCACTCTGGAACATGGGATAATCTCGATCTCTCCACCACACATCCAGATCTAACAAAGAATGGAGAGACATAAAATACATTATAAACAAAGTTTTTATTTCACAAATTTACCTTATTCTTTACTACAATATATTCATATTTTCTGTTCACTTAAGGTTCACTATACACCTTACAACCTTACCATACAATTTCTGTACAACTATTCTTCTACCAAAACCATGTAATATGAGGACCTTTCTAACCCTTCCAATCACTGTGTATT
>CM070039.1:23810837-23832672 GCA_036250615.1 Ptychadena robeensis
CTGTATCACTTTTGGTACAGAAATCTGCACCTCAGTGAACCGCCAGGGAGGTTAAGATGGAGGTCCATTGCACCTCCTACCCCCGCCCCTTTCGCATTAAGTGTTTGGACACTTAATGTGTGACACTGAAAATCGCTGGGGGGATCCAGCGGACAGGTAAGTTTCCCCCCAGTTATCTCGGGTTGAGTTTTATGATCGATGAAACTCAACAGGAGATAACTCTTGAAATAAAGTCTAAAGACTATTTCTGATCAAAGTAAGCAGCAGTAAGATGAGCTTACCTGTAGCGATATTTGCTCCAGCAATTCTGGCTCGAATCAATCCATGCCTTTCCTTTAAGTGGAGAATGCGTACTTTGGGATATTGTTTCATGTAATTATCCAGATTTTTTTTGAGGTAAGCTAAAAATTTAAATATGTGAAAAAATCATTGTAAAAAAATCAACAAGTATTGCTAGTCCTCAATGATCTCAGAGGTAAAATTAAGCTTCATTCCAATGTGCTCACCCTCAGTCCCCTTGTTAGTCTTATACTTATCTATGTCCAACCTAGCAAAATGTTACTCAAGAAACTACAGATCTTCATGTCAAGATCTTATGAGCTGAACATGAAGTGCTCTGTGCACCTTCTATTGAATCTCAAGGAGGGTCAAAATTAATCAGTTAACAACATTTATCATTTAAATGTGCCATAGGTGCACTTAAGCAGGCCATACACTCTGAGATAAAATTAGGATCCATTAAAACTGACCAATGAATGCATTTTATCGTCCTGAAATCCGCACATGTCCACATGGTACAACAGATAAAATACGATCGTAATTGCCGTTTTTTTACGATCGTAATTTATTGTACATGTTCAAAAATTTTAATTGGTCTGGCAACATCGGGAAACTTCATACTGTTTTCATAGTGTTTACCGACCAATTACTGCCGAGGCTTCCCCTTAAAAAAAAAAATACATCACAATGGCCGATATAAACGGCGATGAATTTCGATGACATCCTCGTAAAGAAAAAAAAATACGATCCTAAATTGGATTTTCAATGTGGTAGCTTTTTTTGCAGAATATTACGATCCAAACCGATACCGCCTTCGGGATACATTGGTCTGTTTTATTGGATCCTTATTTTTATCTCAGAGTGTATGGTGAGCATTACAAGTGTACTTATCACCATGAGGTAGATTATTACATCTACACATGCTCACCTATGAAATATATACTGCCTGAAACCTGATGGTTGTCCTGTCTCAAACCCCCCCCCCCCTTATTTATACAATTACCAAATAATGGATATGTGTATTGTATACAGGGTAGGTTTTGCTATGAGCATAGGAAGCAACAGTTTGGTTTTAATTGACCCCTCTGGCTGAACTTTAAAATGAAAGAGTCTGTGTAGGATAGAGTACAAGTCAATGGACTTTTATTTACAGGACTGTTAATCCTTCAATACTAGTCAATGAAAAAACAATGGTATACAACAAGCTTAATGCAACTTAAACTAGGCATACACGGCTCGATTTTGGAATCGATTTGAGCACAATGCAATGCAATGATGACGTTTACACTCTGCACTCCATGCACACGCCGATCAATTGTGCTTAAATTTATTCAAAAATTGAGCAGCGTATGCCTAGCTTAAGGTAAAATGCAGGTAAAAATTAGATGATAATGATCTGGTAAATTCCATTTTACTCTGGGGCTTTGTCTATGAAGACACAGCCCTAATGGCGTCCTTACATGTGACTCATCCTCACGTTTTCTTCCATCCCCACCACTTCCTTTTTCGGAAGCATGGAGAAGAAACCTTATGAGCACTATGAGAGGCAAAGTTTCTTGCCTCTGCCCATGTGGCAGCAATGGACCAATCACCAGCACTGCCATATAAGAAGAATGGCAGAGAGCCATATGCTTCTCTATGTAGTTCATCTTGTATGGATTGTATAAACAACGATGCTGATGAAAGGAAAGGTAAAACTGGCACATTTTAGGGGCATTTATGAAGAACGTTGTTGCACATCTCATGTCCAACAATCATTGTGTTAGGATTGGTCCTGTGGCTACATTGTATCATTGGCTGGAACAACATTTATTTACACCATAAAAAATCAGTAAATTTAAGCTAGCCACACACGGTTCAATTTTGGTTCAATCGATGCTCGATTAGATCGAGGAATTCAATAGTCTAATGGAAAATCGATCTTGATCGCATCAACATACACCCCACATTGAGTTTGCGATTGTGGTGAGATTTCGATTCCAAAATATTACTAAAATCTTCGTTTTTGGTATGGAAATGATTGAAGTTCAGATTGAAGTGGTCTATGTTATTATATCAAATCTAATCGATCCAGGAGAAACACCACAAACATTGACGATTATAAAACGATTTTGGCCTAATCGACGATGATTTTCCAACATGTCCAATCAAAATTCACTTTTTCGGCCATTCTCGAACAATTATCGTCGTATCGGTACCATGTCACGCATTTCTTGTCGGTTGCCTCGATTTTCTATATCTCTTAATTACAATCGCTGATATAATTCATCTGAATCGAGGCCAATCGATTGAACCAAATCTGAACCGTGTGTGGCTAGGCTTAAAGCAGGCCATACCGGGTCAGATTTTCATCAATCGACTTAAACGCTCAATTGGTTTTAGTCGATTGATTGAGAATTGAGTTTTTGCCCACCTGTTAAATCGACTTAATCCGAGGCAAATTGAGTAGAAAATTCCAGGGCGTTTTTTGAATCGGGACGGGGAGGTAAATTTTGATCGGTTGATTGAAAGTGGTTCTGTTATTTGAGAACCAGTGTGTCAACCAATTTTTGATTATTTTTTTCTACCGCTATTCTACCGTCACTTCTGATTGAATTTGTCATCGGACATTTTGGGATCGATTCTTTTGTGGATTGAAAAAAGCGATCAACAATCGTTACTACATATGGGGCAGATACATCGACATAACATTTTATAACCGACTAAAAATTTTATCGGTTAAGTTGATTGATTGAAAATCTGACCCGTGTATGGGCTGCTTTACCCTAACTAGAATCTCCATTGTACTAACTAATCAGTAAACAAAGTCATGAATCAATAGAAAGCACAATGAAACAAGAACTGAGCAAATGATACCAACTGAATGCATTCTCAAGTTGTTAAACCAATAATGCCCATCAGATTTATTAACAAAGTCAAATAAACTATTTCTTAATCCAATTTTACTTAATTGAGCTGATGCTCCAAATTGATCAAAATGAAAACTGACGCAGTAACTAGGGCTCTGTTTTTTTTTTTTTTAAAGAAGCCTAGAAATGGGGTGTCTACGCATTCTGTACTGGGACCTCTGTAGACACAATGGGCCAACAAATGAGATACTCTACCTTTTGTGCTGGAGTCATCCACTAGAATGATTTCCTTGATAAGTTCAGGGGGTGATCGGTTTAAAACACTGAAAACTGAGCGCAGAAGTGTAGACCAAACCTCGTCCACAAAACAGATGATGACGCTTGTGTGGGGAAGGTCGTCATGGACAAGCTGGTTGGAACATCTGAAAAACACAAACAGGTGAACTATGTTACTGGGCAGCTGAGGTTCACTTCAAAGAATGGCAACAAAGGTACAGAAGCATATTAAGATCAACTTTATGGACAACGGAGCAACCTCGCTTGTCCCTATGCTGTTAGTGGTATCACAATAGTTAAGGCCCCATACACGTCTAGATTTTTCATTCAATCAACTAAATTCAATAAAATTTTTTGTTGATTAAATTATCGAAAATCTATGGCAGCCCACATGGTTAGATCAACCTAAAACAACTAAAATTGGGAAAAAATGTATTGAAAAATGATTGGACATGCTGGAAACTTTTAATTGGTTGTATTGAAATTGATTACAACTACTAGAAAAAAATCTCCATCGGATCGTCAGTCCTCAGCTCACAGCACCCTCTGCTCACTCTCACTGTGTTCCCGGACTCCCACTGTGTACAGTGTGCTGTCTGCAGTCCGGGAACACAGTGAGAGTAATGCTAGTCATACACAGCCAGAGCCGGAGCGATATCGTCCTCCAATATCGCTCCGGGAGGCTAACGTGATGACGTCATCACGTTAGCCTCGCATTGCATTCTGGGGCCCCACAATCGGCCAGGCACCCTTTGTGTGCCGGCCATAAGCAGCGATGGAGACGCTCGTCTTCATTGCTGCTTATGGCCATCGGCTTCCATCGGCTTCGGCCGGCCAGAGATTTTCCAACATGTCGGATCTCTGGCCGGCCGAGAAGTGGGGCGACAGGGATCTGTCGCCCCATGTGGGGACATGCCGATAAACGGACGGATTTTAACCTGACCGACGGCGATAGTGCGCACGCCCGTCGGCCAGATTAAAATCCGTCCGTTTATCGGCATGTGTATGGCCGGCATAAGCAGAGGGTGCTGTGAGCAGAGGACTTAGGAGACGACATGCTGCCGATCAGGACGTTGGGGCCCCTAAGTGCTCACCGCCGGGACCCCCTAGCTGCCTGGGCCCGGGAGAAGAGTCCCCTCTGTCCCCCCCTGACGGCGGCCCTGGTCAATCCCAAAAAAGTTGATCAAATATCTGTTACTACAGTTGGCAAACATACAATCAATCACCGATTTCCCTTGACACCCAAAATTCATCTCGTGTTAACAGAAAATCAGGTGCAGGGGCATAGGTCTGTTTTCATCTTTTCACCATGCAGACCCTACCGTCCTCTTTGCCCATCCCCCTTGGCACTACCGTCCTCCTGTCCGGCCTCTTGTGGACGGCAGTGACCAGGGCCGTTCTACCATTTTGGTGCCCTAAGAGCAGTTTGCTCTTTTTGTTGCCCCCCCCCCCCCCCCCCGAGAACCAGAGACAGAGACATGTACGCAGCGCCGGCCCGGCCTCCACTTGCAGGAGGCCGGGCTGGTAGGCGTGGTAATAAAAAATTAAGACTTATAAGAAAAACTAGAGGTTCGCACCATTGAAATTCTTGGCCTTCTGATTTCCGATTTTACAGTAAATTGTGACCGCCGGTTCCAATTTTTGGGTCGATTTTTTTCGTTTTTTTTTTTCTGATAGAAACTGTAAAGGAAAGCATATGACATTATGTCGCAGAGTGGTGCTTTATTGGGGAAGGAATTTTGGTAGGCGGCTTTTTAGTTATAGGGTGTTGTTCAGGACCTAAAATTTTGGCATGGATGGTAGTCCCACAATGTCAGGTTACCATGTAGGTTTCAGGATATGTGTTCCTAACGTAAGTGGAGGGGATGCAGATACAAGGTAGTGTGAGTGAGAGTATGCAGATACAAGGGTAGGTGGAGTGACCGGGGTATACAGATCAAGGTAGTGAGTGGGTGCAGTCCGTGTGAGTGAGGGGATGCGATACAGTTAGTTGAGTAGGGATGCCGATCAAGGGTATGTGAGTGAGGGGATGCAGATACAAGTATGAGTGATGGCATGCAGATACAAGGTAGAGTGAGTGAGGGGTGCAGATCAGTAGTTAGTTGGGGTGCCATATATAGGTAGGAGTGGGGATGCGATCAAGTGGGTAGTGAGGGGATTCGATACAAGGTAGGTGATTGAGGGGATGCAGATACAAGGTATGTGAGGAGGGGATGCAGACTACATGGTAGGTTGAGTGAGGGTCCTGGCATATAACTAGGTAGTTGATTGGGGGATTGCAATACAAGGTAGGTGATTGGAGGGGATTCAGATACAAGGTAGGTGAGTTAGGGGATTGCAGATCAGGTAGGTGAGTGAAGGGGGATGCCGTACACAGGTAGTGAGTGAGGGGATGCCGATCCCGGTGTTTGTGGCAGAGTATGGCGTCAGGACCGCTGTGGCCATAGGAATCGTTATCTGATCGCTGTACATTCATCTGACATTTACTTGTGCTGCTTTACCATGGGTGATTTCCTTCAACTCGATATGGAAGGAGCTGGAGACACTACTGTGTCATCCAGCTCAGCCGATGCTTGCATGGGAACCCACGGTCCCATCCAAAGCAATGGACTCGACCGTCATGTCTGATAACCCTGCAACACATTCAAAGCGACGGTGATCTAGCCATGTCTATGCGTGTCTGGGCACATTAGTGTTGTAGCTAGAGGGGTAATCTCGGGGTGTAGAGAGTAGTAGGGGTCATATACTTATACGTTTAAAATACGTTATAAAATGTTTTTTTATATGAATGTTTCAAACTATGGCTGTTTAAAGGTAGACATACATGGCCAGTTTTTGCGGCCAATCAGCCGCTGCATCTTCGCCAATCGCGCCGCTAAAATCGTGTGCCCACTGTGATAGTCCAGGAACTCTGCTGATGTTGCGCTGCTATCCGAGAAAAATCAAAAATAAGGGTGGTGGGGGGGTAAAAAAAAAAAAAAAAAAAGGGGAACACAGGCTGGTAAATTCCTGGCCGATCTTTATGTTACTGAATGAGGATGGCGCCCCTATTCTCGAAAAGTAATGCCGGAACCAAGGCATTCCCACTTAGTCGAAAAATCAGTACTGGGCGGACGCGATTCCAATTGCACTCTGTGATGGGGCTGTTCGCTTCCACTTCGTAATGAGCTTGTCCCCATTTCATAAAGGTTTCCGATTTTTCAGCGCTGATCGCACCCATAGCACTGAATGGACCGATCGGACACGCACGATTAAAAACCGCCCGTGGCTGATCGTCTAAGGCTTGTTTCCCTTGTGTGGGAAGCCGGCTGCGCGATTGCCATGCCTGTCATGCGGTTTTTAGCGGGCCATTCACCTCTTGCCGCGGTCAGTGCTTGGGCGGCCGCAGAATCGCGCACCGCCACCACAAACTCGGTTGACCGAGTTTTTAGGTGCAGGCGCCCCCCGCGGCCGGGACTAGCACATTGAACAGAATGGGTGCGGATGTATCTGCGCCGTGGACAACAGCGGCCTTCTGCTAAGTGGAAACAAGCCCTAAGTAGGAACAATAGCCAAAGGGTGCCCACAGTCAGCTGGCCTGCAGTCGATCCCTCATCTATGGCTACCTTTTATTTTGGATCTACAGTCTGCGTCACAGTCACTGGACAAGAGGGGAAGGGAGGGGGAGCAGGCGAGGTTAGGAAGAAATTGGGCAGACATCAGGTGATATATGATATGTAGTCATGAGGGTCTATAAACCTCCAGGACAAAGAATGGATCTCTTGGAAGGAAGAGTATATTTCTCTCCTGCAGACCATTTCTGTGTCTCATCCTGTAACGTGTCTGATACTTCAATCATCATCATCTATCATCAGCCAGGATCGTACCATTATGTGAAAGGAAGAGGGGGGGGGGGCAGTGAGTGCTAGTCCTGGCAGGTATATTGCACAGAGTGAAATGATTGCACTTGCATTTTATCTGCGTCCTTGTCTGTCAAAGCAACAGGTGCATAGAGATAGTGTCGCTCTGTGCACTGTACCACACTCACTGCCCCCCGTCCTTTTTCACATAATGGTACGATCCCGTTTTTTTTTTTTAAATCTATCAAAAAAGTTAACAGCTGTTAATGGCGCCCCCTTTAGGGTGGCGCCCTAAGCACATGCTTCAACTGCCTATCAGTAAAAACGGCCCTGTACGTGACACACACCCTATGTGGTCAAGTATTTATTTTTTTTGCTGTCTGTTACTATGGATCGCAAGTTTTCCTAGATAAGACAACTCATGGAGAAGCATATGATCAATTTGATCAGCTGATTATTTAGTACGGCTCTGATTGGGTGGCCTGTCCTGCTCCTGTATTTGGGCATTAGGCATGGTAGAATTTTTTTTCCCATTATTTCCTTTGTTTGCTTCACGCTTTAGCGGCGCTCCTGTGTATGCAAGAGATTTTATCTCAATTCTGCAAACAGAAGTTTGTCATTGCATTAGCTAATATTCCTGCACGGCAGGGTAGGAACAAGGAGTCAAAGGGCTCAAGCTAGCCACACATGGTTCAATTGACATCCAATCAATCATCAATTCGATGAAAGTTTTCGATCATTTAATCGGACATCGATTGTAATTGAATCGAAGTACACACCACATTGAGTATGCAATCTTTGACCAACTTCGACTGAATTTAATCGTTTTCAAACGTAGACGCTCGGTTGAAAGCAATTGATGGAAATCAGTTTCAATCAGAAGTAATGTGTTTCAGAAGTGGGAATAATTGATTGAATTGAATAGAAATTGGATAGCTCAAACAACAGTACTAAAATAGAGATACAATGTGGGTACAATCAATCAAAATTTTCCAACTGGTCCGATCCTATTTCAATCAAGAAAATTGACAATTAAAATCGGATTTGAAATATCGTACCATGTGGACGTCATTCAATTTTCATTCAATCGATCAAAAAAATTGGTCGAATTGCATTGATTGTACAGTCAATTGTACCATGTGTGGCTAGCTTCAGTGTATCTGTGTTCCCTTCAATCATCCAATCACATGCAAGAATTGTTTTTTATTTAAGGCGGAATTTGATCATTACTGTTGGGTTTACAGGACAGGTCTGGATCAAACTTTGGGGAGGGAGTACAGTCATATGGCCATGTTTCGCCACAATACAACAAGCTGCCCACCAGCAGTGGAGCGATAGTGCACCCTAGTGTACCCAGTATACCCTACTAGGGCATACCTGTCAACTCTTCTCTTTTTTAGGGGAAACTGACAGAAAGTGACGTCACTGTCCGTATTCAGAACAAGTGATGGACTTGAACGTGTTCCAAATACAGGAAGTGACATCACTTCGGGTACCTGGAGGTTTACATCCCATCCCTCCTTTTAAGTAGCCAACTACAGCAGGAGAGTAAATAGCACACAATACCTTTCCACGTTTCAGTTACAAGGAGCCACTGCTTTCCCCAGTTGGGTGGTGCATCTGCCTGATTGCATGGCACAGATCTGAAGGCCATTGGGGGCACTGGCTGTGTCACGTTAGGGCTTGTTTCCACTATGTTTTTCAATCCGTCAAGGTCCCTCTGTCAATGGAAGGGTGCATCCGTCAGTGCATCCGTCAGGCATCCGTCAGTGCATCCGTCAGGACATACAGGAAATGTTTTCCTTCAGTGCATCCGTCAGTGACAGATTACACCCCTCCGTTGCGTCAAAATAGAAATTTTGGGACAGGCTCATTTGATATAATGGGCTACGTTAATTTTAACGCAACGGAGACCAACGGATTGCACTGACGGATGTTAGGACAGGCTTATTTGATATAATGGGCTACGTCAAAATCCCTCCATCTGACTGAGGGATTTTGACGCAGTGGAAACTAACCCTTAGGCTGTTTCCGTTCCGGACACGCAAGTACCGGCCAGGGTTGGCCTTACTTCCTTGGCCCCTTTTGGGTGCGGCAGTATGACCAGTGTGGGTATCCCTCGAACTTCTTCATACTATAAGCCCCCTATACACACTTAGATTTCATGGCCGACCGATCGCCGACCCGCCAAAAAATCGGGTGCCTATTTAAGCTCTTTAGGGCTATAGTTATTGTTCTGTTTTGCTGTGTGAAAGTAAGACCCCATTGGGCCTTGTTTCTAAATAAAAGTTAAAACACAAGCCGCCTCTTGTCATCGGTTGTTTCCTGAAACTTTACATAAATATATACACACACAGCGGGGGCAAAGGGCAGTCACATTCTATGAGCGTGTCTAAGTGTTTCAATTACCTTTGTCCAGCCCCTGACACACTGCAAGTAAGAATCTTCTCTTACCACGACTAAAGGGTTCTCGGGGATGCAGAGATATGCTGCAGGAACTAGCAGAAGCTTTGGGACTCAGAACTATACCATTCACAAGGGGCAGGGTGGTGGGAAGCCAGACACTGCTTCAGCTGTCACACTGACTTGGTTATTGAGGAAGATTGGAGCCCTATACCCCTTGCATGCAAAAATTAAATTAAAGCTGTGGTTGGAAAGTTTTGTGCTTTGGTATTACCCGTCCTCTGGGAGTTAAATGATGCCACCTAGGTTATATGACTGATACATGATGAAGTTATCTTGAACTTATATATATTGAATGCTGACTTGATATCATTTATAATATGGATGAAGAATAAAGAAACGTAAGGCTTTGATATGAGCAGATTACTCTATTAATATCCCAGGCTATCAGTGTTCTTATTCTGTATACCGTGTTTACTCTGGAAGTCTGACAGCGTGATATTGGGCGATTTCCAAACAGAGGTGAACCACAGTCACGCAGACTTCTAACTGAAGGACGGAAGATTCCATACAGCAGATTTTACATAACTAGGTGGAGAATTTGTGTCATCTAATTTTAGGAAGTTGGTCCATATCAAGGTTTGGGGTACGAAGATGAGGGGTATGCTTGCCATTCATTTTTTAGGGCAAAATAACATATTTTTTGTCATTATTATTGCACTTTAGATGCACTTTAATTCCTCAAAATCAGGGAAAATGCATGTGCATCTTATAAATGGAAGGTCACTAGCCAACATTCAGTTTCAGGAGGCGGGGAAGCTGTCAGAGGGAAGATCTGCCAGTGGGTGCTTCTTTCCTCTGCCTTCTGAAACTCAAGCTCGTCGCATTGCCAGCCAGACTTGAGGGAAGTGATTGCTGAACAGCCAGCATTTCTCTGTCGGCATTAGAGATGGTCGAAATTTTCCACTTGGTATGTTTGTGAGCTGATTGCAAAGCCTCTGAAAATAGTATCATCACCAAAATTGCTGGAGATGTAGAGAAGGGTTGTGTGGAACATTGAAAAAAAAAGTTTTGCTTTAGCATTTGTAGTTTTTGCATAAATTAAGTTCAAAATCAAAGTCGAAATTCCGATTTTCGACATTTTGACTTAAATTTGAACTTAATTTGTGCACAAACCATTTGTATTAGAGACATACTTTTTTGTAGTATACCCCCAACCCTTCTCTACATCTTCAGCAAGTTTGGTAATGATACCATGTTCAGGAGCTTTGCAATTGAAATCGTCGAAATCGTCGAATTTGTGAAAAAAATTTGATCATCTCTAGTCGGCATCATAGCTCCTCCTGTAGTGGTCAAAGCCGGCCACCCCTGACGGCAGAGCTGTATGTGTCAGCTGTGGGTGGGCGAAAAAACATGCACCTCTGTATACAGCTGTACATATGTGGGCATCTTATATTGTGGCGTGACTCATGGCCCACAAAATATGGTATATCACATTAGGATTCCTTGCCACATAAAATAGTTTATTATTGTTTTGTCTATGGACAGCTTTAACCCTCTGGCTGTTTTGCCATGAAGCCCTTTATTCTCTGACCTCCCTCCTCCCCCCTTCATTTGACGCTAGGGATGTACTTAAAAAAACAGACAATGTCCCCTTTAAATGGAGGTCAACAGCGCCACCCCATCCTCCCCCCTGCCTCTTTGGCATCAACATTGACATGAAAAAGATTGGTGGTTCCACCAATACAATTGCCGCTGGCTAGCCCCTGATAGGTAAGTTTCCTAGAGTGTAGCTCCTGGTAAATTTCTGGGGTAAGCAAACTTACCCAGAGCTACTCTTGTCCACAAAGATTGTTATTCCCCCAAGTTGATTCCGTGTGCCAACATCCTATTATTACAACAAAGAAGAAAAAGCGAGGAGGGATTCGCCATCCATCAATCTCCACCCCACAGGTGGGGATTCAATCCCAGGGACTTGAACAGCACATATTTAACACTCAGATTTGTAAAATGAAGACAATATTATGAAAAAAACATCATAATTTCCCCTGTTTCTAATACATATCCATTTCTATCGCACTTTGAATGCATTAATGTTTACAGATATAATATTTAATAATGCCAAAGCACATCCTCTCAACACGTTTAATATGATTGCTTCCTCAGGAGATCTGCACAATCAGGCATCATTATTATTGTACTTTGCCAGTGTGATAGATGTATGTTTTGCCTACTGGAGAACCCCTCAAGGAGACTGGATGAGCACGAAGGTGTGCCACCATAGGGCCCGACCCCTCCATACCACAGGGGAAGGGGAAATAGTGGGGGACCTATCCGGGTCTAGGTTGTCCGCGGCCATCTCCACCCAACTACCGACATCTTGTCTATCCCCAATCCTACCGGTGTTGTCCATTCATGAGATCAGACAGCAATGCTCCTAGTTTGGATAAATAGGAAATAGGCCGCATCCACCAACCCTATTTGGCCCTCACCACCACCACCATGGGGGGCAGGTAACCCACACCATATCTGGTAAAAATTAGTTTTTTACTCTTGCAGTTAATAAAGGTTACATTCCAGAAATAGGAGAAGAGCTTTAAATCAAGCTCTGTGACTCTGTGCACTTTTCCAATGACTTATGATTTATTCAACAAGGAAATAAAACAAACCCAATACAGGAATCTGCCCCAACCACAAGCTCGCTGTCAGATCAGCAAATGATAATAATGTCTGATAAGAGACACGAATGTTGTCCAACAAGCGGTTAATTAAATAGCAAAGATGATTTATCTTAAGAGATCCTCCCGTGGTGGTAGTGATAGCAGCACATTGTTTGTCCGAGTTGGAGCTCCCAGGACGTGATAGGACACGTCACACTGAGATCCTGGTGACGTCTCTATTGATAAGGCAGCACTCTGTCCCATTCACCTTCCCTCTGACCAGGCGGCAGAATGTGACGCGGCCTAGAATGATTCACGCTGAAGGAATTAACTATAAGCTGCTGGAACAGTGCCGGAGTGTATGTGTGTAGTGAAAGCCAGGATTGACATTTTACACCACGTTACAGATAATCAGCTCTGCAACAAGCACAGCCAAGCTGCCTGCTGATCACTAGAGCAATAAATACCAAAATAATATGGATAGTTTTCATAGTCTTACCAAAGTAAAATCAATACATAGCATTTTTAAAAACTGTATAAATAAATATATTAGTTGTTTTAAAAAATGCTGTGCATTGATTTTAACTTGGAAAGGTTAAATATATATATATATATATACCGTATTTTTCAGACCATAAGATGCACGTTTTCATCCCCCAAATTGGGGGGGGGGGTGTGTCTGCATCTTATGGTCCAAATGCACGGAGATTAGCCATCTATCCCTCTCTCTTTCCGTGGAAACTGCAATCATTCGGACACAGCCAGCCGGAGAGCATAGGAGAGGAGAGACTCTGCAGCCTGGCCCCCCTTCTCCTGATCAGTGTGGAGAATGACATTCTGCTGAGAATGTACTGCTGCTAGTGACACCTACTGGCTAAATTGATTATTGCATTCATTGAATTCATTGCATTAACCCAATTGATGTGAAAACTCATTAAATATTATTTTTGTTTTCCTGCCCTAAAAACCGGGTGCGTCTTATGGTCCGGTGCGTCTTATAGTCCGAAAAAAAATATGATGGGGGAAGAGCAGTTTTTGATGTACCTTTGAGAATTGTGGGCAAACAAATGTCAGCGTTTGTCTCATCTGACCCTACCACATGCTTTGTGATGTATTGTTTTACGTATTTTAGTCAGACATGAATGTGTTTTTGGGTAAGTAACCTTTCTACCTGTTAGTACAGACAACACTTCACATGACCAAAAGAACACCATTCTCACTGTAAATCATGGTGGTGACAGCGTAATGCTTTGAGGTTGGGTTTCATCAACTAAAACTTTTTTAACCTTCCTAGCGCACCGCCCGTATCGCGCCGTTGTAAACGGGTGATCGAGGCAGTGTACAGAGTACACTGCCTGTCATTTGCGGCTTCCCGCCGGAGCTCTACACGCGGCTGTTGTCATTACTGACAACAGCTGCGCGAGAGAGAAAGCCGGCGCTCCTCCATTAACATGGTAGTCTATGGCGCCGCCCCCCCCCTCCCCCTTCCGCGTCACCGTGACGCGATCGGGGCGGTGCCGCCAACCCGGAAATGCTGCAGCGATGTAGACAATCGCTGCAGCTTTCCGGGGAGGCATAGGGTCTCCCCGCCGCCGGCTTCCCCGGCGGTATTTCTCCTACTCTGCTGGCCAGTAGAGATGAGATGGTCAAATTTTGTTTCACAAATTCGACCATTTTGATGATTTTGAGTTAATTACAATTGAACATGGTATCATCACCAACCTGCTGGAGATGTAGAGAAGATATAGGGTATACTACAAAAAAGTATGGCTCTAACAAAAATAGTTTTTGCATAAATGAAGTTCAAAGTCAAGTCAAAATTTAGACTTTGAGCTTCATTTATGCAAAAACTACATGTATTAGAGCTAATCTTTGGTGATGATACAATTTTAAGAGGCAGCGAGTCAAACAATTTCACCATCTCTACTGGCCAAAGCAGAAGTTAGGGAGTGGGGAAGCTATCCTCTAGCCCTGACCACCAGAGCTGTATGTGAGCTGGGCAGCTGCAGCCCAACTCGCCTAACTCACACACAGCAACCATGGGTGGATCTGCTCCAGCTCTCACATGCAAAGGCAGAGCTAGATGGGACAGCTGCCAGCTGGCAACTCTTTCATCTATCTCTGCCACTTCATTCTTTGAACTTTCGGATCTTCCATCTGACAGCTCCTCTGCCTCCCCAGCTACTGGGAGGAGGGGAATGTTTGTGCCTTATATTGTAAAGGTGCGTCCACCAGCCACCCCCTTCTGAATATAAGACACAGACATTCCCCTACTAACGATTTTGGGGTGGGGGGTCTTATAGTCTGAAAATGACGGTAATCGTAAAGGGTTACAACACAGCCTAAGTGACGTTCCCTTCCTTGCAGGATTTCAGGACTGCAGATCCTAGTGTATGCTACTGCACATATCAGATGAAAGAATATGGAGTAACATCCACTTGTCACCATGTAATGGTGGACATGTAAGTGAACACAAGGTAAGTATAATTACCATATTTTTCGGACACTAAGATGTACCTGGCTTTAAGACTCACCCAAATGTTCAAATGGATTAGAGAAAAAATCCCCTGCAGTACCCAATTTCAGCCACAAAAATGGTGTCACTAGAGGGCACACTTCAGGCATCTCCTCTTCCTCATACACAGGGAAGGCGGGGGGGTGGGGGGGATCTGCATTTTTGTGTGAATGCAGCGTGAATCTGCCAGCGTGAATGCAGTTTTCCCCACACACACTCTGCATTGGTTATATCTGCGGGGATCTGCAAATATAACCAATACAGTTCAGATGTGTGCCAGATAACCCGCGGCTGCACATTCAGACCATAAGACGCACTCTTTGTGCATCTTATAGTCCAGAAAATACAGTTTATGTCTACAAGAGGAAATCTGGACCAATATTGTCAAATGTTCCAATTCACTAACTGGGGCTTTTGTTCAGCAACAGTACATCACTATTTCATTAAAGTATAAAGTCATTATTCAATACATGGACTGTTTAGTTACATAAATAAAACACAGCTCTTCAAGAAGAGAATCATATCTAAATATAACATCATCTAAATATACAACTATAGTGGATTGCTCGAGTTTTAGAACATCCATGTGAAAAATATGAACCTGTTGTAACTCAAGGTTTTTTTTCGAAACATACACATTTAGACTTTTGATCGACCGATCAATCGGCAAGGCACCCTTTGTGTGCAAGCACTAAGGGTATGTCTCCACTGTGTTCTCGGTTCCGTTGGGCCCGAATAATGCTTTCAAGCTTTAGATTTTCACCCGATTTTTCGGCCGATCGATCGCCGTGAGTGCTGAAAAATTGGGTGAAAATCTAAACATGTATGGGGTGCTTAACAGACTGTGGAGCTCTCCTGTGTATCATGACGGTGGGGGGATTCAATCAATGCAAAGTTTTTCCCAAACAGACCCAATTTTCGGGTGTCCACATTTATGCCCCTGACCTGGCATCTAACATCGGTGTGTACACATTTTATATCTGCAGTATATGTAAACTGAGCTTTAGCTTTGAGGAATCCAGTGTGCTTCGTGACTCATTTTTCCTCAGGATTTTCCTTTCTGGGATTCCTCCCCGATGGCGGTGTTACATTTCACTTCTCTGTGTGTGAAACAACCCTCCCAGTGTCACTTCACCACTTTCCACCTCCATAGTAAATGAAGAATATGACAAACAGATGGGACAGCAGAAAGCCACACAACATAGATACACGGACAGAAAGAATGGATGGCACATGAGGACACAACCAGAATTTCCAGACAAAACGATGACATCTGAACTCACATAGCACACATTGTGTCTATCCAGTTCTACAAGTTACACATCTCTGCCACACAGCACTTAAAAATGTGTTCTTCTTTGACTAAGGTGGGTTTACACGTGTAGATTTTTTCGTTCGATCAACGAAGAACAAACAATTTTAGCTGATTGAACAAAAATCTAGAATGGCCAATTTGTTCGATGGATACATTAGGTTCGACCTCAAACAAAAAATCATTCAAAAGGCCATCGAACATGTTGGTCAATTTTTATCTGTCGTAGTAATTTCTAATGTATTTTCATTCGATATCAGGGCGGATGAACAAAAAATCTAATGTTACATTCGATAAATGGAGGAACGATGTTCCACAACGACATCGAACGAAAAATCTAATTGACATTTGGAAGCAGCTACAAACTAAGCTTATCAGTCACTCATGTCTGTAGTACAACAAACTGGCTTCTTTTGCTGCTTTCAGTCAGAGCTCTGCTGTCAGCATTGTAAGTCAAGTACCCAGGGGGCAGAGCAGAGCCCAGCTGCTAAAATGGGGGGAAAATGGGTATGGGTATGGTATCCCTCTCTCAACTCTGCCTCCACGATTGATGGGGATTTACGAACATGTCCGTTCCCAGTTCGATCGATCTTTTTAAAGTGGAATTGATGGATCCTGTAAGGTATTTTTTTCTTGATTTTCCATTTGACCAAAGATTGTACGCGCTCGTCCATCATCGATTACACGGAAAATCAATCCATAGATGGCCACCTTAAGGAAATCATACTTTAGGACTTTGAGCAGGTAAGGTCCGACTCCTTAGATAGGCAACAAGGAGACCAGAGCCAGGTTTACTATTGATGTCCATGTGTATTCTTAAATTCCAGGGTCCATGTTTTATATGATTTGTGTTCATTTAATGTATAATGAATGTCATTTCACTAACCGTGGTCCTATGATCTTCATCCCATATAATAACAGCGATAAAAGTATTGCTTGCTGCTTCAACCCAGCACCATACATCACATCACACACTAACTGACCGCAGAGAAAAACCAAAGGAAGAATTCCAGTCTGCAGTTCATGTAAATAAATAAAAAGAGACCCCTCCTCCCCAACCAAAAGAGGGAAAATACATTGAAAATGATATATATATATGTTTACCCAATCTTAAGCCCCCCATACACGTTCCGATTTTTCGTACGAATTTTGCCCGACCGACCGATCGGGTCGGGAGGTTAATCGATCGGGAGATTAATCGGATTCGGAATTATGTACCCGACCGAAAAATCGATCGGGACCGCTTCGGACCTGTCCGTAAATTTTTGGTCGATCTGCTGTTAATAAATAGGGTCGGGCTGATGGATCGGTGATAATTCGAATTCCGATTTTTTGTGCCAGCCGACCGACCGACCATAACATTTTAGGTGAAAATCGGGTGACATGATCGGACGAAAAATCGGTCGGGAGAATAATCGGAACCTGTATGGGGGGCTTTATTGAGTGATGAGGCAAAGAACCATCTGTGTAGATCAAATGTACAGTAGAAAACTTATTTCTGTTCAGAGCTTTGGGCTGCTTGCTATTGCAGTTCACCAATGGAACCCAATCAGCGTGGATTTAAATTTAAATCACTAGTTAGTAAGGCTCGATTTAAATCATTGATTTTAATCAATCATCCTTGCTGGTATAATTTTAAAATGCAAGTAGATGAAGATTTTTAGAATAACAACTTTTCATATTAGTTTTTATCCCCAGTTTAGGTTAATCATTCATATTTGGACAACTTTTCTGTTGTACTTAGTTTTGAGAACTGCAAAAGTAAACCAAGCATTTGTGATCATATCTTGTATGCAGAGAAACTGCCCAATAATCTTACAAAAACAGACAGAAGTTGATGATGGTATAAGCACATCACCCCAAATTTCCCCTGGAATAGACAAGGGTGAGGGGATGGGCCACTCAATATGTTAAAGCAATACATTTATTATACACAGTACGAACAATGAAGTAATGACCATCATATCAATAAGAAACAATGCACAATGTTGCGGATCTACACATCTGTACACGTGCTTAGACAATTAAAAAAATCCAAATGACGCAAATTTCATCCCAATGTGCGTTTCGTTAAAGACTTCTTCAGGGGGTATGATATGTAATTTCATCTACATAAAACAAACAGCCAACACAAGGTATCATTCATACTGAATAACCAAATCGACATAAAAGTGGACACAGACCCTCAGGGGTTACTCACGTCCATAGATCAATATAGGGGGGAAAGACAGGATTTCTCAAGATGGCGTCCCCACTGGTGATCTGCGTACAACAAGACCCAAACCATCAACTGATCATGTTTACCAAAATAAAGGTATTAAAAATCGATCTTGTACACAGAACACCACAGCATTTATGCGTCTCTCCGTTCCCCACTGGTGTCGGTGCGGACACCATCTTGAGAAATCATGTCTTTCCACCCTATATTGATCTATGGACGTGAGTCCACTTTTATTGCGATTTGGTTATTCTATATGACTGATCCCCTTGTGTTGGCTGTTTGTTTAATGTAAATTTGGCCGATGAAATTACATATCGTACCCCTTGAAGAAGTTTTCAATGCACGTTGGGGTGAAATTTGGGCCATTTGGACTATGTCAATTGTCTAAGCACGTGTACCGATGTGTACATCCGCAACATTGCGCATTTTTGTCGATTGATAAGATGGTCATTACATATTGAGTGGCCCGTCCCCTCTTCCTTGTCTATTCAAGGGGAAATTCTGGGTGATGTGCTTATACCATGATCCACTTCTGTCTATTGTTTTGGGATGTTGGCCACTATACATGTGAGAGTGGAGTTTTATTGATTATAAAATCTTACAGAAACCTCTG
Organism: Ptychadena robeensis; assembly: GCA_036250615.1. Lineage (NCBI taxonomy): Eukaryota > Metazoa > Chordata > Amphibia > Anura > Ptychadenidae > Ptychadena > Ptychadena robeensis. The sequence goes on from CM070039.1 coordinate 23,829,805, forward strand.
GAAGAGCATGACATTGTGAATGGATTAATGGAATTTATTTACCAAAACATTGATGTATCCAGTCTTATTCTATATAATTAAAAACTAATCTTTCATGATGGAATAACCTTTGGATGGTAAGATATTTTTCTCAAAAAGCATTTTATTTTTAGAAAAATCAATTAAAATAAAACCGATTTTTTTGATTTAAAAAAAAAAAAAAAAAATCGTTGATTTTTATCCACCCTGAACCCAATGCTTTTAAATGTGCCCAGGTGCTGTGATAGGCAGCATTTTGGTTCTACAAATAAAGTGGTTTAAACCCAAAACCCAAGAAGCTTAATCACATCAGTTCCTACATTTTCCAGTGTGGAGACTAGGGACTCCGAAGGGGACTTTAAAGGCACTAACTATAGACATGATGGTGTAAATATACATACTTTATAGTTTCAGTACAAATAAGCTCTAAGTATGGTGTTCCTTAAAGTGATGCCCTTCATGACAGCAAGAAATATAGTGGTATTGCAGGGAAACACAACCTTACCAGCTTCTCTCTGCTCTTTTGTGCCATTTTTCGCTTAGAGGGGCTGTCCGAGGTCTCTTACCATTGGCCGGTAATGCTTTTTATTCTGGCCTATGCTGTGATCCCCTCTGCTCATTCACAGCAATGGTGAGTGCACCATGGGTATGACACAGAGGCATGAAGATCAAAGCGGCAAGCTTAATGAATTTAGCCCATATGAAGTAGTTTGCCCATGACTTGGGTTAGCTTTTTTTGTTTAAGTAAGTATCGGCCAGCATTCTTACAAGTTGGTAGTCATGGTGGTACTGCCTTGGACAACCACCAACCTAGTGGAATGCAGGCTGATATTTTACAAAATAATCAACTCATTTTGGATTAGCTTGTAATATAACCCGCCATGTGTTCTAACCCAACTCTACAGCTGGTGTTTACTGGTGTCTATACTTTATTATGGTTGTATGAAAGTATCATTATTTTATATGTGTTTATATTATAATATACTTCAAATCTTTATCTGCAGACTCCATAATCAGCTCAGTATGACATGTGGAATGGCGTCACTCTTGTAGATCCATGTACTAATTACTCTACAGTAAATCTTCCCTGAAAACAAACAGACTCCACAATATGAACACAACTGACACTGGACATGGCAACTGGTAAAACCAGTAATACCATAGTGCAACACCAATCCCAGGATTGGAAACAGGATGGATTACTGACAATAATTGTTTACAATCTTTTAGATTTAAAGATTATCTCAGCAACTCCCTAGACCTCTCCCATCACACCGAAACAAAATGGAACACTAAATGCCAAATGCTGTTGTGCGCTTACGAGACTGGGTGCATTACACTAATTAGTGGTAGGTCATCACAAACTGTAACTTTAAACCCTAATTAAATAAAATTGTGTTTACTAATGCACAGTGCAAGACTTTTTTTTTAAACTGGATATTTTGCTCAAGATGGGCAAAATTCCTAAACAATCGCCGTGAATGCGCACGGAAATCAATCATTTGGAATTAAGCTGTGTATGGTTGGCTTTACCAGAACTGTTAGAACGAGAACCACTTGCGTAATTATTTTAGTGAAATCTGATAAGGTAGCTAACCCTTATCTGAGATTTGATGGCAAAGTTTAGCTTTATTTTGGAGCCACAAAATTTTAATGGACAATATGGAATCTAGTGTAGAACATCTGATATCTCAGGAATCAGACCTTAGGAGAACTAGATTACTCTCTAACATGTTTCGTAACGCATTATTCTTGACAAAGCCTGAAAAACTTTTCCTTTTTTCAATAAAGCTTGTTTTAAAAACAAAAAAAAAGGAGAACTAAAGCTAGAATTTTGGTTCAATCGATGCTCGATTAGATCAAGGAATTCAATCATCTAATCGAAAATTGATCTTAATCGCATCAACATACACCCCACATTGAGTTTGCGATTGTGGTGAGATTTCGATTCCAAAATATTACTAAAATCGTCGATTTTAGTATGGAAACGATTGAAGTTCAGATTGAAGTGGTCTATGTTATTATATCAAATCTAATCGATCCAGGAGAAACACTACAAACATCGACGATTATAAAACGATTTTGGCACAATCGACAATAATTTTCCAACATGTCCGATCAAAATTCGATCCATTTTTCTGCCTTCATGAAACAATTATCGTCGATCGTAGCATGTGGGAATTTCTCAATTTTTGTTCAATCGATGAAAAAATTCATCTAATCGAGCATCGATTGAACCAAAATCGAACCGTGTGGGGCTAGCTTAAGACTATACTCATGGATACAATCACACACAATATGGAAAAAAGAATTGTTACCATCTACAGGAAATATAATGATATCCAATGCTCTATCCATAGGCATCAGTGTGCACTTGGTCCTCCCTTTTGAGACAGCGTTCTCTTTTCTGAGATGCCATTTCTCAACTTGATGGAATATCTTTGGGGGCCTTTCATACTATATGAGTTGCGCTTTGCGACATGTGCATAAGCAGCACGTATAGTGTGACAAGACACCAAGACTTTTTGGCCATTTATTAAGAAGAGGTTTTGTGGGTTCAGCAACTGATGTTGGACGGGAAAGCCCAGCTCATTATCTTAATAGTTTTTCCAAAATTCAAAATGATCTGAGGTCCCTGTCCAATGATCTGATCTGTCCTGTGATCTGAGGTTCCTGTCCAATGATCTGGTCTGTCCTGTGATCCGAGGTCCCTGTTCAATGATCTGGTCTGTCCTGTGATTTGAGGTCCCTGTCCAATGATCTGATCTGTCCTGTGATCTGAGGTCCCTATCCAATGATCTGATCTGTCCTGTGATCTGAGGTCCCTGTCCAATGATCTGGTCTGTCCTG
>CM070039.1:23840704-23854938 GCA_036250615.1 Ptychadena robeensis
CAGGAGGACGAGGGTGACTGGCCCTCACCTTGCCTGACTAGACTAACCCTTTATCTGCCAAAGAGAATCAGGAGGAGGAGGGTGACTGACCCTTACCTGGGATGACCATACTCCACTCAATATTTTTGGGAGCTTTACCTAACAACCACCAACATTTTGGAGCACTCTAGACCCTAGTCCAGTGATATTAAACTTTTGCCCAAATGGAAACACATAACCCACTTTTTTATCTTAAGGTGTCAATAGGACAATTTTTAGTTTTAGCAATGGACACAGATTTTTTGCCAGTAACTGTCGTAGTTACCGCTAGCACATCCGTCACTGGCCAAAAATGCTAATAAAGCCGCATGGAACGGTAAAGTGGCCCCAAAATTGTTAAAATGTAAAAATTCTGCCCTAATACAGGAATGAGGGAAAGCAAAGCGCTTGGAAACCCACAGGACTTGAGAGGACAACTAGTCGATTAGTCGCGATGGCCTCATCACAGACACAGTTAAGGAACACAAGTGTTAATAAACAACTTTGTAACATTAACAGTCAATAAGACAATAAAGCAAAACAAAAGTAGGCGAATGCCTCACATTTCCTGGTAAAATATCATTATGACCATAAGATGGCGCTACTGTCTGTTTGTTTACATTTCACCAGCCGTCCGGCTCTGGAATACCAAGCTGAAATATCACCTCCCCTCTACTCCCTTCCTCACCAATCAGAGACCGACATATGATACACAGTCTGTCTCTCCCTACTCACTATGTGTGCCAACAGAGAGGACTTTGTATGCCCTTTATGGGCACGTGTGCCATAGGTTCGCCATGACGGCCCTAGTCTGTCGGATGTTATAGTATATAGGGGAGCACTCTGGAGAAAGGGCAAAGTCATGGGCTATCAGGTCACCTGAGTTAGTGGCTGGGTATACTGTACTCTTGCATGATTCCCTGCACTCCCCTATAGACATGTGGGCCGGGAAAGCGACACCTCTCCATTATAATGCAGGTCTATGGTCAACGATGGCAACGTAAACACATGGTACCGGAGACAATCAGCGGGCCAGTAGGCTTGCAGATGGGGCTAGGGCAGAGTTTGTTTTGACTGCCCACGATCTATACAAAGGGACCCGTCATTCTAATCGCAGGTCCAACCTTGTCCGCCCCAGATCATGGCCTTTAGTTGAAGTGGGGACAAGCCCATTCAACTAAATGGAAGCAATCAGCTGCGATCACAGCACGTAATTAAAATCACATCCGCCCCGCGGCTGATCGCCTAAGTGGGAACATAGCCTTAACCATCAATGTATTTAGACGAGGTATTCAGACGAGGTTGGACCTGCGATTAGAATGACGGGTCCCTTTGTATAGATCGCGGGCGGTCAAAACAAACTCTGCCCTAGCCCTAGCTGCAAGCCTACTGACCCGCTGATCGTCTCCAGTACCGTGTGTTTACATTGCCGTCATTGACCATAGACCTGCATTATAATGTGGAGGTCAAGTGATACTTTTTATTGGCTAACTGAAGTCATTAGAGAAGCAAGCTTTCGGGATGTGTCAGTTCCTTTCTTCAGGCTTCATACAAGTCTGTTATTTGAGACTAGAGATTGTGAAATTTTTCAACTTGCTAATTTTGTGAGCTAATTGCAAAGCCCCTGAGCATGGTATCATCACCAAAATTGCTGGAGATGTAGAGAAGGTTTGGAGGAACATTTTTTATAAAAAGTGTTGCTCTAGCACATGTCGTTTTTGCATAAATTAAGTTCAAAGTTAAAGTCGAAATTCTGATTTTTGAAACTTTTACTTGACTTTGAACTTAATTTGTGAAAAAACTGTTTGTGTTAGAGACATATGTCCTTTTTTGGAGCCAACCCCCAACCCTTCTCTACATCTCCAGCAAGTTTGGTGATGATACCATGCTCAGGGGCTTTGTAATTAAAGCGGACTACACCAGAAATCTATGTTTTCATACATGGCACTAGAAGTCCAATAATAGGGAGGGAATGCCAGTAAAAAAAACTCAAAAAAAACGATCCGTTAATGACAATTTTAACAAGATACACACACAGTATCCCTCACGTCTGGTTTCGGTGGAGACAACACATGAAAAAAATGGGGGTGGCAATTATCGCGGGTGGCCACTGGTGGGGGTGGCCACTGGGGGACGGGGCGTTCAGTGATATCTATGGGCGAACTGTGAATTTTCAAAGCAGCTCACTGACAAAATCCAAGTTCTGTGAACGTTCCATCTATCCATGCCGAATTTCTGCCTGAGACCATGAACCAGGGAAAGTGAGACAGAAATGCCGGATCGAATATTCGCTAAATTGCTCATTACAGGTACGTTTGGGTTTTTTCCACTGCATTTCTACCCTATTATGGCACTTTCTAGGTTCATTCATGAAAACATTAGATTCCTGGTGTAGGTCCGCTTTAAGTCGAAACACGCTAGAAAATGGGTCGAATTTTTGTTTTAATAAAAATTCGACCATCTCTATTTCAGAATACATTTTTACACAAAGTTACCAGGGACATAAATATTCCTTGCTCTTCCTGATCTATTGACATTATACATTGCTGAAGGTAGTGTGTATAAACCGGACCGTCTTATGCTCTCACCCCCAATTAACTCTGATATTATCTCCACGACTAACCCTTTAGGCTGGCCTTCAAACTGGCAATTTCAGGGCTGACTAGGCTTGCTGACATGTTTATTGACCTGTAACGTTGTTGTTTATAAATGTGAGTCCAAACAAAAAAAAAAACAAAAAAAAATACCCCAGAAATACCATTCAGCCCCTTTTGCCCCAGAGGGGATGTGAGAATCCAGGAAGATGCTTCTTTATTGACTTCAATTAACCAATATTTAAAGGGGGATCACCTGACCCCCCAAACCTGTATTGTGACATTAAAAGAGAACACAAAGGGTTGTTGTGGCCTGGCAAAATCTTTCAAAATCAGTTGTAGGGAGAAAGAGAAAGAAAAGAAAGAAACAGTTATTTTTCTTCTCCAATGTAGCAAAATCAACAACAAGGCATTGTAAAATTTGTCTTATTAGGCTTAAGGCTATGTTTCCATGGCGCGTCCCCCTTGGACGTGGGATCGGCTCAACGTGTTTAAAAGTAAGTGTGGGAAAGGCAGGAATTAATAGGTATGAGGATCCGTTGACCTTCCCGTAAAAAAATGCGCTTAATGCAGGGGGGTAGGGGATGGTCGATAGAGAGACCTTAGAGTTGCTGAGCCTCCATCTACCTTCTATATCACCCTCATCGTGCTGACACCTATGCTGTAAAGCAAGGGGTCACTAAATGGAGGACCCGCGGGTCCGGATCGGCACCTTGGCCCTCTCCTGTCTCCGGACAGAGGTGAGTAGCAAGCTGCAGCGTGCTGCTGTCCTTACCGGGGCTCGGCGGAGCCCGCTGTCCGGGTCGTGAGCAGGGATTCCAGCACGGTTGTCCCCCTGGCCCACGCCACACTTCTACGGCTACGGCATCTCCCCAGGCAGCCAATCCGCAGATTCTGGCAGCAGAGTGGAAGCTGACAGGGACGCTGTGAGAGCAGATCAGTGGCAAGGCGTGGCTTCCAGTGCCGAGGGAAGTGAGAGGATTTTATCAGTAAGTAACAATTACCATGGCAGAAAGAATGATGGGTTGGAGATAATGATATGGAGGGGGGGGGGGCGGCAGGTCAGGGGGTTCAGGTGGGGGGTGGGGCGGTTTTATTGCAACATGGCAGCCCATACATGGGGGGGGAGGGCTCGGGAGTGGGAGAGGTGAGCGAGAGAGAGGGGATTGGGAGAGAATGATCATGGGGGGGGGTTCAAGTGTGGGGCGGGCATTTTCCCATTTGTAACATGGCAGCGAATGGGGGAGGGAATGATTCGGGGGGTTCAAGTGGAGTGTGTGGGGGGGGGGGGCGGGGGGTTGGCTGGGGGGGGGGGTTTTTGTAGAACAAGGCCAGAATGGAGGGAAGAGAAATGATTCATGGGGGGGTCAAGAGTGTGTGTGTGGGGGGGTTTGTGTAACATGTGTGCAGAATAGGGGAGGGAATGATTCATGGGAGCGCAACTACTGGCAGGGCAATCACAGGCCCACTTCTTCACTAAAAGTGAAACTTACAGGGTTAAAAAATTGGAAGAAAAAGTTGGATTGGACACTGCCATTCAGGTCTGGGGGGCTCTCTTTGTGATAGGCCTATTTATACTGTTTTTGTGTTATTTATGTTATGATGGGTTATTGTTTGTAACTAAATAATTGAAATGCAGCAGTAAGTGTAGAGTGTTTATTTTGAAATTTAAGCAGATATGGAATTGACATACAAATGTGTGGTCCTGGACCTTTGGTGGAAGAAAATGTTGTAATCGACCTCTTCAACTTTTAATTCAATACCCCTTGCTGTAGAGCCTAGGTACCCAAATGTGGGCCCATAGGACATAGTACACGCACATGTGAATGTGGGTCACATGCTGACCCAGCGTTCCTAATCAAGTTTTGGTGGTCCATACATCAGTAAAATTTTCAATGATATCAGGGTATTAGTGATGGCCGGACGCAAGGCGGAACAGTTTCGGCCGTGAACAAGGAATGTTCGCCCTCCTTCTCGCGGCGGACGTACGGGTGTTCGACCCCCCGTATCCGCCGGCGGAAGGAGCCCTCCTATTCGTCATCCAGTGAGGATCAGTAGCTGAGAGGATCCGAAGCAGGAAGAATATCACTGAAAGACCGGGGTATCCAGTTGCAAATTCCGGATGTGAAAACCGGGATGTGACGTAAGTACGTTCACATCGTTAGCACAACCAGGACTAGAGTTCCAAGTGCCGGATGTGAAGACAAGTGACGTCAATCCGGGCTTTTACGATGCAAATCCCCGGCCTAGAGGCGGGGAATTTGATCGGTCGAGAACGGGGCGGACGGCGGACTTTTTAAAAGTCGCTCCGCCGTTCGCGGACGGAAGGCGAAGTCGGCCATCATATCAGGGATACCAGTCTAAATAGAGGTAGGAGGGGGGGGGGGGGGGAGTTGGGTTATGTCAACAGGGGGAGGGTCTGGATCAATGTTATGTGTGGCCCTTTAGTGATGCCGAGGGCCACTCCATATCAACTCAGTTGCTCACCACTGCTGTAGAGGTTTTGGGTATTTGTTTGGCTTCCATCGGTGGGTGAGCAGAGTAAGTCCCCATGGTGGTTGTTTTGAAGATGCTAGTAGAACAGATAATATAATGTGAAAGATGAAACTCCCCCGGGCTAGAATATATAATATTATATATATATAGATTTCTATCTGTTATACGGTATATAGATGTCTTAATATTCATTTAGAGTTTTATATTTTTGTAAAACCGCTGAGTAATCAGTGACACGGCTGATCTAGAGCAGACGCTGACACAGCTACAGCCTCGGGTCAGTGCTTGAAATCTTAAAAGCACATTAATAATGAATTTCATATTGTCATCATCTGAGTTCAGGTCCATGGTGATCGCGGCATCTGATACCGACAGCAGTCTTCTCCAGAGAAACTTTCATCACAATAATACGTATCTGCACAGTATATATACACTGTATATTCTGGCGTATAAGACTACTTTTGAACCCAGGAAAATCTTCTCAAAAGTCGGGGGTCGTCTTATATGCAGAGTGCTGAAACTTCTGAGTCAGAGGAGTCTGCCTGTCAGACATTGGGAGCGCCCCCTTATCCACCCCACCTCTCTCCCTCCTCAATGTGTGAGACGAAGCAGACATGCTCACTAAAGGCTGTGGCTCCAGTGGCTGAAACTGGTATTGCAGCTCAAACACATTAAAACACCTTCACTGTATCATGTGACATTTTGATTGCCAAAATTCTTTGAATTAAATGTATACAATTTATGTCACTTGGATAACCGCAGGTAAACATTAATATGAGAGGTTGCAGTAAGGGGTGTGAAATTAGGAATGTAAATTACTCAAAAAATAGGACTTTTAAGGTTGTTGGAGACCTGGGAATTGAAAGTCAGAGTAGACATATGTAAGGCCATGGGTCCACTGCGGTTTCCCTGAGCTGGACAAAAAAAATGACACGCGCCTGCACATCTGCCGTGGGATTTCCTCTGACTTGTAGGTAGTTTGCCCATGTCATAAAAATTAAAATGAAGATATTAAAAGCAAATCTGTGGTTTATTTTTATTTGGTGTGTGTTGTAAGGGGTAGTCTTATACTGGGAGAATACCCCAAACTCTATATTTTAACTGGAAAAGTTGGGGGTCGTCTTATTCACCCAGTCGTCTTATACGCCAGAAAATACGGTATATATTTGTGTAAAGTTACCTACATACATAGGCAAAGTATAAAACAAAATCAATTATATGTCTATCAGTTAATGTCTCTGTTATACACAGGGGTGCACATAACTTAGTGAGCTACTCAGATGAGTACCAGAAGATAGTGTGTGGTACTAACCTATATGTAGCATGGTTTTAATAAGTGCCCTCTTCCTCACTGTCTCCCTCACTGTCCTCGGTGTCAGCTTTCTGCATGGTAGATTCTGCTGCAGATGGACCTCCCTGTTCCTGAGTGATCCTCCGTTTAGCTGTCTCCATTCACAGTTCACCAGCTGGCTTTGGGTCAAATCTAACTCTCACAGTACAACGCTGTTTGAACCCCCCAGATCTCAGTACAGATCTCAGTATATATCTCAGTAGTTCAACTTTTCTGTTATCAGATTTTACCTTTATATACGCCTACTCTGACTTCTGTCCCCCAGATGTCCAACACTCTAAGGCAGGGCACACACATGCAAATATGGGCCAGATCGATGGCCGTTTCAAGCGCCCCGCGCTCACGGCCATCTATCTGGCCCATATCATATACGGCCATCCCAGTTTTCGAGTGGGACCAATCAATCCTGCTCGAAAACAGGGATATCTGACATGACCGTTAATCAAGGACGATGTCTGTTGCTTTGCATGGAAACCATGGGGCTCCATGCAAAGCATCGGCTCAGTTGGAGAGACAGCAGAGCTCTCTCTTCAGCTCCTCCGATATCTGACAGCAGCGTGATGACCTCATGCAGGGAACATCGGACGGCTCCAATATTGAGCCGTGTGTTCCCTGCTTAAGGGTCCCCATACACCTTTAGATTTTTCTGTCAGATTTCTTTTAGATCTCTGTTTGTTTTACCAAAACCATGTAATATGAAGGACTTTCTAAACAATCAAGTCTACCTGTGTTGAATCGCAGAGGACCCGGCACTACATAGCTGCTGGTAGATCTAAAGGATTTAAAGCATATCTAAGAAATTGGATTAGTAGTAGTGGGCATCGCGAAAATCTTCGAAATGAATGGTCACATGCTTTGTTTATTTTCACAATGCGAATATTATTGTCACAATTCATGGCCATACCACGAATATTCTGAATTGCGAATATCTGACGACATATTAGAGATATTGACGAATTCTTGAATTGCCGATATTCGAGCTCAACACTAATTAGTAGTTTACATTTCCAATTTGGCACCCCTAACTGCAACCTTTTCTTGTTATTACAGTTTCCCTCTGGTTATGTCCAAGTGACATAAATTGTATACATTTAACAATAAAAACTACAAGAGTTTTGGCAATCAAAAAAAGTAGTGTATACATGATAAAATGAAGTTGTGCGGAGCTGTAATCTCAACTCAGTCTGCAATATCAGCTTCAGCCACTGGATGTCACTAATGAGCACTTGCTGTCAAAGCACAACACAAGCACGCTCCTTCTAATCGGAGTGGAGGGGGGAGGAGGGGAAAGCTCCGTGTATGGTAGTACATGCATGCTCTTAATAAAGGTACGCAGAGCTAGGTTTGATTCCATTTTGCGTACCAATGTACTGCTTATGTGCACCCTTAATTATAAACCTATAAGCAACATTGAAATACATTCCAGGTTACCAGTTGTAAGATGTTGAAGTCTTTATTAGCTTTCTTGTCTTAGGCTTTTTATTTAGTTTCATTTTCACCAGGAAGGTAAAACAAAATCTATAAATAATGTCACCTCAGCTCAAGCGGAGAGAAATACTAAATCCCCCAATTCCTCCCGCCATCTCCTCATAAAATTAAACAGACGAAGCTGAGCTCATTAATAAGAGAATCTCTCGACAATCAAACTCAGCAAAATAAATGGCTGGAAACAGTGCCGTTCATGTAAGCCACAAATCCTCATTATAGAGAAGAAGGCCACGGAAATTAGGGGTGAGATCTAAGAATGAGGAAAGTGACTGAAATAGACAGCGTTCCCGTGAGGGATGGAGCTCATGGAGAATGGGAATTATTTGTCAGTTAGAATTGGTCAAACTTTTTTAGCACGAGCTGGGCATACACAGGTAGATTCCCGTGCAATCGATCGGTGATCAATGACAGCGTGGTGACATCACCATGCTGTAATTGATTGCGGGTCGATCGAACGGTAATCAATGAGCACCACATGGGCACATCAATTTCCACTCAATGGAAACCCAGTTTCCCCGTGGTCCCCTGGTCTCTGCTTCTCCAGCTGGGGAGAAGTCAGCCAGCCTGCGCGCCCCCCCTCCTCCCCTGGCATAGAGATGTGCTGACCCCACCCCTTTACACTCCTGGGACTGCAGCTAGCTGATCACAGCCGCCTGTGTGCCATTCAGCTGCAGCTTGGCCATTACTTTAAATGACCCGCTGCCCCCATTTAAAGTTATGGACTTCAACCATCTTCGCTTCGCGTTGGCGGGTTTTCGCGTAGTTTTCGCATCACTCATGGCATTGCCCGTGTCACCACCTTTGCCCGTGTCACCACCTTTGCCCGTGTCACCACCTTTGCCCGTGTCACCACCATTGCCCGTGTCACAAGTATTGCCCGTGTCACTGACCTTTGTCCATGTCACCACCATTGCCCGTGTCACTGACCTTTGTCCGTGTCTCCACTCTCTCAGGCAGCATGTGAATGGCATCTCTCCTTGCTGTGTGATAGAGGGTAGGATGGTCCGTGAGGTGGTAGGTGCTGATTGGCTGGATTATGCCTGCTGACTGAGACTCACAGGGTCAAAGTTTGTTCAATGTAAAAAGATAGGGGGCAAACTATTTTTGCCATGTGTTCGAGTATTCGCGCGAACGCGAACATGCGATATTCGCCGCGAACAGTTCGGCGGCGAACAGTTCGGGACATCTCTAGCCATAGGGTTGCCATAACTGTTCTATATCATATGTTTATACAAAGTTCAAAGAGAAGAAGGCATCTTGTCTTTATTAGGATTGTTAACACATGTACACATTTCTCAAAAGTTTGTTCTTATAAACATAAAGTGACATGTTGCTAGGAGTATGTTTCACTCTCAACATGTTTCTTCTTCAGGAGGTCAGACATCCAGCATAAAACATATAAAGGTGGTACATGCATAAAAAGATGAAGAACGCCTCCCCCAGATGAGGCATGACCCCAGAGGCCCATACACTCACTCCACCCCCTGCATCACATCCAGCCCCCTGCATCCCGAGGGCGGGAGGGGAGAGAGGAAATACAGGGGACACAGATGAGGTTTGGGGTTCCACAGCCATCCATCTGTATTGCTGCATATGCAGTTATAGATGAGGCTACCTTTCCTGACGCCACACAAACACAAGATGGACAGGAAATGTAGCCTATAAACTTGTTGAAAGTAAAAAATTCCCCCAGCAAAATGTTACTTGTATGTTTATAAAATGTAACAAACTTTTGAGAAATGTGTACATGTATTAACAATATTACGTCCTAATAAAGACTAGATCTTTTTTCCCCCTATGAACTTTGAATAAACATATATGATTTAGAAAATTAAGTCACCTATATATGCATTGGACCACTATTGATCATTGGTGCCTTTAAAGTCCCAGGAGTTCTAGGCTCCAACTTTAGGTGGAGGATGAGTGGGGCCATTCCTGCTTACCCTCCCTGTTTTTTGTAAGATATGTGTAATAAAGGGATGTTAGCACAGAGATTTCAGGAGAGTGAATGACCATTATTAGTTACCTCTGAGCTGTCTGGCTCAAAGTCACCAGAAACAATATACTAACTTGCTACGCAGAAGTCGCCATGTTTTTTCCAGTTTTCTAGGGGTTACTAGCTGCAGTAACAGCATGGCCACTGAGGGGCACCAGATACAATGACTTTCAATGGCAAAGAGATCAGTATATACAGATGTGACTGCTTTCTGTATCAGGAGAGAGATAAACAGAAGGAAGAGAACCACCGCAGCTGTGATGATTAAAAAGGAGGGGCAAAATATTTTCTTAAGCCTCCCATTCACGTATAGATTGTGACCCGATGTTTTAGCCGATCGACTGTGTGTGATGACGTCATCATGTGCGGTGAATCAGCTCAAATATCGGGTCACAATTGGCCGGGCACCCTTTGTGTGCCAGCACTGTCCGTCGGGTCCGTCAGACCCGGTAGACAGCATCTAGGAATGCCGGCCTACCCCCTTCCCCCCTCAGAAGCAGGCATAGAGGGTGATTCCTCAGTACCGATCTCAGATCAGCTGAGAAGACATACCCATACTTTAGACGGGGACACTGTGTCCCCATCTAAAGTATTAGCTCGATCTAAGAATAAAGGACATGTGGTAATGGCTTAGATCGATTTGGCTGCCGATTTGGACTATTTAAGTTTAAGATTGGCACCCTATTTTTAGGCCGACCGACCTCCGAGAGCGAGCATGGCTTAACAGGTTTGGACTTTTTATCTTTCTTTCACAGAGCCCAATATTAGGGGTTTGCCAGCGAGGAGCACAAAGAAAATCAAGTGAGTTTGGGCTGATTTGGACTAGAGCCCTTCCCTCTATCTCCACACATTTGGTGATGACACCATATTTCGAGGCTTTGCAACTAACTCACAAAGTGAGCTAGTTAAAATTTGAATAAAACAATTTGGCCATCTCTGTTTGTCAGTAGAGATGGTCGAATTTTTCGACTTGCTAAGTTTGTGAGCTGATTGCAAAGCCCCTGAACATGGTATCATCACCAAAATTTCTGGAGATGTAGAGAAGGGTTGTGGGAACATTTGAAAAATAAAGTATTGCTCTAGCACATGTCGTTTTTGCATAAATTAAGTTAAAATATAAAGTCGAAATTCCGATTTTCGAAATCTTTACTTGATTTGAACTTCATTTGTGCAAAAACTATTTGTGTTAGAGACATACTTTCTTTTTGTATTATACCACCAACCCTTCTCTACATCTCCAGCAAGTTTGGTGTTGATACCATGCTCAGGTGCTTTGCAATTAACTCGAAATCGTCGAAATGGTTGAATTTTCATATCTATTTGTTAGTTTCTATTTGTTTGGTATGAGCTCTCTTGGGGTCCTAGAAGCCTCCAGGGTCCACCATGTCTGTATTTTACCATCAAATGTGCTGCCCCAGCCCTGAGCTCTTTGGACATGGAACGCTGTGTATGATTTTGGATCCTGAGTGCGGCGGCGTCCATCCAGAAGGTTCTTTCTGTTGCCATATTTCTCAATGCTCCTGGGCTGGGTTGCTATGAGCTCAGGATTGTTGGATCCTCCGTCGCCTTAAAAAAAGAAAAGTAAACTGTTTGCACTTGGCTTCCGTTCTTGCTGGAGCTCAGATGTTCTATTTTGTGATGTATACTCAGATGTATATTCTATGATGTATACTCAGATGTATATTCTGTGTAGATCTGTAGACCTTCTCCAGCAATGTATTGCTCCTACATTGAACCCTCCTGCATTGTCATGGCTGTTTTCTAGGAATGTGTAAAGATTGCGTCTTTCTCCTGTCACTCTTCCATGAGTCACATTCCACCGAGTACAGATCCATTGAACATATGGCGAACTGTGAGGCTGGTGCTCACTCACACAGATGGTCCTTAGTGGTGACTCCCAGCTGCAAGACTTTATTGATGTTTACTTAGATTTACTCAGGAGGTGCAGCATACTTACGTTTATTGTTTAAGGTGCCCATACATGCTTAGATTTCCACCCAATTTTCCAGGAAATATAAAGCACGAGGTTTTAATTCGGGACGAAAATTACGGACATGTCCGTAAATCTTAAGAAGCCCACACACGCTTAGATCTGCCTGGCAGATCGTCAGCTCCCGATGCCATCACGCACGGCCGGGAGTGCTGAGAATCGGCCGAGCACCCTTTGTGTGCCGGCCATTACTTTAAATGGAGACGCTGGTCTCCATCCAAAGTAATGGGATCATCCAGGAATTTACCCACATGTCTGCAATTCACCGATCGGCCGTAGCGTGTATGGGGATCTTTAGACCAATATCATTATTTTGGATGGGGATTAGCATCCCCATCTAAAGTACCCTGTTTCCCTGATGAAAAAAGGCACTGTCTTATATTTTTTTGAAAAGCCGAAATATGCCCTAGGTCTTATTTTCAAGGGGATTTCTTATTCTAATCACTCTGTGCCAATCATTGTCCCCTTCAGATCACTCTGTGCCAATCATTGTCCCCTTCAGATCACTCTGTGCCAATCATTGTCCCCTTCACTGACTCACTTTTCTGGAGATCTACCAGTACGGCAGGGTAACAGATTCCGCTCTGCACTGCAGCCAGCCCTGACGGAGTCACACAGTTACCCGTTGTACCACCCGAATGGGAGATTCCGGCAGGAATCAGTGGGATTTGGGGGCAAAAATTGGGGGGTGGCTTATTTGATGTGGATGGCTTATCATAGGGGAAACAGGGTAAGTGCCACAACACAAAGGGTGCCCAGGCGATTCTCAGCAGGAGCGGCCACGTGTGATGACATCATCATGCTGGGTTGATCTGCCAGGAAATCAGCAGAAGATCTAAACCTGTATGGGCACCTTTACATTTACTTTCTGCTTGTAAATGTGGGTTTGTACAGTGTATTTATACCAATCCCCCAAATATATGTTTTCTATAGGACTCAATTGGGTTTTCAGAGTTCTTAAGTTGGTGTTCCCTACACCCCTACATCTACAGCAATTTTGGTGATGACACCATGTTCAGGGGCTTTGCAATTACCTCACAAAAAATGCCCAAAAAATGTCATGATTTAAATTGAGTATAAGCTACATTTTTGGATGTATTAGGTATATAAGGTACGACAGATGTTATTTGGGGGCCTTAACTGACACATAGGCCACACATAGACCTGTTCCTAGTAAAGGGATTAAGGCTGGTGCAGGCCCGGTAGACCCAACATTTAGCCTGAATACCACCATGAGGTCCAACTCAGAAGATACAAAAATTGCTGGTCCCCAACTGTGTAGTACTCAGTGCTGCTTTGGTAGAGGAAGGTTTTATAGAGCTGTAGGAAGGTGGACTAAGTTTTAAGTGTATTGTGCCAGGGTCAGTGAAGAGTTAACTAGGATTCTGTGACAAATGTCAGTCTATATGTTTGTGCTGTTGCTGGGCAAAACAGAGGTGGGAGGTGTCAAGGCAAATGATTTGGAACATGTGATGTGATCTTGTGATCCATCTGGGAGGAGAGTAGGAGGTTATAAAAGTTAAGTACTTTATGTAAATGTGGTCTTCTTAGCAGCAGAAGAGTAGAGAGCAGAGGTTTTCTTTTGTCCAGTAGGGAACAGGCCCCAGGCCTGTGGATCCGAAGACCAGGCCTGCACTGAGATTTAACTAAGGCTTCGACCTTGTTTCTCTTGCTGGGGGCAAGGGCAGTCCTAGCCTAGAAGAAGTCACTCGGGTGAGGGAGGCTAGGGAAAAGTCTGTACAGGCAGATACTGCTCCCAGATGGCACCCAGGAGAACCATGGAGTGTAACTGGTACTGTGACGTTACTGCAATAAAAGGGCACCGAATTCACAACAATCTGATGTGTCTTGGACCTTTATTGAGGGATGTGCACAAGGACCTGCTAACCAGAAGAAAGCTCGCTCAGCCGCTGTTGCAGGTGAGGACCGTGAGGCCTGGCTGCTCCTTGGACGGAAGGGAGGTACATGTAGAGGCCTTGAGGGAGTCCGTGGCAACATAGGGGTGAGACCATTTTTGTCCACTGATTCACCCCGCTACGTGCGGTGCACTTGGGTCCAAGAGATGGGCGATGCTTCCTCTTTCAGAGCAAAGGCTAGACATTCCCTTCCCATCAAAGTGTAGTAAGCTTTGAGAACGTTTGAGAACCATTGTTCTTTAGTAACGTCAGTGGTTTCCCTACCCACAGCCCTGGAATACATAGGTTCCAATTAGTGATGTCGCGAACCCAAATTTTCGGGTTTGCGAACGGCGAACTTCCGTAAAAGTTCGCGAACACGCGAACCCGCCATTGACTTCAATGG
>CM070039.1:23856123-23871337 GCA_036250615.1 Ptychadena robeensis
CAGTGTCCTTCCACAAACTGACATATTGACACATATTTGCTAGTCGTCCTCCACCCCACATGACCATCATACAACCACTTGTGTCCTATCAACCCAACGTGACCAATCTGACCCCCCCGGCATGTTGTTTAGTGCTCTCCAGCTCAAATCCCATTGACTATCATTGTAGAATTCCTTGGCGGATTTAGTGTGTGAAAAAAATGTTTCTTGGGAGTTTTGCCATGGATTCCCCTCTGTCATGTCATTGACCAGGTGTTAGACCCCTTGAAACAACTTTCCCAACACTATTGTGGCCAGAAAGGGTCCCTTTTTTTAAATTCAATGGCGGGGTCGCCGGTTCGCCAGGTTCGCAAACTTTTGTGCTAGTTCGCGTTCGTCGTTCGCGAACGCGCAATTCCGGGTTCGCGCCATCACTAGCAACAAGATTCCCAGCAAGCTTATCTAAACCAACAGGAGGAACTCAGTTCAGCGATTCCTCACAAGTGAATTACGACATGTTTGGAAAATATAACTTTTAAACTGAAAATTCATGGTTCTATGGTTCGTGCACACAAATGGCAGAAGCAGGGGTAGGAGGTTAAAGTACTTTCCAGGAATTCAGTGGATTTGATCCATAATATTGTCTTACTTTATAGTTATTAACCCAAACAAGTCATGACAGTGGTCTCGGCTGTAGGTGTGGACTCCCATCGTTGTGTGTTGTGGTGACCCTTGTATGGGTTTTTGGCTCACATTCAAAAGAACTGGGACTGGCTGTTTCTTTATAGACAGTTGCAAGAAACAGTATGTGAACCTTTTGGGATTATGTGGATTTGAATTCACAATATTTTGCGAATAATTCTACTCAATTACAACAAAAAGTGCTATGGGTGTATGTGTCATTTGGTTAAATTTGCCTCCCCTTTACTTTGAACCATACAGTAAATTACTAATCAGAGAATACGTCTCCGATGGGATATACCTAGCAGGGTATGTCGGCAATTGATAGTCAGAAAACCGTTTTTAAATATATTAAAAAGTCTTTATTTAGTAAAGAGGACTAATGATTCATAAAAAAAACATTTTTACAATAAAAGTTCATCTACAGTGGTTACACATGGGTAGCATAAAAAGATGTACCGATTGTTCTATTGCAACAGATATTAGAGACCTCCTACATGTTTCGCCCACATGGGCTTCCTCAGGGAGGGTATCTCTGCAGTAAACACAAAATTTTAATTAGACTTGCATGGTTATCATACATATACATTTGTCACATCGTCATTGTACAGATGCATATATCACGTCTTCATTATACATATGACCAATATATATTGTAATTGTTGTACCAATATTCTATATCAAAGGTGTAGTTGTTTGTTTAGAGAGATTATATCATCCTTTACAATAGGTTGTGTTTAATCCCACATTTGTTAATGTTATCCAATAATCTGTACTCTTTGGTTGTACCAACAGTCTATGTTCAGGCTATTTGCACAGGCAAAGATCCTATTGTGCAATTCTGTGTGTGGGTCTCACACCAGACCATCGCTCAGTCACATATGGATTACTTACTGTTAGATGTCGGCTTGTCAAGCTCCCACCATGTGCTGGGTAGTGCCGGGATGGCGACCAGGCCAGGGTCGGACGCAGGGCAGCCACTCGAGTTTTTTTGTTGAATGACTTGCTTGGGATATTGTTCTGTTGCATCACCCATCCTCTGCAGAGCTTCAGTTGGCAGACAGATCTTACGTTTTCCTGCAAAATGTCTTGATAAACTCTGAAATAAATTTTTCCATCAATTATAAGAATCCGTCCAGGCCCTTAGGCAGAAAAGCAGCCCCAAACCATGAAGCTCCCTCCGCCATGTTTATAGTGGGGATGAGGTTTTGATGTTGGTGTGCTGTGCCTCTTTTTCAATTTTGGTCTCACCTGTCCACAGAATATTTTGCCAGTAGTGCTGTGGAACACCCAGGTGCTCTTTTGCAAACTTTTTTTTTCTTGTACTGACGGCTGCATAGGTAGAGGCCTGTATAGAGTGGGCACACTGTCCTGGCCCCCCATGGCAAGCCCATAGTGCTGGCTCTGCTGGAGATCCTGCAAACCTCCGGGCCTAGAAGCCTGTCCCATGTGACATCCTGGCAGACAGCTGCTGAAGACACAGACAAGCAGGGTCACATCCAGGGCAGGAACTGACTATCCCCTCCTAGAAACTCTAGAGCACATAGATTACCAGTCTTGCCACTCTAAAGAGAAACCATGGTCTGCCTCCCACCAGAACATGTAGGGATATTTGGAAGGACCCTTAGGGGTAAGGAGAAGATGATATAGAGAAATGTTTCCAATCTTTACTATGGAATGGGGCATCATTAAGGTAGCGATGTCTCCCTTTCTAAGTCTCTCTGCGCCCCTAACAAGAGCAGTTACCTCCACCATGGTACCACATTGTCGGAAGGGAGGAGACATGTTGTACAATCCGTATTTACTCATTCCAAGTAAGATTTGTCTATATATTTTGGGAGGTTGAATGCGATGAACATGGATTGGGTGGGTATAGGTCTGCTTTAATTGTAGTAGTAATCTATTGATGTTACATTCCTTTTTTAATGTACAAATAATTCTAAAGCGTCTGTGATGGATCAGGAACAGGCAGGAGTGAGACAATTTACTACCAGTCCAAACTGAAATATAAAATTTGGGTTTTATTGTCACCTTAAGAAGGCAACCAAAAAAGTGGCAAATGTCCGAATCCTTAATAGGAAAGAGATGCATTGTGATTGGTTGTTAGACTACCCAACATAACACTCATCTCCTGTACTACAAGCCAGAATGAATTATTCTCTGTGATCACAGTCATCTATATGGAACACGTTCATTAGTCAGTAACGTGATTAATATAATATGTGTAACACCTTATTGTCTGCGCAGAAGTCGTGTTTTGTCACTTAATATGTAGAAACAGATCAGCACATAAAAGCCAATGGAAAAATCTGACACATGGCATTTCGAAATCGCAAATTATGCGTAAAGTGATCATTAAATTCATTAGCAAATTAATTAGCAAAGAGCAGCACATGTAGTTGTCCCTAAGTAGGCAGGTCATATTCTGTAATTGGTCTTTGTCATGTGTTGCATAATATTATGTTTAGGTGACTGATAGACCCACAGAATAAAGTCTAATCAGAGCTAAATACCCATTCAGCAGGATAGCCCCGGAAATGGATTGTTTTTGCTTATTGGGGTATCTAAGGGCCCCGTAGACTCGTCCATCCGCAGGCGATTTTGCGAACAATGGACTGCCGCACGCATTTGCAAAGCTTGCTCGAGGGTTGATTTCCACAAAACGGCAGAACCCACCTGGAGAGATCAACCAGACTAGTACTGCAAGTTGGTTGCGTGGCCATCCGTCTTGGCGATAGTTTTCTGGACAATCCCTATGCTTTGGATGGGGACAATTCCCTTTAGCACCCGCTCTCCCCTGGTGTGATGGACCTGGGAAGAGAGGGTTAACTGCAAAGGGCACATCTGGGGAATCACAGTCAATTCAGTTTTGATTAGACTGCGAAATTTTTACTTTTTCCAAGTCTAAATTTCAATTTCTAAAGTCGAAAATTTGCATAAAGCACTTACAAAATTTGCATAAGGCCTTAAATTCGCATAAGGTCAAAAATTCCCATAAGGTGGAAAATTACAATTTTCTGTATGAGCTTGAGCTATAATAAAAGCTCAGTGTACACAGTAGCAGAGTTTTACAATATGTGCTGAGATTGCAAACAGGTATGTCACCACTAGTGTTGAGCTCGAATATTCGATTTTCGAATATTTAGCTCGAATATCGCTATTTCGCCATTTCGTGAATATTCGCGAATATATCATCGGATATCCGACGCGATCGCGATTTTCCGCGATTTATTGCGCTTTTATAATCGCAATCCATTGCAATGAATGGGATCGCGATTATATAATCGCAATGCGATTTTTTAAAACGGAAATGACAGATATTCTCCCAGTCGAATATCCGACCTCCATTGACTTCAATGTATTGCGCATATTTGGTCGCATTGCGCTTTCTCGGATAATCGCAATTTCGGATTCCGCCATTCTCCATTGACTTGCATGCATTGCACATATCGGATCGCAATTGCGATGTTTAGATCGCAATTCATGTCGTAAGTGCGGATATTCGAGATTACGAATATGGAATCGAATATTATGGCGGATATTCGCGAAATTACGCGAATTCGAATATTGCCTAGTCGCTCATCACTAGTCACCACAAATCATCCCCAGACACCAGATCTGAAGCAGTGATGCTAAAGCACTTTACACAAGAATATATAGTTGTATATGAGAAGAGAATTATAATATAATATTTATTGATATCATCATATATAATATACAAAGCAATTGTTTGATCACCGAACGATCCCCACAATTGCACACAGTGATCGAGCGTTCAGTAATCAAGCGAAAAAATTACCAGCTTAAGTTTTAATAAACCATGACATTTTTTTCCCTTACCAAAGTCAGGAGTTGGCAAGCGTATTTGACCAAAGAGCCAAATGTCAACATTGCAATGCTAGAAATATAAGTTGAGAGTTTGCTGTCGAAAATGACTATTAAGAAATTTAGTAGAAAATAGGGGTTTCTTAAAACTAAGAATAACAATATCAATTATTCAATCACTGTCAGAAGAAATGGCAATGTTGTCACTCATTGTCAGAAGAAATGGCAATGTTGTCACTCATTGTCAGAAGGAATGGCAATGTTGTCACTCACTGTTAGATGGAATGGCAATGGTGTCACTCACTGTAAGGAGGATGGCAATGGTGTCACTCACTGTTACAAGGAATGGCAATGTTGTCACTTATTGTTAGAAGGAATGGCAATGTTGTCACTCACTGTCAGAAGGTATGGCAATGTTGTCACTCACTGTAAGAAGGAATGGCAATGTTGTCACTTATTGTTAGAAGGTATGGCAATGTTGTCATTCACTGTAAGAAGGAATGGCAATTTTGTCACTTATTGTTAGAAGGAATGGAAATGTTGTCACACACTGTCAGAAGGTATGGCAATGTTGTCACTCACTGTTAGAATGAATGGCAATGTTGTCACTCACTGTAAGGAGGAATTGCAAGGTTGTCACTCACTGTCAGAAAGTATGGCAATGGGTCACTCACTGTAAGGAGGATGGCAATTGTGTCACTAACTGTTAGAAGGAATGGCAATGTTGTCACTCACCGTTAGATGGAATGGCAATGGTGTCACTCACTGTCAGAAGGAATGACAATGTTGTCACTCACCGTTAGATGGAATGGCAATGGTGTCACTCACTGTAAGGAGGATGGCAATGGTGTCACTAACTGTTAGAAGGAATAGCAATGTTGTCACTTATTGTTAGAAGGAATGGCAATGTTGTCACTCACTGTCAGAAGGTATGGCAATGTTGTCACTCACTGTAAGAAGGAATGGCAATTTTGTCACTTATTGTTAGAAGGAATGGCAATGTTGTCACACACTGTCAGAAGGTATGGCAATGTTGTCACACACTGTTAGAATGAATGGCAATGTTGTCACTCACTGTAAGGAGGAATTGCAAGGTTGTCACTCACTGTCAGAAAGTATGGCAATGGGTCACTCACTGTAAGGAGGATGGCAATGTTGTCACTCACTGTCAGAAGGTATGGCAATGTTGTCACTCACTATTAGAAGGAATGTAAATCTTGTTTCTCACTGTTAGAAGGAATAGCAATGTTGTCACTCACTGTCAGAAGGAATAGCAATGTTGTCACTTACTGTTAAAAGGAATGGCAGTCGGACGGCACTAACAGGTAATTGCAAGGTTGATGAGCCAGTGAAGCAGAAGGGCAAAATAGTCCACTTCACTGGCTCTGCTGCAGGGTGAGGGGGGGGGGGGGGGGGGGGGGGGGGGGGGTTGGTAGGGGTGCTGCAAGGACATAGGGAAAAAACATTTAAAATGGGTGTTAAAATCTAGGTCTAGCAGGAAGAGCCAGACAGGAGGGGCTAGAGAACCAAATATGGCTTGAGAGCCCCACTTTGCCGACCCCTGCCTAGGTGATGAGTAGAGATGGTGGATTTGTTTTTGAAAATTCGACCAGTTCAAATTTGTGAGTTGATTGTAAAGCCCCTGAGCAAGATATCTTTACCAAACTTGCTGGAAATGTAGAGAAGGGTTAGGGGTATACTACAAAAAAGAAAGTGTTGCTCTAACACAAAGAGTGTTTACAAAAATTAAGTTCAAATCAAGTTAAAATATCAAAAGTTAAAAGTTTTAGGTTGAATTTGAACCCAATTTATACACAAACTTGACATGTTAGAGCAATGTACGTGAGGATACCATTTTCAGGGGCTTTATAATAAGCTGACAAAGTCAGCTAGCACCATGCGAATTTTGCACATGCAGAATTTTTCAAATAATTTTCAAATGCGCTTTTTCCAATCACTTCCGCATGCAAAAATTTGGTGATATTTGCATGCGAAATAGTGGCATGACAAATCAAAACCAAAGTAATTTTTTAGGTTGAAATTTTGATTTAAGTCGAAATATCAGGCTGATTTTCAACTTTTTCGGCGAAAAGTCCCCATCAAAATTGGACTATGCAAATTTCCGGCGAAAAATAAATTTCTACTTAAAAATTCACACTGCAAATTTTTCGACCATCCCTAGTTGGGAGTTCGCTCTCCTTCAGCAGCCTCCTCATCAGTAGTGATGAGCGGCATAGTCAATATTCGAATTCGTGATATTTCACGAATAATTCTACTAATATTCGATTCTATATTCGGAAATTCATATACTCGCGGTGCGACCATGTATTGCGAAAATCATATTCGCATTGCGAAAATAATATTCGCACCGCAAAAATCTTTAAAATGAATGGTCACATGCTATGTTTATTTTCGCAATGCGAATATTATTTTCGCGATACATGCCCATATTGCGAATATTCGAAATTGCGAATATTCGCCGACATATTCGAGATATTGGCGAATTCTCGAATTGCCGATATTCGCAAAAAATATTCGGCATTCGAATATTCGAGCTCAACACTACTCATCAGATCGGAGCCGCCAGAATGGTAAATCTGTGCTGCCGGGACGCTGCTTGACACACCTTTAGGCTTTGTTTCCATTGTGTTAGGACCCCTCCGTAGTGATGGCTGAACTGTCCGCAAGGCGGATAGTTTGGCGGCGAACATGGATGTTCGCCCATCTTCTCGCCGACGAGCAGTGCGGGTGTTCGACCCGCTCCGTTCGCCAGCGAGAAGATGATCTCTATTCTTCCTCCGGCAGGATCACAACCTGTGTGATCGTGCCGGAGGAAGAATCTTTTCACTATAAGACCGGGCATAAAGCCGGTCTCCTAGTGAAAAAACCGGGTCGGAGCAGGAAGTGACGTCAGCGACGTCACATCCGGCTCCCGGAACCAGGAACTATGCGTTCTAGTATGCGTTCCAGGGACCGGATGTGACGTCACTGACGTCACATCCGATTTTTCCAATTCAAATTCCCTGCCTAGAGGCGGGGAATTTGAATCTGTCCGCGAACAGGCGGACGGTGGACGTCTTTAGAAGTCCGACCCGCCCGTTCACGGACAGTCCTGGCCGATGTTCGGCCATCACTGCCCCTCCGCTAAGCGTACACGCTTAGCGGGAGGTCCCAACGTAACAGATAGACTTACCTGCTTGGCCGAGGGTCTGTCTTCATTGCGCTGAGTCGATCCGCCAGTGTGAGGCTGAACGTAGTCGAGTACGTTCAGCCATTACACCGGCGGATGTGTAAACAGACCATCCGCCGGCAGGCAATGTCTGTGGGATACGTCGGGACCCCTGCTAAGCGTATACGCTTAGCGTAGGGGTCCCGACGTATAATGGAAACAAGCCCTAACTCATTCCATTCCTTTTTTATGTTTCGTTATTACATATAAACATGTTTTTGTGTATTTTTTGAAAATACAACTTTCAAAATTTCAAACATTTTACAGATGGTCAAAATTCTGACTAGGTGACATCACCAATACATTTTGCAGGATTCAGGCATCTCTATTAAAGATTTCAGGAGACATCGGTATAGAGCTGCTGCATTATTTCCTGGAGATAGTCCGGTGACACAGGTGTGCGCATACCTCTCTTGCTGCTCCTGATTGTTTATGTGTCCTCACCCATCAGATGTCTTTTAATATCTATGGCAAGTTTCAGACTCAGAAGGTTAGGCAGAGTTCAGGCATGAGTCAGGAATGGGAAAATAAAGCGAAAGTCTGAAAGTCAATAGAATGTTATGTTTTGATGTACAGAAGTCAGTTCATGTAGAGGACAGTGATGGACCTGACAGTGATAGTACTGAAAATGTCTGGGAGCTACTTATATATCTTTAAGCCTTTAGGTAAATGGGATATTTCTTTAAACTGATTTTATAAATGTCTTAAGCTGGACATACACCTTTAGATGTCTCTGTTAGATATCCTTAAGATCTACCAACAACTATGTAGTGCCGGGTCCTCTGCGACTGAACACAGGTAGACTTGATTGTTTAGAAGGTCCCTCATATGACATGGTTTTGGTAAAACAAAAGGAGATCTAAAGGAAATCTGACAGAGAAATCTAAAGGTGTATGGAGACACTCAAATATTCCCCAGTCTCACAATCTTTAGCAGCAGTGTCATTTTTGCTGAATATCTCAAATTTTAAATCATACATTAGTTACAATGTTTCCCCAAAAATAAGACAGTGTCTTATATACATTTTTGCTCCCAAAGATGCCCTACGTCTTATTTTCGGGGGATGTCTTTTTTTTCCATCAAGAAGAATCTGGCACTGGGGTATCAGGGTGGGGGGATTGCTTAAAATGACACAGGGGGATCAGAGGGGGGAATCAAAATCGCACAGGACACTCAGACGGGGGGGGGGGGGGATTACCATTTTAGTAACCCCTTCTTATCCTCCTGTGCCATTTTGATTTCCCCCTCTGATCCCCCTGTCCAGGGTTACAGTACCGTATCTTTGGGGGTACGTTATTTTCAGGTGGATGCCTTATATTTCAGCGTGAGACAAAAATGTAAGGGTGCCTTTTTTCAGGGGGTGGCCTTATTTTCGGGGAAACAGGGTAGTTTTGGTGATGATACCATGTTCAGGGGCTTTACAATTAAATCACAAAGTCAGTTAGTCGAAATAAAAAAAAATACCCCATCTCTTACCATTGTCCACAGCATTACTTACCACAGCATCCTTTATTTTCCCATACTGCTTGAAAATTACGGTCTGCTTAATATTGTTGAACATACTTAAGCCCCCCATACACCTTAATATCAATCAATACAATCTCCATTAGATCTACCAACAACTGTGTAGTATAGTGGCCTCCTTGAAAGAATACATAGTGATTGGAAGGGTTAGAAAGGACCTCATATTACATGGGTTCGGTAGAACAAAAGTTGATTGTACAGAAATTGTATGAAAAGATTGTAAGGTGTATGGGGGCCTTTCTTCTGTAGTTTTCCCTTTATTGGGCTCACCTGGCAAATTAATTATCACAGGGGTTCAAGATTGATTTTACTGACACAATACCATCTATGAGTTAAAACTTTATGACACTTAAAGTTGTTGTTTACTTTAATAAAACAAAATTATGAAAACGTAAGAAATACACAATACTCACCTGTCCGAGCAGGTGATACGAGCAACCTAAACCTAAAAACCACATACTTTTCTTCACCTCTTCCTGGCTCCTGGCCCACCATCCTCCTCTTCCCTATTTGCCAACTTCAAGATGGTGTTGGAAGCTTCTTACTCTTCTTGCAGCTTCCACTCTAACCCTCCAGTGGTTCTTCATCATGTCTCCCCTCAGCACTGCTCCTTCGGTGGTGTCACTCTTCGGTGACGCATTTGACTGCCGGGCACAAGGGACCTTCCCAAGTTCGATTGCTCCGGTTGTGGCATCAGAGTGTCGGAGCTGCACTGGATTTCTACCTTTGAGGAAAGTATTATTTTTAAACCCTCGCACTGCCCTATAATTGCCATTCTGGTGCTGCTGATAATAAAAAGTGGCAGAGCAGGTGAAATGGTCTGCTTTAAATACAATTTGCATAATGATTTGGAATGTGCATCTCTTGACATTTCTACAATTTTGGTGTGATAAAATTTTTGGCGACTTTGCAATTAAGTCACAAAAAAACAAATATAGCCTCCCTAGAGTTTGAGACGAACCCAGTTCATCTGTTGAGGAACGGGGATCGGGAGAACCTGATATGTCCCTGGAAAGCTTCAGCTATTCTCTAAAGAGCATTTCCGGGGTGTCGGCACCTCCCCTTCGTTGTCATTAGTGATGCCAAAGGGGTGGGTGTGCCATAGACCTTCAAATTAATGGAGGGATGTCGGTTTCCCAGCCGTAAACTGGGGCAGGAATTTTAAGCAGTACAATGTACTCTGCTGCAAACACGAGGAAAGTTATGTCGAATTCTGACTGACAAATGCTACCCAATAATAACTTTTATATGTAATAAATAGACAAATAATGTAACATTGTTTTGTATTTGAGATTTTTTTTTTTATAATAGCGTCTGGCTTTTTTCTTCTAAATTTATTAAACCTTTAGGAGGCGCAGTGGAGCTACTCTGTGGAGATACTCTGTGGGGATTCAGCCTCAAACAGGTGCTCTAAAATACTTCAGTCCATAGAACAGGTTCTCTTTAGGGCTCCTGCCTTTATTTATTTACTTATTCCAAACAGTAATGACCCTAGCAGGGGTTACTCAACCATACAGACATCCATGGAAATACCAAATCTCCTGGTCTTTTCAACGTTCCAACAATGGCTTTTCCCTTTACCTTCAAGAAAACTTAGATAGCCTGACTTCTAGTAGTCTCCAGACTAGGTCACGCACTGTCTGTGCGCCCTTTGTATCTGCTGCTCCAGCAGATACAACCTAATCAGGGAACTGTGACAAAATGGTCCTTTTGAGGAGACACACCCAGTTACCTTGTTAAGGTCATGCAGGTGTATCTTGGTGGAATAGGAAGGCCCACCCAGTCCCTTCCCTCCCATTCCAGAACCCTGTAACCAAAAACATAACATAAACTGGACAACAACCTACTGTTGCTCTCCAACACTATACTGGACTTCTTCCAGAATACACCATCAGACCACTTACACCATGACAGACAACCGGTCTGTTACAACTCATTAAATTTTTATATGTAATATTTATTTTATTATTAAGCTGGTCATAGACGTCTCAATTTTCATGCAATGGATCGTTTGAGTGATCATGGCCTGCCTGGAATCGATTCCAATTAGGAGGTCGATCGCACAGTGCACCATTTTGCGCTATTGATTAATCACTGATCCCTCGCCATAATCGATCATCAGGACAGTGAGAGATCCACCATTCTCCACCTTTTAGATCAGAAATTATGTAATGTGTTGTAGGTTGGACGCCAACCGGTCGATCGATAGGAATGATCTCATGTCTCCATTAACGTTCCACGATTCCCGAACAATCAATTAAATTTTACGGTCAGGTCCGATACTTGAGCGACCTTTTTTATTTGTGCAATTGATTGATCTCACACTTTCTGCATGCGTCGATTTCTGCTCGATGGCGGCATGTGATCACCATGGTCGATCCCACAAGAATCACAGGAAAAATCAAGATGTCTATGGCCAGCTTTACATATAAACGCCAAAACTTTGTGATCAAACATTTATCCTAAACTTTATATAGAGATAGAGATGGTTGAAATCCTGCGTTTGAAATTCATTTCAACCAGGTGAAACAAACTTTTCCAGGTTCAAACTTTTCTAATCTCAATTTTTTTTTGTTTTTATACTTAAACTCTGCTCTTGGAATAGAGTTGGTAAACACAACACGATAAATACATTCTGAGATTCTTATTATATAATCAGTCAGTAAAATCACTCTCCTTCCATATCCAACGTCTCCCTCTACTATGAGACCACCACCATTGTGCGGTCACTAGATGTCACTATAGTGCCACGTATGAGCACACACCACTGCTCTGGCTACAAAGGTTTAGTAATGCGGATTATAAAATGTGCCTCTGTGTTTTTTATTTTAAAAAAATGTGGAAATTTCTCCTCTGCTGACATATTTTTATTACTTTAGTCTTTAGCTTTAATTACCGCCATAAGTTAAAGAGATGACAGATCAGTTTCTCATTTGTTCTGTGGTTTAAGTGGGCATTTAGACAGATTATTTATTGCATATTTTGAGTAGATATTTCAGAGACCCCTTTTGTTTTATTTACACTTGTTATGGTTCTGTTAGGTGAGGGACACTGGAATTATAAAAAATGTTTTTTGAACAACAATAACTTTTTCAAGTTATTAAAAATGTATAACACACAATGACAGCACAAATATAATGATAATAATAGCACACAAGCTAATAATAGACACCTACCCTGCAGTGCAGTGTGGTATTCATGAATGACTATGCAGTGAATATGTTTTTAAAACTGCTGGTAACATTTCCTAAAATACAAATTTTATCACCAGGACACTGAATATCAGATGGTGACAACACAAGAGATGGTGGCTAATTGCAAAGCCCCTGAACATGGTATTATCAGCGAAATTGCTGGATATGAAAGGAAGGGTTATGGGAACAGTACAAAAAAAAAGTATTATTCTAGTACATGCAGTATTTGTATAAATTCATTTCAAATTTAAAAAGCCGAAAAAGTTCAACCCGACTCTGAACTGCAGGCAAAGGCACTTTTATTTAAACATTGGGCTCTGTGCTGTCCCTAAACTTTCTTACCCATGACTCATACATTGCCATTGACCCTAGAAGTCAGGGTTGGTCCTAGGGAGATCGGTGCCCTGAACGAGGGGTGTTTACGGGCTCTGTGGCTCATCAGCACTCCTCTAGAGCTGCAGCTTGCGCAGATCTTCCTGGGCGGCTGCACACTTGATGGGCAGGCACCCCCGGCATGATCCCAACCTGGGCAAACACCCACATTGCCCCTATCTGCTAGAAGCAGTTCATGTCTTCTTAACATTATAAGTTGGGCCTATTCCCTCTTTAGTGGAACTCTACATCAATACATTGGGGCCCAAAGGCCTTGTACTTTGAGGGTTGTGCACCCATGGTGGTTGGATGCGCAATATGCGCATGTACAAGTGCTGATATTCGCAATTACTTACTTCTATGAGTGTTGTCTCATGTGATGATTACACTGCAGTTTCACATTTCACATTCTGCCACTAAATGTCGCCGTGATAACACACATTGCATTCGCAATATGCATGTGTACAAGTTGCGGTTTTCGCAATAAAGGTAATAATTAGTGATGGCCGAACTCCGGCCATGTCCGTCCGCGAACGGGAGCGGACTCTTAAAAAAGTCCGCCGTCCGCCCGTTGGCGGACAAATTCAAAGAGTTTGAATCGTAAAACCCGGATGTGACGTCACTGACACCTGGAACGCATCCTGGAACGCATAGTTTGCGAGCCGAGATGTTCACTGAAAGACCGGGTTCTCTACCTGGTCTTCAGTGAAAAGTTTCTTCCTGCGGCGGGATCTCGCTGCTTGTGATCCCACCGCAGGAAGAATAGAGGGTTCCTTCTCGCCAGCGAACAGGCGGGTCGAACACCCGTACTGTCCGCCGGGCAGAAGGAGGGCGAACATGCTTGTTCGCGGCCGAACTGTCCGCCTTGCGGGCATTTCGGCCATCACTAGTAATAATGACCAGATCACGAATTGTTGAATTTACTGCAAAGATTAGGGGAAACAATTTGCATTATTTTGCGAATACAAAAATTGCCTATACTGCTTATCACTACTGGCTAGTGTTTGTGTCTAGAACACGCAAGGTCAAGGTCACGCAAGGTGCGTAGCTGTTTTATTTTAAGTCTTAATGTCGCAAAATTTGAGCTTTGATAAAAACATAACATCCTTCATTGTTTTTACTAATATTCTTTTCCCTGAGAAATGCAGAATAAAAAAAACCGCATATTAACCTCCATAGCACTCTTGCAAGGTCCAGATTTCTTGACCAAAAGCGCACCATGGGATTTATTTTGATGTTGTAGGCCTGTAACTTCCCAAAATCTGTCTGTACAAGGGTCTAGTAGACATCCTGGATTATAATAATAATAATAATAATAATGTTTGAAACACACAATTATGTACCAAAACAAATTACAATAATAAAAAATTATAATAAAAGGTATCATTTGAATTATAAAATCTCTAAAATACTTCTTTTGTATGATAGATTTCAAAACAGTATGTATTTATTTTTATATTTGTATTTAAATTAATTCAATAAGTTTAATTCAATTGAAAATGTGTTTTGTGTTTTTTTTTTTTTTACTTTGAATTGTATTGTATATATACAATGTATCCAGTACATTTCCCTTTGGTACCCTCTCTCCCCTGGTAAGAGGGGACGAAGACTATCCAGTGCTGTACTAACATATCAGCACTGGACGGCCTGGGTTCGTCAGAAATGCCAGGGGGGTTAAATGAATAAAAAGCTATTATTAAATTTCTTAGTCAATCACAGGGGAGGCAGGTAAGCAAAGGCTAACATTCCAGCTACATTTTGCACATAGTGATGGCAGGCGCATGATTTAGGAGCTCAGACTGTTTAAATGGACCTTTAATTTTAATGAAATCTCAATAGATTGTGTCTTTTGCAGCCACATTAGAGGGTCAAAGAAAGGACATGATTGGTAACATAGGCCCCACCGATTACATAGTTAATAACCTACTTTACGTTTCTAAAACAAATATTTATACACGATAAAAACATACCAAACATATTTTCCAATTGTTATCACTTATTCTATCTATTCGTGTTTTTATAGGTTCCCAAAAAAGCCAACTATCAACTTTGTTGTTTGGAACACATATCATACAATTGTTTGACGCCTGGAGGACATTTGCCTTTTTCATATGGAAGCAACTATTTGCTCCCACTAGAAATTAAACAGTGTTGCCATGCAAAGCAATATAATTCACTAATCAATAGTCAAGTCAAAAGAGCAAATGCACATAGGTGTAAATTTCCATACTGGAGTAAATGTTCATATAGCATCAGTCATCTAGCTTTGTACACCGCACAATCCTGAAAGCAATATGTTTAATATAACTAAATAAATTATAACGCCCCCCACACACGCTTAAAGTGGACCTACCACCAGGAATCTAGAAACTAGAAGTGCCAATAATAGGGAGGAATGCAGTGAAAAAAA
>CM070039.1:23871437-23887536 GCA_036250615.1 Ptychadena robeensis
TTCTAGTGCCATTCATGAAAACATAGATTCCTGGTGGTAGGTCCGCTTTAAGGCTGGAATGCACGGCTGGATATTTGAGCCGAAAGAGAAATCTCGCCAGTAGCACGATGATGTCATCGCGCTAGTGCCCGGCTTTCCTAGGAGCCAGCTGTCAGCCCGTCCTATACTTTGAATGGGGAACCACGGGTCCCTATTCAAAGTATAGTATATCGAACAAGGTTCTCCCAGATTTCTGCACAGCTCAATGCCGTGAATGTGCATGGTGCTCAGCTGTGCAGAAATCTGGGAAAAATTGACCCGTGTATTCCTACCTTTAGGGCCTCCATACACCTTTAGATTTCTCTGTCAGATCTCCTTTCTCTGTCAGATTTTATCTCCTTTTGTTTTACCAAAACCATGTAATATGAGGGACTTTCTAAACCATCAAGTCTACCTGTGTTCAATCGCAGAGGTCCCGGCACTACATAGTTGTTGGTCGATCTAAAGGATATCTGACAGAGAGATCTAAAGGTGTATGGCCAGCTTAAGAATTGAGGACATGTCCGTAATGGTTGAAGACGGCCATAGACGTGGCGATTCCCGGCAGTATTTGCAGGCGATCGACTGGCATGCGTGCTCACGCCAAGCACATGGTGGTTGGTCGCCTGCAACTACAGGAGTGCCCACCTTGCAGTTTCGACCCAAATAGCCTGCAGATCGAGTTGCATGGCGATCCGCCCTGCCGGTACATTTTGTGGCGGATCCTGTTGTAGTCAGTTAATGTGGAGTCTCCTCCCCCTCCAAGATAATTGGCTACAATCTGACGAGGATCCCTGTGTTGGTGGGGGACACAGGATTCCTGTCTGTTCTGTAGCCGACTCCTCACAGCATGGTGATGTCACCACGCTGTAATGAGTCAGCTACAAGCCGGCCATGGATCGAGACGTCTATGGCCGGCTTTTGCAGTCGATTTCTGGCCGAATGACAACTTTAAGCTTTTATTTAGCGGTCAATCTACCACAAATCTAAACGTGTATGGCCACCTTAACACATCATTTAAAACATTTTAATATATTAACCCTACAATATTTTTTACCCCAATCTCTTTATAAGTAATGAGGCAAGCAGCAAAAGAAAACCTATCCATTCAGGTCGGGATAGGCTCTAGAAACATTAAATGCAGATTTAGCTGCCATCGCACAAGCTCTATATAATCCTTTTACGGAATCAGT
The DNA here is from genome assembly GCA_036250615.1 of Ptychadena robeensis. NCBI lineage: Eukaryota > Metazoa > Chordata > Amphibia > Anura > Ptychadenidae > Ptychadena > Ptychadena robeensis. The sequence continues at coordinate 23,872,649 of CM070039.1, forward strand.
GCTGCTCCCACCTCAGATTGTAAACTTGTCAAGACGAACCAAAGCTGCCGCACAACAGCTTTATCTCGGTTCCCTAGATTGAGTAACTAGATTACATCTGGCCAGACTCTTCTGCATTAACAATGTATGGAGAGAGGATGGGTGCGAGTCAGTGAAAAATGGCGAGTCACTTAATAAATCCCCATTGTCTTACATGGTCTGACTTCTGCATGTTTATAAATATCACTTCTTGAGAGCTAGTCCATCTCTATATGGTGGGATTTAGGCAGATCTAGCTTTCTAGCTGTCTCACTAATAGAGACATCAAATATAAAAAGGCAGTTTAATATGTTAAGAAGATCCAAAGATATCAACAGCCGAAGTTGTATTTAAAGTCAAAATGTTTTTGCAAAAAAAATAAGCATTATAATTGCTTCAACCTACAAATCAAAGTATATCTCTCCTCTATTAGACTGTAAGCCGATCGGGCAGGGTCCTCTACTCCTCCTGTGTCATGCCCTGTATCTGTGTGTACTATATTGTGTTGTATCTCTACTCTAATGTATTGTATAGAGAAGGTCTTTTTCATAAATTTGACGATTTCGACGATTTATAGTTAATTGCAAAGCCCCGGAGCATGGTATCATCACCAAACCTGCTGGAGATGTAGAGAAGGGTTGGGGGTATACTACAAAAAAAGTATGGCTCTAACACAAATAGTTTTTTAAGTTCAAAGTCAAGTCAAAATGTAGAAAATTTCAATTCAACTTTGAACTCAATTTATGCAAACACTACATAGGCTAGAGCAAACATTTTTCCCCACAACCCTTCTCTACATCTCCAGCAATTTTGGTGATGATACCAGTTTCAAATGCTTTGCAATCAGCTCACAAAGTCAGCTAGTCGAAAAATTCAACCATCTCTAGTATTGTACAGCGCTGCATAATATGTTGGTGCTATATAAAAATAATAGGATGGATACAGAAATCTAAACTCTGTAGCATGGTGATGCTGCATTCTGCACCATTTATAAACAATAGTGATTCAATTTTGTTTTTACCCAAATAACCCAGAAGGTAAAGGAGGTGGGGCTAACGGCTATTGATGGCAAGGGGCAGTTTATGGCTGGCCAGCAGAATCCCCACCTCTAGGCACTAGGTGCTCTATCTGTCAATTTCCTATCTTTTTCACAATTGAAAATGCAGATTGGAGTGGAGTGGTCAGATTTCTGTATTTGGAAATCTTAGGTACGCATTCCAATATTATTAAAATCACTTTCTTGAATAAATAAAAAAGAGGTCTATGGCTATGTCTCCACAGCGTTTTGGGACCCCCAACGTTAAGCGTAGTGCTTGGCGGGGGTCCCGACGGATCACATACACTTTACCCACCCAACGGATGCTCTGTTCTCATGGCGCTGAGTGGATCTAACAATGCAGGGGTTAACGTAGTGCAGTATGTTAACACCTGCATCAGCGGATGTGTGAACAGAGGTTACGCCGGGCAGGTAATGAGTATGTGATCCTTTATGTGATCAGGACTGCTGGCAAGCGCTAGGCTTAACGTAGGGGCCCCGACAGATCACAAAATGCAGTGGAAACATACTAAATACCTAGGATAAATACATACATAGGATGCCTATGCTAGATTTTTACTCCTCTAACCTCTTTTCATCTGCTGTTCTTTTATGCAAGTCACTTTCTATAGTCCAAAGGATCAAATGCAGAGTTATTTGACTTGGTTTGAAATCTCTGACTCACATTTCCAACCTTGTACATAAATATACCCCTAACTTGCCCCTCCACTGACCCACCTATGACATCCCTACTCCTAATATTATCACATGTGCTGCTTCAATTATTCTCTAGGGCTGCTCCTACTTTCTGGAACTCTCTCCCTCCTTTCATTAGACTTGCTTCTACCTTTTGACCCTTACAAAATAAAACCCCGATCTTCACTCTGACCTACCATTCATAACATGACTACCCTGCCAGTCCCATCTCCACTACATATTGTATACTTTGTTCCCCAACCTATTAGATTGTAAGCCTAATTGGCCAGGGCCATCTTCTTCTCCTGTGTCATAGTCTGTACCTGTGTACCCTTTACCTGTGTACCATTTGCAAATCTCCCATGAAAGTATAAACAGCCCTTGACCTCATTTATTAATCTCCTAAACAGTAACCCAAGTGTAGGTTATAATTACAATATTAGTAACCCTGAGCTACACTTGTGGTAGCTTACCTGCTCTAGGTGAACCCGCGTCTTATGGCAGCATTGGTGCCCTAAGCTCTTCTATCTGCATCTACCTACCTAATGTCAATGATGACACGTGAGGTTGGGTAGGGGGGTTCCCTCGCCATATACATGTATGGTAATAAAGACATGCCTTTATTAGACATCTTGGGTCCTCACATTCCCAATCCCAGCATGGGAATGTGCAGCAGGGTGAAGAATATGAACAGATTAGATGGTAATCTATTGTTATTTCCTGTGAGTACCGCCCATGAGATTAAGGTTGCCTCAAACATTGCTTATAAACAGGGGTGCATATAAGTGGTACTCTGGTACTCAAAAGGGTCTAAAAACGATTATTGTTACAAAGCTCATATGTGTACTTACAACTTGGAGGCACTCTGTGTCTGGGCGGCTGCAGCTAAATGTTAAATGAATACAATTTATGTCACTTGGATAACTGCAGGGAAACATGAATAACTATGAAAGGTTGCAGTTAGGGGTGTAAAATTGGAAATGTAAATTACTAATAAAAAAAAAAGATTGGACTTCTAAGGGTGTTGGAAATCTGGGGGATAAAAGTCAGAGTAGGCATATGTAAGGATAAAATCTGAAAAGCACTGTGTGACAGCTGGAATATGACTATGAATGGATTACCTTTGGACTGCAGGTAGTCTCACGGGTTAGTTACTAAGCCGAAAAATTTCAGGGTTGCACAACTGAGGTATAACATCTGGGGGTTCAAACTGTGTTGTACTGTGAGAGTTACATTTGACCTAAAGCCAGCTGGTGACCTGTGGATGGAGACAGCTAATCGGAGGATCAATCAGGAACAGGGAGGTCCATCTGCAGCAGAACCTACCATGCAGGAGGCTGACGCAAAGGACAGTGATGGAGACAGTGAGAAAGACCACACTACATATGGGGCGAGTACCAAACACATCTCCTGGTACTCATCTGAGGAGCTCCTCTAGTATATAAATGATGATGAAATACTGAATGAATAAAATATGACATAAATGTACCCCAAAGTTTACCTAAGAACCTTAATAAGAGAAATTGAAAACATTAGAGGAATTATGTAGATGGTCAAATCAATTATTTTTCAGCCAGACCAATTTTGGTGAATTCACTCTCTTCATGCCTATGCATGGCTCGGGATTGTTCCAGCTCTGCGTGTCATCGTCCTTCAACTGCTATAGCGGTATCACGCTTTATCCCTTTATATTTCTAGGCATCTAACAGAGGACACAGAGGTGTACAGTATAATAAACTATACACACATAAATATATAACCCACACGCGCTCCCACATACTGTTAGCGAACCCACCGGAATCGTACATCTCTGCCGGCTTGTAAAGGCACCAATAATGGATGTAATGTGGTAATTAACTGTGTATTATGCTAATAGTACAACAAATTGTCCTCTTTCACAACAGATTTATTTCTGTAAAAAATAAATGAATCAAATGGCGCCCTTTTCAACATTTCATAATGAGTCAGACATTTCTTAACAGACCAAATGTCTTTAATAAAACATTTAACTGGCACTAATAGAAATGTCCTTTACAATATAAATGTGTCCTTTATGTGACTTTACTGACCTGTTCCGTAGGCTTATTACTTCTCTATAGCGGTGCGCCTCTTTTTCTGGCGCGGCTCCATGTGCCTGTTCTCTGTGTCGTGTTTGCTTGAGAAGAATAAGCCAACTGGTCCTGAGTTCGCATTTGTCCCTAAAGTGTATCTACACCCAAAAGCCATGTACTGATTATATACTGGTCATCCTTAGGGTGGCAATGCTCACTACTGATTGATCGAGAATCTAATTATCTTAACCAAAACTGCGACTTTTCAGTCGAAATTCTGCAGGATGCTTTTTTGCAGAAAGTCAAATATTCACAAAAATGTTGACTTTTTGAAATTTCAACTTATATTATATTAAATAAATATTAATAGAATATAATCCCCCACCCTATGGAATAAGTATAGAGGTCTACCTGATCGTTTTTCCATTTTTAAAGGGTTAAAAATACATGAAATAAAAAAGAAACTGCTATTAACCTTCCTAGCGATCTTGCAAGGTCCAGATTTGCAAGGTCCAGATTTGTATGTACAGTTGTATGTAAAAGTATGCACTGCCGGGGCTCCGATCTTCATCTGACGGCACAATCTTGTCTAAAGGCCCCCATACACGGGTCGGATTCCGGCCGGATTCCGGCACGATCGATTCCGGGCGCGTGCACGCGAAACGATCGTGCCGGAATCGTGTGCAGCCCACCTTGTCCGATCGATCACGTCCGATCGTTCAGGGGCCCAGAATCGGATCCGACAGAGAACCAACATGTTGGTCTTTTTGATCCGATTCTGCACACATCAGGGGGAGTTGCCATTTGTGAGGTGGACAATTGGACACGGAATCGTCCTGGAATCCGTTGGACAAGGTGGTATGCAGCGATCGGATTCTCTTCATTGGCCGATCGATCACACCTGCGATTCCCGCCAGAATCGCCGGAATCGATCGGATAGGTGATCGAGCGGCTATGGAATCCGACTGTGTATGGCTGGCTTAAAGCAGTACTGACAGGACAGCGCTGGACAAGATCCTGGTCAGTACTGAGCAGAAGCACTTGTGCTCAGTCCTGGCTGCTTACCTGTCTGTAAATATCAATATGCAGTATACATGAGAATGAATAGGTATCTGGTTGACTGTGTGAAATGTGCCACACCCTTATTGTATCTAGAGATGAGAGGCTTAGGCAATTTTCGAATTTCCAATATTTTGCCAATAATTCTGCTAATATTCAACACGATATTCGCGAATATACGAAACTCGAGTGTATGGCCATTCATTGTGAAATTATAGTCGCAATTATATTTAATCACATGGTAATTACCTTCAAAATGAAAGGTCACATGTGCTATTTATTTTCGCATTGCAAATATCCGCCGCCATAATTACAAAATATGAGAATTTTTGTATAGCCGATATTCGCAGAATATATTTGCAATTCGAATATTCTAGCTCAACACTACATACATATATCATACAGATGTAATTCCCTAGAGAACACATTGTCTCCAAAATCTATTTTGGTTTTTAAGGCACCAAGAAAAGTTTTTTTTAAAACAACAACAGACTATCTATAATTAAAAGGTCTTTATTAATTATATCAATCAAATATATTTCCTTGATAAAAATGATATACAATTCATACAAAATTGCTAAAGACATATACATCACACATGATTACAGTATCCTGGAGCTAACAGATTACAGAGTGAGCACCAACGTGTCTACGTGGCATCACCTGATGCGTTTCGCCCCTCAATGGGCTCCTCTGGGGGAAGAGTAAAGAGCCAGAGGTGCGAAGGGTACACGAGAAAAAAAATAGCATGAATGAAAATAAAAATAATCAGCATCAGTACACAAACATATACAAATTGTCAGTATTAAGAACTAATCATTCCATATATGTATTATATGTAGTGATGGCCGAACATCGGCCGTGTCCGTCCGCGAACGGGCGGAGCGGACTTTTACAAAAGGCCGCCGTCCGCCCGTTCGTGGACAGATTCAAATTCCCCGCCTCTAGGCGGGGAATTTGAATCAGAAAACCCGGATGTGACGTCAGTGACCGGCATCCGGCACCTGGAACGCATAGTTCCTGGTTGTGCGAACCGGATGTGACGTCACTGACGTCACATCCGGGTTTACAAGCCGGTTTTCTACCCGGTTCTCTACCCGGTCTTCAGTGAAATATTCTTCCTGCGGCTAATGATCCCACCGGAGGAAGAATAGAGGGCTCCTTTTCGCCGGCGAACAGGGCGGGTCGAACACCCGTACTGTCCACCGGCGAGAAGGAGGGCGAACATGCTTGTTCGCGGCCGAACTGTCCGCTTTGCGGGCAGTTCGGCCATCACTAATTATATGTATAGAGAGAGAGAGAGAGAGAAAAAAATTTTTTCTAATATGCTAGTGAATTTCTCAGTATGCCTTCAAGTAACCTGTTGGGCACTGTGCATGCCCAAGAGGTTCCATGAGGGCTCAATAATATTAACAGGCCTGTTGCTCCATAGGCTTGTACACAGTTTCCCGACTTTGAGTGAGAGAAGCTGACTGCGGTGGCGGTTTTACAGGTCACCCTAATAATAGGGCACAAGACAGCAAACATAAAGTACTTGAGCTTAGATTAATTTCAAATTTTTGTAAGAGAATTATCATCAGTAGCTTTGCAACCTAGAGAAATTTGTTGACTAAAACAAACAAAAGAATAAAAAAAACAATTTGAAGAACTTTACTGCAGCAAGTAGCAGGAGAACATGATGCACAATATGAGGACTGTGACAAGCGTTGCCCACTAATGGAGCTGAATTATTATTTATTCACCTAAATATTATTTATCTTTCCAGATTATTGTAGTTGAGTTGTATTGTATTGTGGTATTATGACAGTTACTGTGTTTCCGCGATGATAAGACACTGTCTTATATTTTTTAAAGGCCAAAATATGCAACAGGTCTTTTATTTGGGGGGATGTCTTATTCTGCTCATTCAGTGAAGGGGAAGGGGACAATGAATGGCACAGACTCTTTCTTGGGTTCTACCAGTCGGGTGACAGACTCCCTTACGGTAAGGCAGGGATCAGCAGCTTGTCCTTCCTGGGGCACATGCACGGGCCTTTGCAGTCACTTCCTGCTCCGCTTTGCACTGCAGCCAGCCCTGACGGAGGCACACAGCTACCCATCGGGTGCCGATCAGTGGGTGTCTTATTTGCGGCGAGTGCCTGGATAGAGATGGTCGAATTTTTCGACTTGCTAACTTTGTGAGCTGATTGCAAAGCCCCTGAACATGGAATCATGACCAAAAATGCTGGAGATGTAGAGAAGGGTTGTGAGAACATTTGAAAAAAGAACGTTATGCTCTAGCACATGGAGTTTTTGTATAAATAGATTTTCGAAATTTTGACTTGACTTTGAACTTTAATTGTGCAAAAACTATTTGTGTTAGAGACATACTTTCTTTTTTGGAGTATACCCCCAACCCTTCTGTACATCTACTTCTGTACATCAAACTTCAGTAAGTTTGGTGTTGATACCATGTTCAGGGGCTGTGCAATTAAGTCGAAATCGTCGAAATAATCAAATTTTTGAAAAAAAATTCGACCATCTCTAGTGTCTGATGTGCGGGGGTGGCTTATTTCAAAGTTTTCTGTAAAAATCGGGGGGATGTCTTATTTGATGGGGTTGTCTTATTATCGGGAAAACATAGTAGTATTAGAGTTGTAGTGACCAGGGTATGCACCTTATTTGTACATATATGTTATTTGTATACTCTGCCCCGTGTCAACAAAATATGTGTATATATCTTTAAATCATTTCTGTGTTCCTCAGTAGCAGGTGCAGGGATGACTCATGGCTTCTAGCTTCCCGCACTTTTCTGGCCATACATTGTAGCAATTGTGATCTGCCTGGAGATAACTTAGTGCCAGCCTCCAGACAAAGGGTATAAATATACCTTCTTAGGCCCTCCTTAGGTAGAGTTGGGTTAGCTCCTCCAAAGATCTACAGCCAGTGCAGTGCAGCCGTCTGGAGCAATCTCCTGTATTTTTCTGGGCTGTTCCGCAGGCCAATGGATAGAAGTGCCCGGAACCAAGGACCTCCATTTGCGGCAACCGGTAGGTGCAAACGCTAGGCAGACGCAGGATTCCTCCCTACTTCACCTCACCGCCCGTTATTGATTATTGCTCATTGCCAGAGACACTTGGACTGTACCTGACCCCCTCTCACTGGGACTAGAAGCCATAGTCACCCTGCAGCTGGTCGCTCATTTATTGCAACAGTAGTCATCCCAAAGTGTGTGCCCCATTCCCAGGCTTGGGTTTGGTGATTGGACTGTATATATATTCCCTCTAGTAAACTGTAAATATCCCCCTACCAGCTGCCTGTGACTCAGTTTATTGGTGTGTGTGAGCCCTGGACAGTGTGTTTGAACATCCCAAAGAACCTGGTCGTTCGGAGCAAGCAATATGCCCTCCGCGACACTACAGAGTCAGTAATAGAGTAAAGGCCCCCATACACCTTACAATCTTACCATACAATTTCTGTACAATCAAATTTTGTTCTTCCAAAACCATGTAAAGGTGACCATACACGTGCCGATTTTTCGGCCGTTTTTAGCCCTCCCGACCGATCGGGAGGGCTAAAAACGGCCGAAAAATCGGCACGTGTATGGTCACCTTAATAAGAGGATCTTTCTAAACCTTCCAATCACTATGTATTCTATCAGGGAGGACCCGACACTACATAGCAGTGATATATACCTTCCAATCACTATGCATTCTATCAGGGAGGCCACTATACTGCACAGTTGTTGATCTAATGGAGATTATATGGATCGATCTTAAGGTGTATGGGGGCTTTAGTATTAGTATTAGTAGAAGTGGTATTTTCCTATGATATTCCCACTATTTCCCACCAGGATCTTCTGCAAGAAAGGTGTGTCTGTCCTGTTGAAATTCTGTGTCTGTCTGATTAGAACTTGTCCTTGAGGTCTGCTCTTAACCATCAGTTTTAAACTTTGGAAGACACTAATTCACTCTTGGAGTCATTTCATTTTTAAATATTCTTCAGATTCCTTAATTCAAAAATGTTAAAATGTGCAGCACTGAGATTTGTGACATTCTTGAAGGTTAATAATTATGGTCAACGTATTATAACTCAATTAAAGTTGCTTACCGGAATGATGCATCAACACGATGACTGCTTAGAGCGCACCTAAAGTCAAAAAACGAAAGAAAATTTGTATTCAATTTTATTACTACAAAATCCTAAATATGCACTGCCCAAACAATTAAAGGGTAACTATGATAAAAGTGAACTACTGCCCCTAACGACACGCATAAAAAGGCCCATGGCTGAGATCCGGCCCATTCACCAAAGCGACAACTAACATTACATATTTGGGTCATAAGGGCAAAACGTCCATGTCTCTATACACTCTCAACTGCCCTCCTCTCTTTCAAAAGATAGAGTAACAATTAATGATGTGGACCTGTTTGCCTTTGTTGTGGTTCCACAGAGTTCATCTGTTGCAAATGATGTGCTTCCCCCAGCTGTTGTATCTCTAACAGACCATTCCAGTATTACTTAAAGTGGACCTACCACCTGGGAGGTCACTCAGCATTATCAGCTGCAGCTAAGCCGATAATGCTGAGATCCTTGATTGTGGAAAACGAATCTTCTTTTAACAGCTGTAGGGGAGCTGGTTACGAGTGCTCCCCCTCCCACTGCCTTACATGTTATCTAGGCAGCCGAAGTGGTGTGTGGGAGATCTCTCCCAGGCAGGAAATCGTCAGCAGCAGAATCCCCCTCTTCACAAACCCCCCCTCCCCTACGATTCTCTGCAGCTACGATCAGAAGACACAGGAGGTAGAGTGGAGAGGGGAGGAGAGGGAGGGTCAGTGCGGGGGGAAGTCTGCAGATGCAAGGAGCCGAGATGCTAGCATGCCTTCTGCAAGCAAGTGAAGACAGTTTAGTGTGGGGTTTTTTTGTGTAGCAGTTTCCCAGCATCTGAACTGCTATTATTGTATTGTGTCTGTTTTTTTATTTTGAGTGTAAAACCGCTTTAAACATTCAGATGTCTTACAATTACAAAGGGCTTTCACGAGATTCCTTTGGAAAGGAGGGAGATCCCACATAGCATACAAAAAAAGGGAACACAAAAATAAGACGTCCTAGATCTGAATGAATGAAATGTTCCTATTAAATACTTTGTTCTTTACATAGTTGAGTGTGCTGAAAACAAAGACAATCAATGGAAATCAAATGTATCAACCCATGGCGGTCTGGATTAGGAGTCACACTCAAAATGAAAAACACTACAGGCTGATCCAACTTTGATGTAATGTCCTTAAAACTAGTCACAATGAAGCTTAGTAGTGTGTGTGTCCTCCACGTGCTTGTATGGCCTCCCTACAACACCTGGGCATGCTCCTGATGAGGTGGAGGCATCACCTCCCACACCAGGACTAAAGTATCCCCAAACTCCTGGATAGTTTGTGGTGCAACGTGGCATTGGTGGATGGAGGGAGACATGGTGTCCCAGATGAGCTCAGTTGAATTCAGGTCTGCGGAACCGGTGGGCCACTGCATGATGGAGGGCTGTGCGCAAATTCAGCTATGTGAAAAACAAAGTATTTGATAAGAATACAGTGTTTCCCCGATGATAAGACACTGTCTTATATTTTTTAGAAGCCAAAAATATGTGACAGGTCTTATTATCGAGGGATGCCTTAATCTGAAGGGGAAGGGGGCAATGGATGGCACAGACTCACTTTTTTGTGGGTTCTACCGGACGGGTAACAGACTCCGTTTCTGTAGCAGCAGAAGGCACCAGCTTCTCCTGGCGCGGAGGCGCAGTCACTTCCTGCTCTGCTCTGCTCTGCAGCCAGCCGACGGAGGCACACAGTTCCCAAATGGTGTCTTATTTGGGGGGGGGGGGTGTCTTATTTCAAACTTTTTATTAAAAACGGGGGGTGTCTTATTTGATGGGCCTGTCTTATCATCGGGGAAACACGGTATTACATTCATTCAGATCAAGGATGTCTTATTTTTGTGTTCCCTTAATTTTTTTGAGCAGTGTAGTTTACTGCTATGCTCACATCTGTGAGGGTCTCCATATTCAACCCTCTATAGATGCCAGTCTTACGGGGGTTAATGAACTGCAGTAATGGGTATGGCCACTTGATGGTGATATTTGTTTTCAAAGGTGAAAAAGTATCTCTGTGAGCTAAGGGGACGTGTTGATCTTAAAATATTGTACTTTTCCTGTGTGAGATGCTGTTATAGCTGCAGTGGTTTGCAGGGGGGAGGGAAATTCAGCATTTTAATTACAGGTAAGGACTTTTGGAATTTTTTTTGACAGGTTGCTTATATAATGGGGTGTTTGTCACAGAGAGGTACATGGAAATTATATGGAGTGGATGAACTCAAGTTTGACTACAAAGTGACTGAACCCATTAAGAGCTCTTATTTATCTAATTTAGCCTGTTCAGCTAGCCATATTCACTTTTTCTCTATTGATCTTCGATTCAGTCTGCTTGTGTGATTGTCTAACATTAACCAAAAGTACACACAAAACTGTCCAAATACCTAGAAAACCTGTCATATGCTTGTACGATCAACTGAAATTTACCAACATGTCCGATCATCGCTCAATCCATTTTATGTTCCATTCCCATCACTTTTGGTCGATTGATTCAGGTAAAAAGGATTTTTTTTCGATTTTTCAAGTCACCTGAAAAGATGAATTTAATATTGTATGGCCACCTTCAGAAATAGGATACAGTAGTAGACTGTTGACGATATTTTGTATATAAAGTAACACTTCCAGAAAGTCATCCTTTTGAGCGAAGCTGTCAGACAAGGAGAAAGAACGAGTTTTAATATTTATTTGGCATTACTTATATATGAAATATATAAGAGCTATGAAATAACAAATGTGAGGATCTTTGCTGTACCGGGTACCTCCTGCTGGTGGCAATGTGCTTGCCCTTCCCTGGGTTGTGTACCTTGTCACCAGCAGGTGGCTCCCTGTAAGCATGGGCTGGGTTAAGGACACCTGCCTCGTTAGCCTGAGGGCTATATTGTTGTGCCTCACCCACACATGCTTGCTAAGCATTCAACTTTTCCTGGACATCTGATCTGCAATCTGTACCTTATCCTGGACTCTGGACAATCTGCACCCGATTTTACAACCGAGGCCGAAAAATCTAAGCGTGTATAGGGGGCTAAAAGCTGACTCTCTTGAATACATTACTAGTTGAAATAGTTGCGCAGGTTTCATTCTACCCATATCATACTTAGGGGTTTCCCCTCAATCAAGCACCCACAATGAAATATTCCTATTGTTTAAAAGGAAACATCCATTATCTGGGAGATAATACTTTTTGCCTGAGGTTTGTTTGTTTGACGCCGATAATATATTTCCTGTTACATCGCATTGACATTTGGTGAGATTAAATGAGACAAATTAGTATCAATGTTCTAATCTGTTTTCTATACCTTTACCGAATACATCTGCAAATATGTGCGATCAAACCACGGAAAAATGTCAGCGCGTCACGTGCCGCCACAGCAGAACGCTGAAAATGGCCCATTAATGATTCGCAAAACAGATGTCTGCAAAAATGTTAGGCTGGTGAGAGCATAAATTAATAGACAGCGCGATGGAGTGCACCGAGGAAACACTCGCAGCTAAAGTAATATTATCAAATGAAAAATGCGGAAGAAGTCAGCGGGATGGCGGCAGGTCACACCGGTGCTAAGAATGAAAACATATTTACAAAGTGCAGAGTGCGCAGCGATTGTCTCTTCTCTGGGAAGGAATATTAGGCATCTTGGTTACATGTTTGAGGAGTAATGATGATCGAAACGTATCCATGAAATTTCGACTAGCTGAGTTCATTGCAAAGCCCCTGAACATGGTATAATCACACTGTGTGGTGGTACAATCGATCGATGTTAGACATATGATCGGAAAATCGCACAACACGATCAAATCTATGATCAATCGTGCAACAGTCGACATGTGTATGGTTAGCTTATGTTGTCATCACGTGCACATTCAGCTGTTTTAGGCATGGGCCTAAACCACCACCTCTGTGCACATCCATGACACCTAGTACACACAAGGCCTTAGTAGATTTATCATCAGAGGTGATGTAATGTTCCATTGGTGGACTCACTCTTGCCTGGATGTAAAGCAGATTTTTCAGCTTCAGTAGTTTCAGTCACACACCTGAAATAAGCAAACAGCTAACTGCGGGACAATGTGTCAGAACTCCTGAGTTGGATACTAATTTTGGGTCAGAAATTCCAAAAGTCCTAAGGATCAGAACACTAACCAGGACAGACTGTGGCAGTTTTAGTCATGGACAACCTGGTCAGTTGACTAGGGCTGCATCATGCCAGGGGGCGGCACCTGGGCATCGCCCACCTATCCACGAGCCCACCTGGGAGAGAGAAGGAGTAGAGGAGAGGAAGGGGTGTATAGAATAGAATCTCACCTCACAAGCACCCCCTCTCCCTGAATGACTCTGAGGGGGGTGGGGGATGCGGCCATCAGAGGGGGATGCCATGGACGCATATCTCCCTAGGACCGCCCCTGAGGACAGTAGTAAATGTCAGAACCCAGTCAGCAATGGCATCTGCCATAAACCCTAAGTAATGGGTCCACTTGAATTGATACGGTTAGCACTGTAGGGAACAGCGTTTTTTCTCAGACACCAGAGTATATTTCACATATACAGAAAAAACACAAAATTCACTCTCATTCTTTGACTAACTGAACTGAATCAGTGTTATAACATCTACTTCAACTAGCCATTGGACACAGACAAGTCCCGGTTACTGAAGGTTTGGAACCTTCTGCAGACTGTTACAGGTGTCAGCAAACTTTTCTGAATAGAGAGAACATTTGGGACGCAGCCAAAGAGGGGCCGCAATATACAACTCCATAGGCAGACACGCTCAGTACCTGTCAGGGAGAATGAATCTCTTTGCCCTCCTTCTACTCTGTCTGTGACAGAAATATAATGAACTTTTTATTTTTATTACGGGTAGGAATCCTCCTTAGTCCCGAGGACAAGTTTAAAAAACTGACTGACTTAAAAAGCGACTTCGCTACTAATTAGCCTTGGTTAAAAACTTACTTTGGAGTGTAGTTCTGGCCTTTAGGTGATGTAGCTGTCAACTTGTGAACCTTTGTTCCCGTGCCAGGAATGGATAATGTTTTCTTATAAATTAACTGCTTCATAGCGGAGCGCGGCGCACACAAGTCTTAAGAAGATGCTCTCAGCCTTAAAGCTGCACTCCGGGCAAACATCTATCCTAAAAACTTGAGTATAGGCCAACCCAAATATAAGTTGAGGCACCTGTTTTTTCAAAATAAAATCTGGAAAAACTGAATGACTCCAGTATAAGCCTAGGGAATGCAACAACTAAAGGCCCCATACACCTTACAATCTTACCATGCAATTTCTGTACAACTTTTATTCTACTAAAATTATGCAATATGAGGACTTTTCTAATCCTTCCAATCCCTATGTATTCTATCAGGGAGGACCCGGCACTACAAAGCATTGATATATACCTTCCAATCCCTATGTATTCTATCAGGGAGGACCCAGCACTACATAGCAGTGATATATATCTTCCAATCACGATGTATTCTATCAGGGAGGACCCGGCACTACATAGCAGTGATATATACTTTCCAATCACTATGTAATCTATCAGGGTGGACCCGGCACTACATAGCAGGGATATATACCTTCCAATCACTATGTATTCTATCGGGGAGGACCCAGCACTACATAGCAGTAATATATACCTTCCAATCACTATTTATTCTATGAGGGAGGACCTGGCACTACATAGTTGTTAGTATATCTAAAGGAAATTGTATGAAGTGATCTAAAGGTGTATGGGGGGCTCAAGGAAAAGAAACACACAGCAAATGTGCTTTTGTTTTGGGATCATACCTCTCATCATCATTGTGGCAGAATAAGGGACACATATAGGGAGTGATTCACACAGCTCTGCCACACACCACAGCCCTTCCTGAAACAGTAGAAGATGTAATAGCTCAAATAAAGAAATTCAGATCCACCCCC
>CM070039.1:23888699-23903084 GCA_036250615.1 Ptychadena robeensis
TGGTGAGGTGGCTATGAATAGAGAACCTCTGAGAGAGATACCATCTCTGATTATGGACATGTGGTGAGGTGGCCATGAACGGAGAACCTTTGAGAGAGATGCCATCTCTAATTATGGGCATTTGGTGATTTGGCCATGAACGGAGAACTTTTGAGAGAGATACCATCTCTGATTATGGATATGTGGTGAAGTGGCCATGAATGCAGAACCTTTAGGAGAGATACCATCTCTGATTATGTATATGTTGTGATGTGGCCATGAATGGAGAACCTTTGGTAGAGATACCATCTGTGATTATGGATATA
Organism: Ptychadena robeensis; assembly: GCA_036250615.1. Taxonomy (NCBI): domain Eukaryota; kingdom Metazoa; phylum Chordata; class Amphibia; order Anura; family Ptychadenidae; genus Ptychadena; species Ptychadena robeensis. Next base: position 23,889,005 of record CM070039.1, read on the forward strand.
TGGTGAGGTGGCCATGAACAGAGAACCTTTCAGGGAGATACCATCTCTGATTATGGATATGTGGTGAGGTGGCCATGAACGGAGAACCTTTGAGAGAAATACCATCTCTGATTATGGACATGTGGTGAGGTGGCCATGAATGGAGAACCTTTGGGAGAGATACCATCTCTGATTATGGACATGTGGTGAGGTGACCATGAATGGAGAACCTTTGGGAGAGATACCATCTCTGATTATGGATATGTGGTGAGGTGGCCATAAATGGCAAACCTTTGGGAGAGAGTTGTCAACCTCTAAAAAGATGTACCTGAACAAGACAAAACCTCCTCTTGTAATTACATTAATGTATTAAACCATATATGAGTTTTTAATGTTGGGTTTATGCAGTGGTTCCCAAACTGGGGGGGCACAAAGGTATTCCCTAATCAAACCTGTGTTTGATTAGGGAGGGGGGAGCTCGATAATGTTCTTAAATGGAAAAGGGGGCCCTGCAAGTAAAAGTTTGGGAACCACTGGGTTAATGTAAATCTATGTTTACGTCTCAAAGTGGATCGAAACCCAGTCAGATCACGTTTTCCCGTCCCGTCGCCCTCTCACGTCTATGACCGGGTTCATTCCACCAGGTCACTCGGTGGTTAAAGCATCACCATAAGGCCAGCCAGTCTGACCGTCTCTGTCGTCACTCCATACCCTGGAAAATTCCTGCTTGATAATCATTTAAATGCTCTGCTTGTCAGTCACTGCTCTTTCTTTGTAAATGTTACCTATTTCATAAATAAATCAAAACCCCGAGACCTTCGGTTTTCAGAAACTTAAATGCTTTTGTTAAAATTGTATGAAGCAAATTCGCAAACATGTGATTTATATTATCTCGGCGAAGCATGGGAGATGATAGAATATACTATTTAAATTAACTTCTCTCCCAACAAATGGAATCAATTCTGTTTTCAGGTTCCTTTTCATCCACCTTTTGTCTTGCTGCCGAATCTCTCCTATTCTCTCACTCATTCATCTATTGTGCCCTTTGCTTGATCTGATAGCATTAAACATATAATTAAGTCATAAAGGAGGGAACTGATGAATATAGCAGATGGTAATTGCTTCCTACATTTGAATGAAATGATATGCATTGCTACAATTTACAGCTTTCAACTCATATTTTATTCAGGAACCTTTTATCTTTGTTCCTGCAGAATTATTCTGCAATAAATTTAGCCATCTTATCAATAGCTTTGGTAATAGTAACAGAAACAGGGAGAAACTGAACTTTGTGCGTCTGAATGCCCAAAATCATTTTGTAGAATAATTGAATTATCTGCGGCAGATTTTTTTTTGCGGTGGCCAATCCTATGGCTGGTCGGGAAGGGACTTTAGAGAGCAATTAGGAACTGCGCGTCACAATGTAAGAGATGATTTAACTGGTGCATTTGGTCCCTCCAGCAGAGAGGAGATAAAGAACTTGTTGTATGTTCTAACCGCTCGCTGATTTATAGACTGCTGTGTAATAATGTTGGTATAAAGTGTGCAGTTCAGGTTCCAGCAAAATATATCTCCTTAGTTGCAGAATAATGAGAGCATTTGCATATGCAATCCATGACTTGCTGTCCTTCTCTACATAAAACATTGAAAATTGGGCATTTTCCCAACCTATCAAGCTGTGGCAAGGTTTTGTTAATGCCTGGAGCAGATATCTCAAGTGTTCTGTGAGTTACAGCCGCTAGTTAGACTCTTAAAGGGGTTGTCTACTCTTTCAAAACCCATGTTGGCTTAATGGCTAGGACTCTTAGGGTCCTCATACACGTGATGATATTCGCTCGATCGTTGAATGCTCGAGTGCAGTATGACAGAGTTACCACACTGTGCACGAGCGTTGGTTGTCTGACCGGTGAAACAATGCGCACCCCTTTGTGCAATCAATTCCCATTAGATAATTGGTTGCCACAAACATGCTCAACGATTGTTGGGGAATCGATTAAAAATTGACCCATGTATAGGTGACTTTATGATATTGGTCATTGGGAAAAATATTTTTTGATTCTTCGTTAAGTCCAAAGAACTTTTGAGCACTGTACACACTGCACTTGTTCTGTTCTACTCAGTGTCCCCCATAGAAGGCCACAGCTGGCAGTCAAGGTGGTCATAGAAAGATCTCTACCCAACACTTCTACACACTTAAAGTGGATCTACCACCTCGGTATCTGCTTTCTATTATTGCCATTGAAGGTGCGATAATAGAGCAGATCCGAGGTTAAAGAAAAAACAAACAAAAACGTACCTGTCAAAACCTGTCAGAATGTGGGGGTGCCCCACCCCTCCTGTGACGTGCGGCCATCTAAGGAAGCTAGGGGATTTAGGTTAAGTAGACGCCACTTCTGATGTCTGCCTCCCATGATCACTGTGTGCCCGGCAGCCAGCCAGCCTTTCCCCGTTGCCGCAGCACTGATTGTCTGGAACGGACATTCCTTCAGGGAGCTGTTCACGTTTTTTTTTTTTTTTACTGCTTTCACTTTGTCTCCATTGACAGACATTGTATCTGGTGGCCCACGGTGGTCGTCGGCGTTACTGCAGCCTAAACCCATTTAAGACTGAAAGCTACACAGAATCCAAAATGGCGGCTCCCACAGATGGCAGGTTTATTTAGTTTTTTGAGCAACTTTGAGCCATTGGGGCAGTTTAGAGGTAGTAAGAGAAGTAAAAATGTAATGACATTTTTTTGGTGTTTTTTTATTTTTTAATTTTGGTGCACTTTAATAACAATAACTGTTTTATTAAAAAAAACACAAAGTTAAAAAAAGGTATTTGAAATATACTTTTATCAAACACATTGTGATGAATGAAAATATTTAGGAGCTGTGTGATACTAGTACTTACAACCTCCCCGTAGCTTTAAATATTGGGATGGCCATAGTCATTGCATGTCTGCCATTCGCTAAAACAAGAAACAAATCATGGAGAAGATTGGCTAACATTTCTCCTAAACAGGATGTCAACCAAAAACAATTATTTAAATTTCTTGAAAAAGATTTTATTTTAGAGATGAAAACTCTTAATTTATGTCTCTATTGTTATTGTAGAGACATCCTCTTCTCTTCAGCAGGATAGAAATTGAGAAATAAATCACCCAATTGAATGGTATTGGTTTATCACTTGAAAACAACCCTCCCCATAAAAAAACAATGTTTTGTTTAAAAAGAGTGGGGAATGATTATTTGTCCTGTTGGGCTATAAACAATTTGGTAATAGAACCCCAAAACTTTGTGGGTGGGTGTTCCAACCTTCTGCATCCTAATATGTTCTCTTTAAAATTTCAATTAGAAAATGTTAACATTTTGATTTACTAAACAACTATTGTTATTACTATTATTATTATTAAAAATGAAAAAACATTATGGAAAAATCAAGAAAAAAATCCAATTTCCTGATTAAGATTCTTGCCAAATTTCAGTTGGAAGTATGATCTCTTTCATAATTTTTTAATGCGTAGAGTATTATTATCATTTATTTGTAAAGCGCCAACTGCCTGTCTCAGTAAAAATCACTACCTGGATCTAACTAAGCAAACAGGTACAAGCCTCCTATTGGATAACTCTGGGGTTGCTGCAGTCGGTCAGGTCTAGGTTCAGGAAAAGTATGTGCTCCAAGAATGAGGTCAGCTGACTCCCTGAATATACTGAATGACCAGGTTATTCCATCAATAGATTTTTTCTTCCCTGATGGCACAGGCATATTCCAAGATGACAATGCCAGGATTCATCGGGCTCAGATTGTGAAAGGGAGCATGAGACATCATTGTCACACATGGAGTGGCCATCACAGTCCAGACCTTAATCCTATTGAGAACCTGTGGAATGTGCTGGAGAAGGCTTTGCACAGTGGTCAGACTTAACCATCATCAATGCAAGATCTTGGTGAACAATGAATGCAACACTGGATGAAAGTAACTCTTGTGACATTGCAGAAGCTTATCGAAAAAATGCCACAGCAAATGTGCACCGTAATCAACGTTAAAAGTCCAATGTAATATTAGAGTGCGTGACCTTTTTTTTTGGTGGCATTTTTTTGGGCCGTGTATTACGCAGTGTTGTACAATAAATTCGATGATTTCGTCTAATTGGTTAAGGAGTCATACAGCTTGTTACAGTGTCTGTGGCTCTATGGTTGCTTAAATATATCCTTCAGCTTCAGCATCAAATAAACAGCAGATAATGATTTCCCCTTAAACTGTCTCACGCTTTTATTAACAGTAATTAAGAACGAAATTGTTGCAACTGTACAAATAGGCAAAATATGTAAATGTACCGTATTTGTTGTTCTCTCCAGTTCTAAATGACTTAATAACTAGTGTTGAGCGAGAATATTCGAAATTCTAATATATTCGATGAATATTTGACATTCGAGAATTCGCAATATTTCGCGAATGTGCGTTCAGATATTCGCAATGGCAGATATTTGTCATATTATGCTTCAACATTGTTGACTGGCAAACTTTGCACATATTTGTACGCATTGCGAATGGATACGCGCAATACACACAGAGCTCGTACTGGCTAAGATCACAGAATGACGAAGAGAAGCTGTAAAGCTGCATCATTGCAAACAGGCGGGCGCGATGGAAGACAGTAGTTCAGTATGCAGGAATTACAAATGTTCCTTTGTATATTCTCAAAATTACGCAAATTCGAATATTACATATGCTGCACAACACTAATAATAACGCTCTTGACTTAAACACAATACGTATGATCTATGAAAGTCCTAAGATGCGGAAAACAGAAGCCTAATAAAACTGTGCTGAAAAAAAATGTTTGGTTTATGCTCGAGTCAAGAAAATCGGGCATATTTCACATATGGACTGTGTGATCGAATTGCAAAGCATCATCACACTTGCTGGAGATGTAGGGAAGAGCTGTAGGTAAATAAAAAAAAACTATTAGTAATTATTAGTGATGAGCGGCAAAGGCAATATTCGAATTTGCAATATTTCTCGAATAATTCTACTAATATTCACAATTTGAGTGTATGGCCATGAATTATGAAAATATATTGGCAGTTATATTCGCATTTCAATTAACTTTAAAATAAATGGTTACATGCATATACATATATATATATATATATCGCAATGCATGGCCATAAGCCTCCCAATGCATAATATTGCGAATATTCAACATTGCGAATAGTGATGAGCAGCACAGACAATATTCGTATTTGCAAGATATTGAAAAATTTTCACCTAATATTTGCAGTACATCATTTTGACAATTTGTGATCACCAGTCATTATTACATTTATTGCAAAAATCGTCACTTGTACATGTGAATACTGTAAATGCGTCATCTAGTGGTAGAATGTGAAAAACCAACTGCAGTGTAATCACCACATGAGACAACACTCATAGAAGTAATTCATCGCGAAAATCATCACTTGTACATGTGAATATTGCGAACGCAATGCTTGGTACATTTTTCAGAATCTCGAATATTCCAGATAATAAAGCCATTAATGAAGACACTGTATTAAAGATCTTCTTCGTGAATTGTCGAAGTGCCGATATTCACAATAAAAATTCACAATTCGAATATTCACGATCAACACTACTGGTGGGATCAAAGGGTATTTGTGAAGGAAAAATAAAATAAAATAAAATAATAATAATAAATGTTTAGATTTTTCGGCCAATCAACCACCATGTGCACTCAATCTAATGGCTTAAAAGTGTAATTCGGGCCGAAATCAGCCGCCAAATTGATCTAAGCCATTATGGACATGTCCGTAATTCTTAAGCTAGCCATACATATTCCGATTCCATGGCCAATCGATCACCCATCCGATCGATTCTGCGATGCCAGAGGGAATCGGATGTCCGATCGCCCAATTACGTCTGTGCCTACCACCTTGGGCCACCGATTCCTGGACGATTCCGTGCCCGATCGATCACTTCACACATGGCAACTCCCCCTGATGTGTGCTCAATCGGATCAGAAAGACCAACATGTTGGTTCTCTGGCAGATCCGATTCTGGGCCCCCGAACGATCGGACGTGATTGATCAGACAAGGTGGGCGTCACGGGACGATCGATTAGCGTGAACGCGCCCGGAATCGATCGTCCCGGAATCCCTTGGGAATCGGACCCGTGTATGGGGACCTTTAGATCGATTCAATTACTATGAACCCTCGTCCACAGTAAAGCTGGCCATAGACAGTTAGATTTGCAGCTGATTTTGCCCCCAATCGACCGCCATGCCCATTGGTTGATCTGGTGCAAAATCAGCCCCAAATCTAATACTTAAAAGCTAAATCAATTAAAGAATTTACAGACATGTCCGTAAATTTCAGAACGATTTCATTACTTTGAATTCTCGTGCAAAGTAAATGCCCACACACAAAGGGTGCGTGGTCGATTTCTGGCACGACCGGTAGTGCATAATCACGGCATATTGAGGGAAAAATGAAACGTCTATGTCTACACTAGGTTCTCAGTGGAGCTGATCCACATTAACTGGCTGCAGCAGGTTCTCATGGCGTTCTGCCGATCTGCCAGCTGAAAGGTCAACATAGTGTAATACGTCAATCTTAAGGCCTGTGGATCAGCAGCCACTGCTGCAGACAGGTAATGTGGATTGGCTCCGCCAGGTCCCTTCGAAAGGAATACAGTGGCTAAGAACAAAGTGGAGACATACCCTTAGTGCTGGCACACAAAGGGTGCCCAGCCGATTTTTACCCGATAAGTCGGCCCATTGACCGCGCATGATGACATTATCACATGGGGTCGTTCTGCCAAAAATCTGGTAAAAATCTAAACGTGTATGGGGGGCTTTATTGGTGGGTGTGGGTAACAAAAACAACCCTGCAGTGTTTCCATGATGACTTCTGATCTGATAAATTCTTAGCTCTTGGTGTTGGAGGAATCAGCATGGCTTCCAGGCTCCTCTGATCTGTCCTTGTTGATGGTTCTGCAATAAAAGAGCATATGCCTGAGAAATATTAGATCTCCGGAAGACAGAAGACTCTTCGGCAGGATAGTGACAGCGAGAGAAAGAAACTCCCTCGTGGCACGCTACAAAGAAGATTTCTTTTTGTTTTGCTCCAATTTATCCTAAATGAAGTTCATTTTAAAGATCTGTAGTGTTCCCAATGTCATTGTATTTCTCTCCACCCGAGAAGGATTGATTTCTTATTAAATGAATGGGTGCAACATGATTAATCGCCTCTTCATGGAATTAATAATTCCACATTCCAGTGTCATTAAAGTCATTAGAAGTCTGGAATGCTGCATCAAATTTAAAGCAAAACTTCACCTATAGATACATGATAAAGACCCGTAGTCATAGTGCGCAGGTTGATGAAGGGTGTAAAGACATCACATACTGTATGTACAGAAGTAATGGCCGAACTGTCTGTCACTCTCTAGCTGGCGAGCAGTACGGGTGTTTGACCCGCCCTGTTCACCTGCGACAAGGAGCTTAATATTCTTCCAGCCACATATAACTATTCAGCCACATATAAATGTTAAAGTCCCAGATAGTGATGGTGTTCGCATTCCTTCTAGCCATCGAGCAGTATGGGGAGCAGAACGGGTGTGCAACCTGCCCTGTTCACCGCCCAGAAGGAGCTTATTCTTCCACTGGTAGGATCAGGAGCAGTAAGATCCCGCCAGAGGAAGAATCTTTTCACTAGAGACCGGGTAGAGAACCTGATCTTCCAGTGAAAAATCGGCTCTGAAAACCGGAAGTGACGTCACGTACGGCAATTGGAACCAGGAACTATGCGTTCCGGGTACCTAGAACCATGCGTTCCAGGTCACTGACGTCACTTCTGCCTTTAACAATTCAGACGGGGAATTTGAACCTCCCTGCAAACAGCCGGACATTGGACTTTTTTAAAAGTTTAGGAACAAGGAACTGTGCGTTCCATATACTGGAAGTGACGCCGCAAATTTGGATTTCCCCATGAACAGGTGGACGTTCCGTCTATTTGCGGGCAGACGCGGCCGATGTTCGGCCATCACTATTCCTCAGTACTGCAGACAAGCCTGTTTGTCTTCCATAGGACAGAGTGTTTCCACAAAGTTTCCTGAGACTTTTTTAAAAGTCCAATCCACCCGTTCGCAAATGGACCTGGCTAAGGTTCAGCCATCACTCGTTACCTTAAAGGGGTCACAGGGGTTACCTTAAAGGGGTTACAGCCCAAAAATGGGTGATATGCATACATGTGATTCAGGACCCATCCCTGGCGTTCTGTACAGTAGATATATTTTAATTTCATTGACCATCTTTGTTCAATTTAAGGTTTCCTACCATAATGGCACCACCTTTTTGTAACAGCAGTTACATTTACTATGAGACCATGGGCATATTCCAAAATTATGTCAAGAACTTTCCTTTATTCCACAATGGATGTTACTATTTGAACAATCCTATCTAAGCCCAGACCTACACTTTAACTGATCTCCTCCAGCCTGGCCACTAGATTCAGGAATATTTCAGACTCCAAACCATCACCGGACATATTTAAAGCTTCATGCGGTCAGACTGTTATTGACGCCTTTGGGTTTCCAATTGTTGGTAATAGAGTGGAAGAAGAAAGATAATGTGTTTGATCGATCAGTATGAACAAATTTCATTTAAAGGATCAATAACAGTTTAATCTTGACAGAGTTGAGGAGCCACATCTATTTTTCGCTGTGATTGAATAAGTGTTTCCGATGAAAACTGCAGATGTAATGCGGCCTTAACCGCTTCTTCACTCCAGACAGAGCGCTGTTACTGTAACAAGCAATCTGTATGTAAACTAATACTCAGCAAGCCTGATTGCCCGAGGCTAGCGGAGGTGAATGAGACTAACAAACGGTTTGTCGGGAGAGAATCGGGCGGCGAGCTGAGGCTTTTATTTTGTTCTACTCATGTTTCCAAAGGCATCAGCTGTATATGTGTCATTCTATTTATGGAAGCGCAGTTACATGTGGCACACCACCACGACTTTCTAAGATCAGAAGGAAAACTCGTGCTAGATTTTTTGGCAAACATTAGACCTTTGATACACCCTCTTGGCCCATCATCCTACTGAGACTTCAAAAGAAATATTTTCATGTGTACAAGAAAAACAAGAAAAACATAACAAGATGTTCGCCGCCACCTTCCAAAAATTCTACTTGTCTTTTGCTTTATGGGCCACACAAAGGCTAAACATGCCAATCATTTACCCAATCTAAAGTCAGAGGTACCTGTCCAGCCTAGGGTCAGTCTGGTGACCTTACATATATGACCTGCAGTACAACTCACCCTACTGGTATGTTTAATTTAATATTTGATGTTAATGGAACAAAGTAGTTTTGATTGTGAATATTCTAATTGTCAATATCGTCACTACGAGAAGGGGGTCTGGTATGCTCTGGAAAAGGGGGACCCCTACCAGCGTGGGATCCCCCAGACCACACCAGCCCCCCCTTTTAGTATAGGGTCTGGTATGCTCTGGAAAAAGGGAAACCCTTTGTTAGAAATAAGAGACCACACTGAAAAAAGTATTTTATTAAAGTTCTACCATTCCACATAGTTTCCTAAAAATTGTCTATCCAACGTTGTAACGTTGTAGGAGCAGAATAGGCAATATTCAAATTCACAACATTTCGCAAATTATTATCCAAATATTGTAAGCCAATTGGAAAATTTTAGATCTCCTTGCATTATGTAATGCGAATATTGGCACTTTGACATGCGGATATTGGAAGCGCAATGTGAAATAGCAGCTGCATAGAAGCAATTCATGAAAATATCGGCACTTGTATATGCAAATATTGTGAACACAATGCATGGTACTTTCCACAGAATCTCAAATATTCCTGATTACGAAGATATAGCCCTATATTCAAGATCTTTTCTTCAGTAAAGCCACAAGAGCCTATATTCACAATAAAAATGAGCAATTTGAATATTCATGCTCAACACTAGTTGTAGACTAGTGATCTCAGATCTCATCCCTCAATGGGTCCCACAAAGGGGGTCTTCTCCCTGGAGCTCCAGCAATCTCATCATTGTCCTATGACAACCGCCTAGCGTTTCCCATGGTTACTGTGCATGCATGATGTTCAAACATGTACTTGGGGATTTACTAAAAGGATGGTATTAACTGGTAGTTATTGACAATTGTGCCCAGTCCAAGTGGTGTGTTGCTTGCCCACTCTCCTTTATAGGCCTCACTAGTAGGTGACAGTCCCAGGGCCTATGGGGTACCCTCCACCCTACATTGGTGAAGGTGAGGTCTCTCTTGCTCACATGCTCATCTGGCTCCTCAGTGCTGCAGACAAGCCTGTTTGTCTCCCATAGGACAGGATGTTCCTACAAAGTTTCCTGACAGCACATTTGCTCCCTGACAGATAACTCATAAACTCTAAATACAAGACACCCTTCCTCTTAGGCTGGGTCACTTAACATACAGTTAACACTTTATTGTACAGAACAAATTACAGTAAACACACAATATACTGTATTGCAACAACACATTTATACCTATCCTAATAAAGGTACAACTAGGGTTACCTACCCTTACAGGGTAACCCATTCTCGCCAACAGTACCACCCCGCTACAGGGACCATACCGCTACATGCAGCAAGGAAGAAGAAATCAGATGGCGCATTGCTGGTGGATGCTGCTGGCTTGCCTGGTGTTGTAAAGCATTCCTGATTGTGGTTTGGAGTGACTGCTTTTCATAAAAAGCAAGAATACCAGTTAACCAAAATGTAAAAAAAAAAAAGATTAGTATTATTGTATATTAATTAAATGTATAATTTTATAATAGTTATATGTATTAATAATAATATAGCATTATAATATAATAATATCAAATAAAAATATTAGTAATATTATATAAATAAACTATCATTTGACATAAAACACCAAAACAGAGACAATGATTGTAGTGCAGTCTCATAAATATAAAAAATAAAAATAAATGAGCATTGGATAAATACTGTACACTGACATGACATATTATTCTATAAAAATCCAAAGATATCAGTAATCATCATTCTTTCTGATATATGTAGGAACAATCATCCAACAATGACTAAAGCTGGCCACACACGCCTAGAATAGCAGCGGATCTTCTGGCAAAACGTCCGCGCATGATGATGTCATCACTAGAGATGGTCACATTTTTTTTTTTTATTCGACGCTTTCAAGTTAATTGCAAAGCCCCTAAACATGGCATCCTGTAGTGAATGGTTGGGGGGATATACTACAGAAAAAGTATGTCTGTAACACAAATAGTTTATAAATTAAACATAAATTAAGTTTAAAGTCTAGTCCCCATCCAAAGTTATTAACACTATCTGAGAATGACATGCCCATAATGCCTTAAGCCCTCCATACACCTTAAGATCGATAGTATAGTGTCCTCCCTGATAGAATACATAGTGATTGGAAGGATTAGAAAGGTCCTTATATTACATGGTTTTGGTAGAAGAAAAGTTAATTGTACAGAAATTGTATGGAAAGATTGTAAGGTGTATGGGGGCCTTAAGATTGATTTTGTCGCCAATTGCTGATCAAATTACAATTTTAAGCTTTAGATTAGCGGCCAATTTTATGGCAGGTCGATCTGTGGTGAAATGGGCCGCTAATCTAAACGTGTATGACCACCTTTACTAGCTTGTAGTACTACTCTCGTGTGTCACGTGAGGATGACACGACAAGTGACCCAGCCCAGCCGTCTGCTTCATCAACTCTGCTGACACCATTTGACTTGATGCGGAGACGCATGAGCCGGGGAGGACTGCTCTAGAGACCTGTCTGCCTGAGGTTCAAGTATATACCAGGGGAAGGTGAGAAGTCAAGGCACAAAGCGTCCAGTTAGAGTCAAGCTAACTGTCTACCTGAGGTGAGGTTGCCAGGGGAAGGTTAGTGTAAGAAGGAAGGCTGTCAGCTAAGGTCAAGGTCAAGGGTCAGAAGAAAGTGTATTTCCAGAGAGAAGTGTGTGTGCAGAAGAAGTCCATTTAGAGAAGTCGTTGTCAAGAGAGAAGAGTGTCCTGCTGTCAGTCTGGTGTCCAGTGGTCAGCCATACCTGGCTCCTTACTCCCTCTCTCCATAGAAGACTTGCCAAAGTTTCAAAGCATCTACACTTCTGTCTCCAAGACTTTCATTGCCGCTGCCCAGTCCCATCATCACACTTCAGACAGGACCAAACGGTTTCTCATTGCTACACTGTGATCACAACGTTATTGTCTCTTGGATGTGGCGTCTGAGATGTTATAAAATGCATATTGTTTGGTGTACATTTCATTAAGGGAAATGCCAGGAACAAGTGCCTACGGGTGGATTGTATGTTGGATGACAAAGCCGTGGAGAATTGTAGCATGTGGGTCATTATCAATGGCTCTTCCAGGTCATCTTATGCGCAGCAAAGTTTCAGGAGATGTTTGACCTTTGTACAATACTGCGGGTGTGAATATGGGTTCTCAGGGCATAGATAATCATGGTTTAATTTGCTAGTGTTAAGCTACATATCTTACACATGCAGAAACATCGTATCATAAAATATATTTCACGTTGCTAAGTAAGGGCATGTGCCATCCTGTAACAAACACCCACCAACATAGAACCATAATAAACTTTGGGGAGTTATCTAATCCAGGGGTCCTCAAACGTTTTAAAAAGGCGGCCAGTATATGGTCCCTGGGGATGCCTGGGGGGGGGGGGGGGGGGGTTGACAAATATGGTTTGACAAAGAAAATAGCATAAATAAGTTACCCACGTAAATGCATGGTCTTAACTTGTAGTGCCAAAACATAAAAGAAGACTGTGATGTGTATATTGCTACCTTTGCACATATAGACTGTGAATTTCCGACACACACCAATATTGTTGGCGAGGTTAGTTATTAACCATGAGAATACTTACCCTCCAAAATTCAATAGACATTTTCCCTTTAATTCAAAAGCCTTAAGCCTTATAGAGCAAAACTTTGTATAATTTTAACACAATATATATTTATTATTATTAGTATTATTAAAGTGGACCTACCACCTTGTAGGTCAACTCCTCAATATAAAAATATTGTTTTCTGACCGCAGGAGAGGAGGGCGTATTTTTGAGTGGCAGGTTGCCCGTCTACTGGTTGTGAGGGCGGTTAGCAGTGAGGATATGCCTAACCGCCACAAGGGTATTTGGCGCAATGTGATGGGTCAGCATACACTCTGTGCGGGATCGGTTGGAGCCAGGATAGTTGTGATGAAAGTTGCGTTCCTCTCGATATCCAGGATGGCTCATCAGCCTCTAATCACTGTAGGTGACACCCCGCCACCCCACCCCCCAAAACGAGCTCTGCGTGCAGTAGTGAGAGAGATGCTCATAGTCTATATAGGAAGTTTCTGGAGGTGGGGCGAGTGTGCTGCAGTGATGTAGACGTTGAGAGTTAGTGATGGTTTCCGAATCATCGTCCCGGGTGACTGTGTCGGCAACGGCAGGTGGATGTCTAAAGACGTCCGCATTGTCCGACTGTTCGCGCGAGAGAATTTCAATATTCCCGCCTTCTATAGGCGGGAGAATTTTGAATCGGAAAAAAAAAAAACCAGATTGACGTCAGTGACGTTCACATCCGGTACCTGGAACGCATACTGAAACGCATAGTTTCATGGTTCCGGGAGCCGGATCGTGACGTCACGTGTACCGGTCCTACTTTCATGCTGCTCCGACCCCGTTTTTTTTTTCACTGGATGACCGGCGTTATTTTGTTTTTTTTTTTTTGTCTAGTTTTGTTTTTTTTTTTCTTTTTTTTTTTGGGCCGCACCTGTCTTCTGGTCAAAAGAGTTCTTCTGATCCGGCAGAGTATACACAGGGGTGTGTTATCATGCCGAGGAGCGACGAGTATAGGAGATTCATTTCTCGCGTGGTCAAACGGGGTGAGGGGGGTAGAAACAACGACGCACTTGCTCGCGGCGAGAAGATGGCGGGCGGAGTGCGTCGAGCGAGACCATGCTTCCCATAGCTTCGCGACCTTCCGATAACTGTCCGCCTTGGCGGACACGGTTCAGCCATCACCGTACGGTAGGGGGGTCTAACACAATTGGAAACAAAGCCGAAAGG
>CM070039.1:23909665-23930777 GCA_036250615.1 Ptychadena robeensis
TGGCGGAAGCAGGGGTGTCACTAAGTTTGGTGTTACCTGTGGCGGAAAACCATGGTGTCACCTCATTGTGGCGTATATTGGGTGTCAAACTGTGTTATAAATGTTGAACATTTATATATATATACACAGCAGGGGCAGAGGGCATTCACATAATATTACACTGAAGTGTTTCATTTAACTTTGCTCAGCCATTAGTGTTAAGCTTGAATATTCGAAAGTCGAATATTGTTTGCGAATATCGGCAATTTGATAATTCGCAAATATCTCGAATATGTTGGCAGATATCAGAGATGGTTCAGTTTTTCGACTAGCTGATTTTTTTTTAGCTGATTGCAAATCCCCTGAAAATGGTATCATCACCAAAATTGAAGGGTTGTGGGAACATTTTTGCATTAATTAAGTTCAAAATCAAAGTCGAAATTACGATTTTCGAAATTTTGACTTGATTTTGAACTTAATTTGTGCAAAAACGATTTGTGTTAGAGCAATGTTAGGGGCAACAACTTTTCTGATAGCAAAGGGAATTTTGCAGAGGGAAATTTCCAGGATTAATAAATTCAAGATTAGGACATTTTTGTCATTGTATTCTACATACAAGTACATTTGCATTTCCACTAAGTAATACAGACCATGAGTGCTATTGTGTAGCCAGTACTATAAGGTACCATATCAATGTCTACCGGGCCAGCTCCCCTCAGATCACTGCTGGAGCCCCCAGAAAACCCGAGCATCCTCATCTATACATTTCCATACTTTAGCACTTTATCATAAGATAGAATATATTTAGGGTCTCTTACACCATACTAATTTTCCCCTTATACATTTCCATAGATAACTGGCTGGAAATATACTATTCCAGGGAGAGCCAATATGCTAAATGCATTTTAACTCCCCCTGCACCCCCAGGACCTCGTCAGAATACACGGCAATAAAGTAGTTAACTCTTTTGCATAAATGTGTGTGAATCCGCCAACAAAACCCTTGTTAGATCTTGTAGCAATCTGACACATTATATATTTAGGATAAATTATATTTCCTATGGGAAATCAGTGAGGGAGCCTCATTATCCGGCATGTATTGGCAGTCAGCACACACACAGGCCTCACTCGTTATAGAAGTGATCAGTGTTCTTGAAATATAATCAGCGGCGTGCCCATTGTCTCCTCCATGACAGCATATATGATAAACCGCTCAGACTTGTTTACAATGTCGCTGTTTTTTTTTTCTTTCTTAAATAGATCAGTTTACTTTGATGGCAAAGTGACATTTAAACACACACATTATGCTCTTTTGTGAAATACGTAGCGCAGTTTTATACACAGGGACGATAAACTCACAAATAGTTATATTCGATAGAGATATATTGCGCCGTTTCGGGAATAAAAGGCAAAAGTATGGCGAGGTCTTTATGGTGCTCATGTGTTAATATCTGCTCAATTTGGCAGTATTTGCATATTTACTTGTATTTTTGAACACATGAAAACAATTAACAACTAATATTTTATTTTTATTTGAAGGGTGTAATGTAGTCAAATTTTTTTTCAAATGTCTGAGAGTTCAAAGGTGAAGTTGTACCCAAAAAATGGAGACAGAAGGATAAGGACCGGTCAATAGAGATGGTGGCGAAATTTCTTGACATTGAACTTTATTTTGACAACTTGACTTTGAACTTAATTTATGTAGAAAATACTTTTTTGTAATGTTCAGCCCATCTCTACGTCTCCAGAAATTCTGGTGAAGATAACATGTTCAAATGTTTTGTTATTAACTCATAAAATCAGCAAATTAACATTTGGAAAAAAATCTACCTCCTCTCTAGTAGACAACAATATTGTCTTTGTTCTGTCTCCTTTCTACAACTATTATTTCTTTGTCTTTGCTATATCCAGATGTTCATCTTGGTAGGGGAGCAAAGCTTTGCTTCTTCATTAGTGATTGCCAAACATCGGCCAGATCTGTCCGCGAACGGGTGGATCGGACTTTTAAAGAAGTCCTCTGTCCGCCTGTTCGCGGACAGATTCGGAAAATCCGGAAGTGACATCAGTGACGTCACATCCGGTACCTGGAACCCTAGTTCCGGGCTAGGGAGCCAGATGTAACGTCATGACGTCACTTTCTGGTCTCAAGCCGGTTTCTAGGGAGAGACGGCTTCATGCCCAGTATTCTATGTGAAAAGATTCTTTCTTTGGCACGATCGCGCTGTTTATGATCCTGCCGGAGGGAAGAAGGAGATCTTCTTCTCGACTGGCGAATGGGGAGGGCGAAAACCCGTACTGCTCGCGGGTGAGAAGGACGGGTGAACATCCATGTTCGCCGACGAAAACATGCTGCAGTCATAAGTTTCTGGAATCTCCTCAGTTATATTGACCTTTTCTCCCTTCAGGAATATCTTGCAGACTATTACTTGCCTCACTCTCTCTAATTTCACATCCCCGACCAAAGCTGCCTTCTCACATATAATCCACCCTTCAAATCTGTCTAAATAAACTTGCCAACCCGTCGATCTCCACCCCCACAAACCCCCGTCCCTGGCACAGTAAGCCACACTGCGGCCTACACGAGACGCTCGCAGGGCAGGAGCGCAAAATGGAGAAAGTCTGTCAGAACAGTGACTTTATTATTACAAGGCCAACTTCAGCAATTCAAATGATGAGCTACTTTCTGACAAACAAAACGACGTCTCTCACTCTATCCTTCACAAGAATCCAACCGCACGCCTTTCTCCACCTTAATTTATCCTCCCTCATACACCTCTCCTCCAACTGCCAACCTTCTCTGCCCAAGACCTGGCCACTACTTTCAAGACAAAATTAAGCATCCGAATTGATATTTTTCCACCGCAAAACTCCTTTCTTCCTCCAATCCCATCTCATGGTAACTATTCCTCTCACCCCCCATTCCTACAATACCATCCTGCCTGTAAATTTACCATTACACCCCCATTCCTCAATCCCACCCTCCTGATAACTCTCCCATCACCACAATTCCTGCCATAGCCTATCCACGTAATTCTTCCCTCAACCTCCTTCCCCTGCCAGTCTGGAGGAAGTCACCTCCTCTACTTCGTCACTAACTCCACACCGGCCCACTCGACCCTATAACCTCGACTTCCTTAAGACCCCCCCCATTCCACAACCTTGCCCCGCACTGAATGATAATTTCAACCTCTCCCTCTCCTCTGGTTATTTCCCATCATCTTT
The DNA here is from genome assembly GCA_036250615.1 of Ptychadena robeensis. Taxonomy (NCBI): domain Eukaryota; kingdom Metazoa; phylum Chordata; class Amphibia; order Anura; family Ptychadenidae; genus Ptychadena; species Ptychadena robeensis. The sequence goes on from CM070039.1 coordinate 23,912,866, forward strand.
CAAACATGCCAAAATCCTGCCCCATTACTGAGAAGCCATCTACTTGACCCTGCTCTCCCTCCCAACTGACCGACGATCTTTTCTTCATTTGCTTCAAAACTGCTTGATACGCCGTGTATACACCAAGAATCACCGACTATCTGACCTGTGATTCCCTCCTGACCCCCTCCAACTGGCTTCCGACGTCTATTTCACTGAGAACAGCATCACGCTAAAGTTGCCAATGACCTGCTCACGGGCCAAGAACAAAGGCCAATTTATTGGACTTTTTGTTGGATCTCTCTTATCCTTGACACTGTGACCAACCATCTTCTTCATACAAGGACCATGCACTTCTATTGGTATAGTGACTCTGCACTATCTGGTTCTACTCCTACCTTGACTGGACCGATCCTTCAAAACCTCTTTCATGGCTCCTCTTCTTCACACACCCCCCTCCCGGTTGGCGTCCCACAAGGCTCCGTCCCTTGGAACGGTCCCTTTCTCCATCTATACCTCCTCCCTTGGCAAACTCATTCATCCTTTGGTATGCATACCATCTATATGCTGATGACACCCAAACTATCTTTCTCACGGCTGCACTCCCTCTGTCCTTGAACAACATCCCACTGCACTATCGGCCATCTCTTCATAGAGGCTGGACAGATTACTTAACTCAATTTGAGCAAAACGGAACTCATTATCTTTACCCCATCACCTTCAAACGCCTCCTCCCCCAACATATCACTACAGTAAATAAAAACCATCATAGCACCAATTCCAAAAGATCGTGCTTGGTGTCACCTGGACTCTGCGCTCTCCTTTACTCCAACATTCAGAACATCGATAGATCCTGCCACTCTTACATCTCCGCAACATCTCCAAAATCCACCCCTTCCTGTCCCAGAGACAACCAAAGTCCTGGTAAACGCTCTCATCATCTCTCGTCTGAGATACTGTTACACTCATCCTCTCTGGTCTCCCTCTCACTGACTTTCGCTCTTCAGTCCATCATGAATGCTGCTAGACGTAATCTAATCCTCTAACCGCTCACATCTGCTGTCCTCTTGCAAATCTCTACACTGGCTTCCCATTGTCCAGAGAATTAATTTAAAGTCCTGTGCCTTGCTTTTTTAAATCACTCCACCACCTCCTCCATCCTCCTACATCTCCAACCTGGTACACAAATACACCCTAACCGCCCCCTTCCGCTCCTCCAGTGACTTACTATGACCATCCCCACTCATAACCTCATCACATGCACGGCTCCAAGACTTCTCTAGGGCTGCTCCTACTCTCTGGAACTCCCTCCCCTTCGCCCCATCAGACTGCTCCTACCTTTGCCACCTTCAAATAAAGCTTCTAAAAACCCACCTCTTTCGCTTTCTCCTTCCATCTTTCTTCCTAACATCCCACCATTACCAGTTCCCCCCCCCCCACCTATTGTATACCTTGTTCCCCCACCTATTAGTATTAAGCCCGTCCGGGCAGGGTCCTCTACTCCTCCTTCGGTTCACTTACCTGTACCTGTGTTATACTGTGTTGTTATCTCACTCTCAATGTATTGTACAGCGCTGCTAAGTGCTGGCTGCTATGATAAATTTATTAATTTAATAATATATAATAATAATATATATAATTCTGCAGAGGACATCTACAGTACCCAACATGGTTTACAATGCCATGTTACACACTATCTTTCTCTAGGGTCCATTAACCTAACTGTGCATAGTGTGGGGGAATGTTCAGGCTCTAGCTGTGCACGCTAATTGAAATGCGTGAGAGCCAATTAGCGACCCAAACAGCGCCTGAGCGCCTTTGCTTCCAACATACTACTTTGATTATATCTATGATGCAAGTAACCTTTGATGATATATATGGGGCATTCCATATATCACGGGATATATGGGATCTGGTCCACCACCTGCTGGGATCCGTCGATGGAGGGCTGGATCGGTGTTATATGCAGCCCTAATGTCTGGTCCACCACCTGCTGGGATCCGTTGATGGGATCTGTCAATAGAGGGCGCAGGGGGGTTAGATCGGTGTTATGTGTGGCCCTTTAGTGATGCCAAGGGCCACACTTGTGGCCCTCCATATCAACTCCGTTGCCCAACACTACTCTAGGGAAACACACTACAGAGCCCTTGCCCAGCTAGGTCTGTGTCTCTGGCTCTCTGCCCACTTCCTCCCTTAACGTCTCAGTATCAAAGAATCCTTTTGCTGGTTGTTAGTGGTGATCACTTTCTTTCTGGCCGGCAAAGAAGTCCGGATCAGACTCAGAATGATCCGACCGGTCCAAAACTTAGCCAACTGACTCTCTGGGGCCCATTAACCTAACTGTGCATAGTGCGGGGGAATGTTCAGGCTCTGGCTGTGCACGCTAATTGGAGTGTGTGAGGCCAATCAGCAACCCAAACGGCGCCTGAGATGATATCTATGAGGCAAGTAACCTTTGATGATATTCCATATATGATGATATTCCATATATCACCATGTGTTGGTCAGACGCTGACCCAGCTTTCCTAATCAACTTTGGTGGTCCTACATGAGTAAAGACCAGGTCTACGTATGACCACTGCACACAGGGACAGGGGGGAGTGGGTGTTGTCAGATTTTGACTGCCTACCGGGATCTGGTCCACCACCTGCTGGGATTCGTCGATGGAGGGCTGGATCGGTGTTATATGCAACCCTAATGTCTAGTCCACCACCTGCTAGGATCCGTTAATGGGATCCGCCAATGGAGGGCGCAGGGGGGGCTGGATTGGTGTTTTGTGTGGCCCTTTAGTGATGCCGAGGGCTGTGGCCCTCCATATCGACTCCTTTGCCCACCACTGCTCTAGGGTAACACACTACAGAGCCCCTCCCCAGCTAGGTCTGTGTCTCTAGCTCTCTGCCCACTTCTTCCCCTAATGTCCCGGTATCAAAGAATCCTCTTGCAGGTTGTTAGTGATGTTCGCTTTCCTTCTAGCCAGAAACTGTGTGTTTCATGTACCGGATGTGATGTCACTTCTGGGCTTTCCGGGTTTTCCAATTCAACTTCCCCGCGAACAGGCAGGGCATTTGAATCTCCGCACCAACAGATGGACCTCTGACTTTTTTTAAAGTCCGCTTCGCGAACGGACCTGGCCTAGTTTCGGCCATCACTACTGTTTGTACTCAGTTCTCTTTGAGTTTAGTGAAGCCAATGTCCACCCCAGTAGTTTCTGGCAACAAAAAGGACTTTATTGTAATCCAAGGAGTAATTACATATTCTATGCAGCTGTGCCCAGTCTGCAAGGTAAGGTTCTTAGGGAATGTTGCAAAAGGTTCAAGTCTAAGTCCAAGTCCTTCTCCTGTGCCTGCCTTTTGGGAATGCTCATATGGTCCTATGGGCTGTCCTAAAGCAGGTATGCTTGCTGCAATTTCTCCTAAGGCAGAAGAACACTGGAATTCCCTTATATAACCATGTATTATGGGCAGGCAACTCCTACAAGGGCTAGGCACAGTTACATATAGAAACAGGTTACACCTCTCCAGTCCAGTAACTTGGGACTACAAGCAAGCATGTGAGTATTTTTCCAACCTCGATTTAGGGTGGGATGAGGGGCAGCCCCAGAGAGAGATAGCTATAGGCACTAGACACTTATTCAGTCCAGGGTAGCATCATGACTTCTATCACAGAAGAAAAAAACTGAACACCTATGTAACCTAATTTTGCACCATACCAATTGGAACACGTCTAAACATGGACTGGGCATAACTTAGAGTAGGGGATTTGGTGGTCCAAGTCTGCCTGGAATCTATCAAGTTTTCAAGACCCACCACAGTCAAGGTTACAAGTTCACTATGTCTAGAGACCTGAGGTCACAATGCTCAACCAGAATCCCCCAAAGGCCAGTCATCTCCTTATAACATCATCGCACTGCTTCAGAACTGCAGCTGTAGAAGAAGACCACAATTCTACACTTTGTTGGACTTGTCAATGTCTGTGTAATACCCAGGCAAGTATCTGAACAACTGAAGAAGTGCATCCTAATCTGCTGTAGAACGAGAACACCTGACCATGGGTTTTAGGACTCCAAATTGAGTTTTCAATTACGTAGTTGGCGGAAATCAACAAGTGGGGAGAGAGTTGCCTAGAAAAAAATCTATCACTCAACAGATTTTCTTTACCTTAATTTCTTCAACCCGTAATCAACAGACATGGATGGTTCCAACCAAATCTTATCACATGTTAGGCAAAGTAGGTCAGTTGCCACCTCATCCGTGTTATGCATACATATGGGTAGCCCTTCACTCACATGCAATATACAGCCTTCCGAAGAAAACAAAACAAATGTGTATCACGTAAGACAAGGATTAATGATGTATTTATTAAGAATTTATTCCTCTGTCTCATAGAATCCTATTTTAACATTTTTGAAAAGTGATTACATTTATCTGAAATGCTGATTTGTGAGAAATCTGCCTGTCAAGCCCATTAATTCTGTGTGCACATTACAATGTTAAACTAAATGACATTATTGGAAAGCTGCGCTAAGATGTGTTGACAGGCCCATATGGTAATTTTACAATGTATAATGAACACGCGGACTGCGTTCAGGCAGGAATTTATAGTTCAGATCTATACCCAGGATATCCAGTTTTATTCCGAGAAACTCAAATTGGCTTAATTATGATGTAGTTAATATATGAATTAGTTCCAGTAGTTAAACTGAAGCTTTTCCCCACAGACTCAATTAGAGGCATTAATCTGAGCAGCAGATCCACACGAGCCCATTGTCCTGTTCACCGATGTTCACACGGCCATTAATGTCCAGCACGGATCCTGCTGCCGACGCCAATTATAGGTTAAGCACAGCAAGTGGGATGGGATTTCCTGGGTGGGCTGTATGAGTTAAACTTTGCAAGGGAATTTTCGGATCAGCGATTTAAAGGAACGCTGTCATGTGAGGCGGCCATTGTTGGAGCTTTTGAGAATGCTGATTTGGTGGCTATCCTGTTGGAATTTTGACTTCATTAATTCACTGAAAAAGAACAAGTATAGAGACACGGATGTCTGACACATTTTAGACCCCAGGTGCCCAACCTGCGGCCCTTTGGGTGTTCTTTGGTGACCCCTCTTGGTCCTCCCCCAAAACCTTACTGTCATTGCATAGGCCTGTCCCCCGATCCCCCGCTGACAGGTTATCGCCCAGGAACTTCTTAGAGTGGGAAGAGGATGAGAGGCCATAAACTTACATGATAGGCATACATAAAAGCCAATCAGCGACCCAGATGGAGCCTGAGCAAGCCCCTCGTCTCTTCTCTTATCCTCTAGTGTTGGTGGGGGATCAGTAGACTGGTGAGTGTCTATGCTCCCTCTATTTCACCAAAGATCAGGGGCTGATTGTATAACACATAACCTGAGAATAGAGGTGCATAACCTTTATAAACAGTATAGGTTTAAAATGGTATGTGCGGCCCTTTAGTGATGCCCTCCATATTGACTTAGTTGGCCACCACTCAGTCCATGTTTGTTTGGGGTTTTTAGTGGCAGAGCTTTGCTTCCCAATGTAAGAGTCTCCAGTAACTCCACAAACCACATCAAACCCAGACCCCAAGCTGACTTCATTGAAAAAAAGTTTTGCTCTAGCATGTGTAGTTTGCATAAATTAAGTTCAAAGGCAAAGTTAAAATTTCAACTTTTCAATTTTGACTTGACCTTGAACTTCATTGATGCAAAAACTATTTGTGTTAGAGACATACTTCTTTTTTTGCAGTATACCCCCAACCCTTCTCTACATCTCCAGTAAGTTTGGTGATGATACCATGTTCAGGGGCTTTGCAATTAACTTGAAATTATCAAATTTTGGAAAATAAATTGACCATCTCCAATACAGAATTCCCTTATTTCTACTTCTCCAATGAAGATTAATGTCTCAATCTCAGAGAATAGATGGACGGCATCCCAAAATACATATAAACACAAAAGGGGGCTGGGGATGGGATCAGGAGATCACCATCCACAGCTCAGATGTCCTCTGAGGGCACAGAGGCTGGGGGACTTTAAAGGCCAACCAATTCAATATCATAAAAAACAGAGTAAAGTAAACATAAACATAAATGTGATATTTTGGGTAAAACAGGCGGTTTAATAGTCCATAAAGAATCTGTATCAATTAGAAAAGTCTTGGTGCATCCTTATCTTAATAACAGTTGGCGTTTTTAGACGCTGCACGTTGAAATCATCAATGAAGTGTCTTCATCGCTTGCCCAGACAGTTCAGGGACCAAAGGACCTGAGATGGTTGAATCACCCCAACGTACGTTTCATTTGTTAGAACTTCATCAGGGGGTAGATGATCAGGGAGGCAGAAAATAGATCTGCTTATGGAACGTGGCAGCATCAAATAAGGGTGCAAACCCGTATAGGTAGCGTCAGTGGGGCTCAGTTGTGGGCTGTAGAACATGGAGCTCCTACCCCCAGAGGTCGGGCCTAGAGGTCGGGCCTCAACCACCATGGAGGCAACTATAATGGGAGACCGTCAGTCACGTATTGGAGTAAGTATTGTTTAGGAGGTATAAGTATTAATAGGTCACAGAAAGTAGATGAATGTAGTCTCCCAGGTTATTAAGATAAGGACTATGCATCAAGACTTTTCTAATTCATACAGATTCTTTATGGACTATTAAACCTGCTGTTTTACCCAAAATATCACATTTATGTTTATGTTTACTTTACTCTGTTTTTTTATGATATTGAATTGTTTGGCCTTTAAAGTCCCCCAGCCTCTGTGCCCTCAGAGGACATCTGAGCTGTGGATGGTGATCTCCTGATCCCATCCCCAGCCCCCTTTCTACTTCTCCAAACCAGAGGGGTAAGTGTTGTAGTCCGTAGAGATACAGTGTCAAGCAGAGGTCCTACAACTTTATAAATATGGTTGATTTTTTTTTGACCAGTTCAACTTTTCAAGGTAATTGCAAGGCCCCTGAACATGGTTTCATCACCACACCTGCTTGATATAGAGAAGGATCCAGGGTATACTACAACAAAAAATATTGTTCTAACACAAATTGTTCAAATTGTTTTTGCATAAATTAATGCTAGAGCAATATTTTTTTTATGTTCCAACGACCCTTCTCTACATCTCCAGCAATCTTGGAGATGATAGCAATTTGCAACTCACAAAGACCATTTCCTTTTTTAAACAGAGGGGCAGTTCACGGTCCCTGAGACTGTTGGTGGGGGGCAGACTACACTTTACATTAACATATATGTCACAAGCTGCAAGGGTATCTGGGAAATCACTTTGTGATGGGCGAAGAGGGGAAAGAGAAGCCTCTCTTCACCCAGCCGACAGCTCCATGGATGCAGCGGACTGCCCCCTGGGGGGCAGGTTGTTGTCAGCTGCCAGCTGCCCTGAGAAGAATGGATGCGGAAGTGGCTTCATCTTGCCCATAATTAAGATGTTTCCACCATCAGTGAAATTGTCACGAAGTTAAGTAACTGCTGACAGGTAAGTAATTTCATGTATGTGCCTATTTCATGTATGTGCAAACGTCCTACAGCACATAGTTTTGTGCTGCCCCACAAGTGTCTCCCATACACTAGTATACACATTACACATACTACAAATATACACATTACACACATATACATAGACATACAGAACACACATCCCTCCAACCAACCCGTCCTCTTGTTTACCAAAGGAGCAGCATCAAAGTTCGGGGTTGCACTGCGTCACTGTGGTGGTCGGATAAACTCCGGATTGGTAAAGGGAGTGAGACCAAAAGAATCTTGCTCCTCCATCTTACATGCTGGAGGACTCCAGGCATGTCGGCGTTAGAGATGGTTGAATTTTTCGGCTAGCTGACTTTATGAGCTGCTTGCAAAGCCCCTGAAAATGGTATCATCACCAAAATTGCTGGAGAAATAGAGAAAAGTTTTGCTCTAGCATATGGAATTTTTGCATAAATTAAGTTTAAAGTCAAAACTGTAATTTTGGAAATTGGATTTCCAGTGGGTGCAGCAGTGAGGAAGAGGGAATGGTAAGTATGTGAGTTTTGTCTACATGGATCTGCTTGCCTGGATGAGGACTACATGTAGGTAAGTAATGCTGATTTTTTTTTCTTAAAGTTTAAAACCGATTTAAAAGCTTGCTTTTTGCCATAAATAGGTCAATTCTTCGGTTGAATCGACTTGATTATTTGGAAATCAAACATAAAATGGAATGAGCCTTGATTGGTCAGGCTTTTAGGTATGTCAATTTATTTGTATGGATCATCGATATCGATAACACTGAGTGGTAGTTCTAGAAGTCAGTGGCAGCATTTCAGATATCACTGTGCAACTATAAAGCTATAATGTTGTAGATGAAGTAAAGCCTAGGCACACTCTCCTTGTAATGGTGGACTATTGAGACGACGTGACCCTATGGTCATAAAGTCTCTTTATAAATACCTGGTTTTGAGTTTTTCATAGGCAAAGCACAGTATCATGTGTGATATATGTGGTATAATGTAGATACGTTTCTATATATACCATATATACTTAAGTATAAGTCAACTTAAATATTATCCGAGGTACCTAATTTTATCTACAAAAAAACGTATTGACTTGAGTATAAGCCGAGGGCGGGAAATGCAAAGTCAGATTATGGAGGTTTCTAAATGAGAAAAATATAGAGAAAGCTCCATTGCTCCTAAAAAAGAATCAAACAGATGAATCTTAGTGCCACATACTCAATATAGTTAAGAGAACACCGATTTATTGTTATAACAGGATGGGTTTTCAAGGCACTTCTTATTATTCAAACATGAAAATAAGTTTCCACTTTCAAAGTTTTTATTATTATTGGGACAGATACATGGGATGGAAATGGAAACTTGTTTTCATGTTTGAATCATATGTAGTGGAGACAAGCCAACATCGGAAGAATTCAAAGGCTACTGGATCTGCGATCCAGAGAGAAGGCAAACACCAGATACAGGTGAGTGGACCCTGACTCGCATATAATTGTAGGAGGGCTTTCTCAACCTATATTTTGGGCTGAAAAACTTGGCTTATACACGAGTATATACGGTAAGTTTAAATTTGGGTACAAGTGATAATAACACTACATGTGTCCCTTTACTTCTGGTTTAAACACATGCATTTGTTCTTGTCTTCTCTCCACCCCAGATATTGGTCTTCTGGGGTGTATTACAAACAGCATTAATGCTTTTAAACCGTCTACATAATTTTACGCTTCATTCAGCGTTAGGTATTGTCTTTTTTGCTTGTATAATATTATGTGAAGAAAAAACATTGTTTCTGCCTCAGGGCAAATGTAGCTTTCACAGAGAAAGTAAATGATATTGGAAAACTGTAGAAATAGCATTGTGTTTTCATTCCGCCAGCTGGGCCCCCAGACTGTCGTCATTGGAAATCCACCGGTGAAATCAGACGACGAGTGAGCTGGCACTTCTATGTGCGCGGTGATAGTGCCAATTGCCCTGTTTGTTTAACATAGTATATATGTGTTCAATGATATAATGTGGAGATGGTTTATAAAGAAATCCTGTTGCCAAGCCAAAACAAATTGAAAGAAAGAGAAGGCTGCTTTTAAAAATGTATTATTATTTCGATCAACAATAAAGCGCGCCTTTTGTGCTTTTTGTGTCGATAGGGCATTGCAGAAAAAAATGCACTGTAATGAGTCCCTTGCATCCCCTCTTCTGTCACTATCTCTGATGGCATATTTCTGTGGCGGAGGCAGAACCCCGACGTGTCTGAGAGCAGTGACAGTGAGGAAAGTACCTAATCATGTTGTGTGTTGAAAAATACACACATTTAAAACAATTATATGGCGCCACCAGTGGCCACTTGTGTTATTGCACTGAATTAATCTTGGGAAGCCTGGCAAAAAAATATAGAATCTCTAAATCCAGGGAACAGAAGGTAGTGCCACCATCATGCCAGCTCAGAGGTTAGTCAAAGTTTAATTTTATATATATAATTTTTTGGGGGGAGAATACATCCACTTTAAGGTTACATTTTGAATTGTGACTATCAACATTTACCTTGACACATAACATAGTGGTAGGATTAAGGTGCTTTTGTTATATACTGGACTAAGTTCCTACAACTTATTTGAGATAGAGCTATGGGTTAGATTAGGGGTGGGCAAACCCGGGAGGAAGAGCGGGGGGGAGGGTTTACTGACTGTGTCCCAAGACTCCGAACCCTGCATGGAAAATCATATCCGCCCCCCCGGCATGTTGCCTCCCATGCCTAAAACTGCCACTGTCTGCTATGAGGCAGCTGTCCCAATTCCTGATATCACAAATTTCCTATACCACTTTCAACAAAAATTTTTTTATACTGCCAGGGAGATAAAAAAAAAACTGTAAAACAATTATGAACTAAACTACCACATTTCAATGAAAATGCAGAGATATTGGTGAGAAGATGCTTTTGCTCCACTCCCCTTGTTTACTGCAATGAGTGTAGATTAGGCGTAAGTTTGGCCCCTCTAGGAATTATGTATACTCATTGCAGGGAATGAGTAGAAGGGACCCAGAGCATCTTTTCAGTAAGATGACAATGAGCCGGATTAACCCCCCGGGCCATTAAAGTCTATGGTGCGTTTTTGGTATGGAAATCTAAACCCCACAAGAACACTAGGGAGGTTAAAAAGCTAAATGGGCCGGATCTGGCCCCTGGCCTGTAGTTTGCATGTCTGGTTGAGATTGACTTTAAAATGTCCTAAATAATACTTAACAAGTCCACTTAAATATGTCTAGTTATTACTATTTTTGTGGAAAGTTGTAAATAGAACAGTGCAGGAGGAGGTAACATTTTGCCTGGAGATGGACGTAAAGTGTGCAGCCAAAACTATATTGTGGATAGAGTGTAGATCAGGAGTGCCAAACTCAATCACACAGTGGGGCCAAAATGAAAAACTTGGACAAATTGACGGGCCAACTTTCATAATTATTGAAAACATGTCTACAGTTCTGAAAGTTTTTCCCTTCATCAGATATGAGGATGAACCTTTTCATATGGACCTCTGCCAGGTTCCTACTGCATCCCAGGGCTTTGTTAGAGGATCATCTCCCCACGTTTTTCAAGGTGGGATAGCAGTAGCCTGACATGTCTATGTGCACTCTCCAAGTCCAGCAAGCATCTATTATTCCTATATCTTTCATACACTATGGCAACTTCAGACATATTCCTAAAAACTCGAACTATGTGCCCATTTATAAATATCATAACCAGAACAGCTGCATTGTATGTGTGTTTGCCCCTTCTTCTATGATTCTGCCAAGGCAAATTATTTTTTTTTCTGCCAGTTTCAGATTGCTGCCGCCAATGCAAATTATATTATGTGTTTTTGGCTTGACAATGCTATTGGTTAGTGCCAGTTGGACAGTACTTGTCCCCTTACTGGGCACTGAACTCCAAAAGATCACTGTAGAACAATACAGAACTAACTTCAAAAATGAATAATAGCATTTTGTGTCATTCTTTAATATTTATTTAGTCTTTATGTTAACCCTGCATAATCTGAATGTACAGAGAAAAGTGCTTTCAAAGTCTTAGGTTTGAGTTTATTATTTTTTAACCTTTCACTTATAAAAGAGTTCCTTTAATTTAGGAACCTGTAGTAAAGTACCTTATTTTGCTCACAATAAGACTGGTCCATCAGACCATGATTTTGAGGAGGTAAATAGAAAAAATATAAATGCCCCAATAGAAATACTCATTCACATGTAGAGTGAATACACAGCATGCTCAAAGAGTGAAGGGCTGGACCATGCAGTGTGTTTCAGCTGTTGCTTATATGTGCTATCTCCAAAGAGACTGCAAGGTTTGCAGGACTGAACCATACTCCAAACCATGTTTTGGTTTTCACTAGGAGATGAACCCCTCCTCAGACAACAGAGACTAACTAAAAAAAGTCTTAAGCTAGCCATACACTGCACGGATTCCCTGGCTGATCGATTCAGCACCGATGGATTCCGGCGATTCCGCCGGCATCCACAGGTGAGAACGATCAGCCAATTAGGGAATCCGATCGTGGCAGCCCACCTTGCACGGCCGGATCCGTGTCCGATGGATCGGCTCCCTGACCGCAACGCCCCCTGATCAGAGCAGAATCGGACCCGAAAAGACCAACAGGTTGGTTCTTCCTCGGATCCGATTCTGTGCCCCCGATCCATCGGATGCGGTCGAACGGGCAAGGTGGGCTGCAGAGGATTCCGGCACGATGGATCCGCGTGCACGCGCCCGGAATCCATCGCGCCGGAATCCGGCACGAATCCGTGCCGTGTATGGCAGCCTTTACACTGGTGGCTTACCCTAGAACATGCTACTATTCACATGGTAAAATGGGGTGAGTCTCCAGCTGTCATATCAGTTAATGTACATGCTTAATAAGTGGCTCATTCTGCATACAAAATAGCAAGTGCAATGATAGGGGTAGACTGATTACTCCTACTCAGTAAATATGTAAATATTATGTTTCAGAGTGAGCTGCCAGTGTAATATAAATCTCTATTAGTTCGTCTCTAGGCTTTCTTACCCAGCAAACTCACCTCATGCTACACTCTGGGATAATCACCTATCCCATGATGATTCTGAATATTGTCAGACTCGCCAATCATTTCTGGGTCCGCCTCTTCAGTATCAATAGCACAATGGGGGTGACGCTATTGACCTCCATGTTAAAGAGGCAATGTTGCTTTTCCTCCTCACAGCTCCTGCATCATCAATGATGTCGGGGCTGTTAAGTGGTGAAAGTGGCAGGGCAGTGAATTGTGTAGATTATGTTGTATTCTGTTTCATTTGTCTGTAGTCTTTTTTTTTTTTTTTTTTAAAGGAGGTTAATAATGTACATTGTCTGGATTATTAACAACTCTTATCATCCATTGCTCACACGATTACATAGTTCACATTAATATTCCTTGAACAAGGTGTTAAATGGAAGCTAACAACAGATCATGAAGCTTTGTGAAGTTCATGGAAAGTATCACCAGCGCAGACGGGCGATAAAGATAACATAGATTTATTTTTACAGGGAATTTGAATTTGCCCGCAAAACAGGCGGACGGCGGATTTTTTCCGATCCGATCTGCCCGTTCGCGGACAGACATGTCCAAAGTTCGGCCATCATTATCAATAATATGGGGAGACAAATCTGCCAACCAGGAACCATCCCCGGGGTCCTCCACAGCATATAAATATATATATATATATATATACAGTATATATACATACATTTATATATACATAATTACACACATGCAGATACAGAATTTGGGAGATAAATCTGGTCCTTTTTGCTTTATTTATAAAGCTATAATTTTACATTATTCGCTTTTGTAGTATTAATATCTTCCAGTTTAAAGACACACACCCAGACAGAGATTGTCAACAATTCAGGTGAAAATTTTTTAGCTTCAAGAAGCCTGCAAAGCTGAGCCTGTAAAAGGAATATAATGTTATTTTACAACAAACTGTAAATCCGAATTGTTATATAAAACCTGGGAAATTTGCACATATATAACAGTGGATTATTCTGTGTGCATGCTGGTTATAGGGAGCCCAATATTTCACAGCCATTGTAAAACACTGACACGTGTGAGGTGTGCAGTGATTGATAGGCACATAGACTTCGGTGTCAGTGACACACTAAATTCAAATGCATCGCCTCAACCTACACAGGACATAGAAACACATAGGCGATAAACATTAAGGTATTTATGCTGAAAATTTCCCTGTCCTAAAACAAGGAACCCAATATATTTCAGTCCTTTTGACAAGGCATAGGTGTAGGTTAGCAGCTCTACGTTGCATGATGAATTGAATAGTGTTAGGTTTGATCCACAAGTTTCATTGAGGATCTTCATAATAATTATAGAAACCTGAAACCAGGCATGTCACTAATATTAAAAAATAGGAGGAGGGAGGGGGGCTACGGCCGAGGGCCATATAGGCTCAGTCCTTTGGTTTTGCAACCTGTTTTTTTCTACACCGTTTCTACATGGGTATCTACCACGCAAACATAGTATATATTATAACAGAGCATTATTTACTGCATTGACTACCCCCCATGGCCAAAAGACTGTAAATGTAGGTGGGAGGGCAGAGGTGGGTGCGGGGAAGCTATCGGTGGATAGATCCATCCATGGGAGGTTGTTTCCTCTCTTCCTCTCTGCTTCTCTACCTTCTGGAATGGTGGCGGCTGGTGGCCTAATGCTTGGCTGCTGGCTGGGCTCATTGTGAAGGTGTGACCTGAGACTCACCAGGAGGTAGAGACGAGGAAGCTGTCAGCAAGTTGCGCCCACAGGTAGGCAGTTCTTCCCTCTGCCTCTACTTTCACATCTCAGACTCTTAGAACTCCTGCTCGGTCTGTTGCATTGCTAGCTCCGCAATCACTGCTTTTTGTAGTAGCCCAAGTCAATTGTGGGTGGGTGAAAAGGGCTAGTAGGATGGGTGAAATTGGTAAGTAAGAAAGTAAAAGTATGCACCTCTGTATGTAGTTGTTGTGTGGTGCTCAAATATTCGAATTGTGAATATATTTAAATATCGTCTATTCAACAATTTGCAAATTTTGCAAATATGACGGCGGATATTCGCGATTTTATACATTGGGAAGCTTATGGCCATGCATTGCGATTATATGATATATATATCACATGTCACCATTCATTTTAAAGGTAACCATGATGCGATTATACTTGTTTTCACAATGAATGGTGTGGGGGTTCAGCTCAAACGGCGTCTCCAAAACATCAATCCACAAGTTTACCCTTTAGGGCTCCTGCCCGTGTTTACTTGCACACACAGACAGTCCAAACAGAACTTACCCTCACAGGGGTTAATATCAATTGAAACAAAAGTCCTGAAAAGCCTCCTGGCTTGGCACAGATCAAGCAGTGGTTCCTTCCTTTAAGCAACCGTACTGGCCTGCCTCCTAACAGCCACCAGCATGGGGCCACACACTCCCTGTGTGCCCTGTGTTTGCTGCACCCAGCAGCCCTGTCTCCAACCTCATTGGGAGCCCTGACCATACTTGTTAAAACACACCCAGCCTGATGTCCATCAGGTGTAGTTCCTGGATGGAATGGAAGGGCCCACCCAGTTCTTCCAGGATACACCTGATGGGTCAATTTGTACCGTGACAGACGAACAGTCTGTCACAATGGTCATACACTTGAATTGCGAATGTTTGCGAATATAGAATATTAGTAGAATTACTTGCATTATTTAGTGAATTTGAATATTGCCTATGCTGCTCATCACTTGTATTTAGGAGTGGGCCTTATATAGCAGTGCATCTTATAGACCACAAAATAATTAGGTGATGGCCATATTGTCTCCATTGGCACCTCCCATAGGGCACAAGCCAATTTACATTTACAAGTAATTTAGCTTCTTGTTGCCATCCTCAGGTTATGTATGTATGATTTACTGACAAACATGACACATACATTGTCCTCCACAAATTAGATCCTATGAGTTTCTCACAAGACGTCCTTTATTTGACAAACATATTTGACAAGGGCTAAGGAACTAACAATATTTGCAACATTTTTATCCTCCTGGTCCGAGCGTGACGTCAAAGCGTCCGATGTTTTTATCATGGTCACCTTTGTGTCAGCCAACCGATGAAATGCCTTTATTACCAGGCATAATGCCATTCCGTAATGCCTAGATCAGATTGCTTGATATTATATTTCGCAGTTGTAATACTTGAAAGACTATGGCAAGCGGAGAAAAAAGCTTCGGTCTTGCAGGCAAGTCCGTTTTGTCGCCAGTGTAATTCACTTGTCAGTTCACGCCAAACTTAACTGTGTTATAATCTGAAATATATTATATAAAAAATGAAGAAACTGATAATCACTGTGACTGTTTTCATGTGTTTAAGACTGACAGGTCCTTCTCTTGAGTGACAGGTGTCCTTTCAAATGCCTGTGAATCAGTATCTGTACAGACTGTTGAAATGCCTATTTTCATCCTTATCGTAAAAAAAAACGGATGGCCCAGATAGGTGCTGTTAACATTGCAAATAGCTCTGGAATTATTCATTGTCAGCCGTGGACAGAGAATACAGGGAAGAGTTTTATTATTCAGAAGGCACAATAGGAGGACGTTTAATGATTCCGCGTTACCTTGGCAGAATTGTCTCTCGACTTCAGGCAATAGGCAGAGGGTGACACAGGTCTGGCCAAGTGTTAGAGCAAGATCATACGTCCCGGGCCCATTTTAATTTCTAATACATTAATCTTTCCTCCGCAGATGCCCAATGAATATTCTATAGTCTCTTGTTTGTTGGGTAGCTGTCTCTCTTTCATCCATTCAGGTGGTTCCATTGACTGGGATAGCTCGCTCAAAAGGCCTGATCAGTCAATGACAACTGTCTCACAATAGCCCCGAGTAATCCTTTTCTCTTGCCTTTTCAAGGATCTGATAGACATGTTTGACACCTGATCTCTGGGGACCCCAAAGAGCCACCGCCAAACCTTTTGAGACTTCCTTTTACTTTATCATTCTGGGAAGAATTGTCACAGGTGAATGTATCACACTTCCTCAGAAGTTGAACCCGACCTGCCAATCCGGTTCATTTGCACTTTGCGTATCACATGGAATTAAAGAATAAAAAAAAAATAAAAAGGATTACGTTGGCTTAGTGCTGTTTTACAAGCAGCCAGCCAGGATCACAGAGCTCATTCTTTAATTTAAATCCCTTTGTCTGCGCCTGCTAATTAGTATTGTTTTAAGTTCATTATCCGGGATTGCACATTGTTACTAGTTGGGAAGCAACCTTGTAGCGCTGTGTTCTTACTTTTGCAGTAAGTGACCCCGTCGTTGTTAAATTATCCCAAGTCATTGCCTTACAGCGCGCCTTGCCATCTGCAATTAATTGAATTCCTATTAGTCCACTGTTCTTAATTAGCAGAATTATATTTGCAAATTATAAGCTTTGAAATTGAATTACTATTCTATGGATCTTGTTTTTTTTGTACAGGAACAATTAGCCAGAAGGAGTTGTCATGACCCGGTCTAATAATAATTAGCTGTTGAAGTTTGCATCACAACAAGAGTACATAGGAAGGGAAAGGGCCCATTCCTGAAGTTGCGTCGTTTTCTCTTGTGTTCGTTCTACAGTATAAATAAGAGTACTGTGACATTAGAAAACGTTTGGGGCACATTGATTTTAACTGCTTTTGTAGTAGTATACAGGTTAGGTGTCACCACATAGTGGTGTGAGTAATATGTGGGTCAAATTGGTTGGCAATTGTTGCACAGATATACAGTATATGTACACACATATACATACAGTAGGGGCAATCATATACTATTAGGCTAAAGTTGGTATCTCACATTGGAATGCCTGCACTCTCCAAGGTTGTCTCACATTGACAAAATCACTTGCTCCTTTCTTCTTTCTACCACAGCTACATGTTGGAATAACCACAGGCGTGGGATCTCAAAATCAGGTCCGTCTCATACCTTCTCCATATCTCATCCACAAAAGAGAAAAATCTGCACTATTGTTAAGAACTCCAAACTAGATCCTTTATTTTGAACATTGAAAACACAACATAGCATACCCCACCCCTCTTACATGTTTCATTCTACTGGAGCTTATTCCTAGAGATCATGAATATATTAATTCTCCATGAATAAGCTCCAGTAGAGTGAAACATGCTATGTTTCATTTTCAAGGTTCAAAATAAAGGATCAAGTTTGGAGTTATAAACAAGAGTGCTGATGTTTTCATTTGTGGATGCACTATTGGGCAAAGTGGGTTAAGTGTTTAACTAAACTTTGCTTAGCCATTGACATACTACAAATAATAACCCCCCTCTCAAAGGCATACAGAGGATACATGGATATGTGTAGCCTGGGATCCAAGTAAGGGTCAGGAATGGGCAAAGAAGTTCTTACATATATCAATGAAGAAACTGTACCATT
>CM070039.1:23930787-23952633 GCA_036250615.1 Ptychadena robeensis
CAAAGATTGTTCTTTAGCTCCTCTTGCTCACTTGCACGTTCTTAACCCCTTAGGCTCCTTGAAAAGTTTGGTGTCACCCCTCCTCTGGTAATGAAATTGTGGTGTGGTGTAGATTAGAGATGATCAAATAAAAAAATTAGACTAGTTCAACTTGGTGAGGTAAATTCTAAGCCACTTAGAATATTATCCTCACAAAACTTGCTGAAGAGTTTGAGTGAGGATATAATGGTCAGCACGGTGGCTGAGGTAGTCTAGCCCCGCAGCACTAGCATCCAGGGTTGAAATTCCGGCCTGGGCACTGTTTGCATGTTCTTCCTGTGTCTACGTGGGTTTCGTCCCACACTCCAGACATGCTGCCAGGTTAATTGGCTTCCCCCCCAAAAAATGTGTGTTAGTTACATATACATGACTATAATATTTTAATATGTTGGTAATAATAATAATAATAATAATCCTACAAAAACACAACACAACACAACACAACAACAAACAACAAACACAAATAGTTATTGCATAAATTAAGTTCACAGTCAAGTTGAAATTTCAGCTTCGACTTCAAGCTTAGTTTATGCAAAAACTACATATGCTAGAGCAATACTTTTTTTTTTCAAATGTTCCTGCAACACTTCTCTACATCTGCATCAATTTTGGTAATGATAGCATGTTTAGGGGCTTTGCAATCAACTCACAAATGAACTAGTTTAAATTTGGTGACCATCTCATATTCAGCAGTTTAGTGTGCCGGACCATCAGTGAGTGACCCTATGATAGGAAATGAATTTGACTTCGCCTTTGAACTAAATTCATGCAAAAAACTAAATATGCTAGAGCAATACTTTTCTACATCTCCAGCAATATGGCTAATGATAGCATGTTCAGGGGCTTTGCAATCAACTCACAAATTAGCTAAGGGCTCATTTACACGATTTACATGGGAGTTTTTAATCGCAACATTAGGCATCCATTGGTCTGTTTTCAGGCTGCAGCCTGATAGACCCCTGAGCGCCTGCACAAGTTTGCAGGTGGTCATTTCCCTGGCTGCTGCAGACTGAAAGCAGCCTGGGAAACGACCATGTAAATTTAGCCAAAATGAAATTTGGTGACCATCACATATTTAGTAGTTCAGTGTGCTTGATAACACTCCTCCAGTGAGTGGGCCTATGATAGGAAATAAGTTGAGTGACATTGTTAAACCCAAGTTCATTCAAATGGTAGGGGTTTAAATGGAAACCTTAGGGCTTGTCCCCACTTTGGTGGTTGGGCGAGGGGCATCGCGGTTCCGCCACTAGAGATGGTCGAATTTTTCGACTAGCTGAATTTGTGAGCTATTTGCAAAGCCTCTGAAAATGGTATCATCACCAAAATTGCTGGAGATGTAGAAAAGAGATGTGGGAACATTTAAAAGAAAAAAGTTTTGCTCTAGCACATGTAGTTTTTGCATAAATTGTGTTAAAAAACAAAGTCGAAATTTTTACTTTACTTTGAACTTAATTTGTGCAAAAACTATTTGTGTTAGAGACATACTTTTTTTGTAGTATACCCCCAACCCTTCTCTACATCTCCAGCAAGATTGGTGATGATACTATGTTCAGGGGCTTTGCAATTAACTCGAAATCGTTGAAATGTTTGAATTTTTTTAAAAAAACATTCAACCATCTCTATCCGCCACCACCGCCGTGTTTTTTTTTCGGCATGCAGAGTGAATACTGCCATCCCCGATCACCCCGGATCGTGTCCACATGCGATTCTTGCCGATCGGGCATGTTTCTTGCCGATCGGGCCGGCCGCGCAACTGCGGAAAAGCCCTTAATCTCTGAATTTGACAGATGGAAATGGAAAGGTTTGAAAGGTAAATACTTCCCATCTATGCAGCTTATTCATGAATTATGTTTTCCGCTGTAAAGCATTGCAATTGGGCTGTGTGCGTTTTACAGAAAACAAATATGGTGATGCGACTGGACCCCTCGAGACTTGACAATACTACATTCGCAAGTCCAGATAAACCTTGTAGTTCCACAGCATTGCCAAGAGCAGCGACTTGTGATCTATGTTCCAAAGCAATAAACACAATTATTTAACACATTTATTTATCTGAAGACTTGGCAGGAGAACATCATATTCCCTAATTAAATAGAAATTACTCATCTTACAGGTGATCAATCAGCGAATTAACTCCGCAAGCAAACAGAACCGAAGCTTTCAGATTTTAATATGTCTGCAAATGATTATTGTAATGGATGGCTCGGCGTGCTGAAATGATAGTATTTAATCATGGCATTTTTCATTGAGAATAGTCAAATGTAACTTTTTAATAGATCACTGTGTCAGATCTATAACCTGTGTATGTGGCATTTCCGAGGCAGGTGAGGACAAGAGCAGAATGCAGAGCTCCAGGTTAATGCTATCAGAATGTAATGTAGTATTTAATACAAATGGAATACACAATGGGCGACAAGGTTCTTTGTTAAACGTCCGAGAAATAAGTGAAATGTATTGTCTGGCCAATCTGCATTGATTGAGGCGCTACGAAAAATCATGAAAAATAATTGGTATGTTTGGGAAGGCAGATAAATCATGCGGCGTATAAATGAGCGCAGCATGTATCAATCAGATATAAAGATTTTTATTATTGAACTGCATTTTTAGTTATAATAGGGAAATGGACACCAATTTAATGATGTGCAATGTAAAAAGAAATTCTTGTATTAATTACAGAAATATATGCATTTGGCGATACAGCTTATACTAAATACAACCAAAGTTTGACCATCACACTATCATGAGTAGTGATAAGTAGTGTTGAGCTTGAATATTCAATTTTCGAATATTTACCTCGAATACCACCATTTCGACATTTCGGGAAAATTCGCGAATATATAATCGGATAATGGTCACAATTGTGATTTTTTTGCACGTTTTCGAGATCCCATTCATTGCAATGGATCGCAATTATATAATCGCAATGCAATTTTTTTGGACTGAAATGACAGATATTCTCCCAGTTAAATATCCGAGCTCCATTGACTTGCATGCATTGTGCATATTTGATCGCATTGCGTTTTTTAGATCACGATCCATGTCCACAAGCAGGGATATGCGAGATTACGAATACCCAATTGAATATCATGGCGGGTATTCGAATATTGCCTAGATGCTCATCACTAGAGATCAGCAGCATAGGCAATATTTGAATTCTCAACATTTCACAAATTATTCTTCAAGTATTCTAAGTAAAATAAAAAGATCGAGATCTCCTGTCTTTTATTTATTGTGAAAACCAGCACTTGTACATGTGAATATTGTGAACGTAATGTGTGTCGTCACAGGGACATCTAGTGGCAGAATGTGAAATAGCAGCTGCAGTGTATGCAATCATCAAAGATACTGGACTTTTGAGGCACACTTTACAAATCTACTGGACTTACTAGGTGCATTAAAGTCTTTACTGTACACATTATATGTGGACCGTTCAATCATAATATTAACAACGGCAAACAATAGCCCACACATGAGCCAAAAGTTAAAATTTTACATATCATTGCGATCAGTTGGCGTGTCCCAAGGGACCCAACGCGTTTTGCCTATTCAGGCTTCATCAGGGATCTCTTGGAACAACACTATTATGTAGCAAGAGAATACATGTCATATTAAGTTGTATGTTTAGCTGGTCACCCATTGGCACTGGTTAGTTGTAATACATACCCAGATTCTCCTCTACAGGGAGTCCAAGCCTCAGGAAGCCAAAAATATGGGCAAAGGGAGCTCACAGAGCCGAGCAGGACGCTCCAGAGGGGGCAGGACCATCCCACACCACATGCCCACCCCAGTGCAGATGGCCGATGCCAGGGACGCGCCACACCGTTCTCTCACACACTGTTGGGGGGTATAGTCCCACTGTAAATATGAATTCATGACATTCTTGCTACATAATAGTGTTGTTCAAAGAAATCCCTGATGAAGCCTGAATAGGCAAAACGCTTGGAGCCCTTAGACACTATTGTTGAGATATGTAAAATTGTAAGTTTTGGCTCATGTGTGGGCTATTGTTTGTCATTGTTATTATTATTTAAAGGTCCATATATAATGTGTACCATAAAGACCTTTAATGGACCTAGTAAGTCCAGTAGATTTGTAAAGTGTGCCTCAAAAGCCCAATAGCAGCTGCAGTGTAATCACCACATGAGACAACACACATAAAAGTAATTCATTGAGAAAATCGGCATGCATGTGCATATTGTGAACGCAATGCAGGGTTCTTTCCCTAGAATCTCGAATATCCAAGATTATGAAGATATAGCACTATAATTGAGATGTTTGCAAATTCTCAAAGTACAATAAAAATGCAAATATTGAGACATTGCTGGCCATTGTGCTTAGCCTTCAGCATCCCCTATCTAGGATTAGGGGCATCTGTCTGCCACATCCCTGGAAATACATCTTTAAGGTCCATTAGGTGTCATCAGTCCTGTGGAAGCCACGGTTTGGTAGCGAAACGCGTTGACACTGTCCAGTTACCACTTTGTACAAGAAAAATGAAGACATTTTTTTATTAACCATTACATAATATGAAATGTGTGATCCAATCTTTCTTTGTTTGTGTCAAGTACATAATAGCTACACCAGCTTAAAATCCCAGCAGCAAGGCATTGGCCCTTTTTTTGTTATACACATATAAATAATAAAAATGTATGATTTGCTTTACTGATTTGTATCTGTATCATTGATTGAAACAACAAGTACAGTTTCCCCTCATTTCATACCTTATGTACCTCTGTGCTGCTGATCTCCTACGGCCCCTTTTAATCCACTTCCTGTTCTCATGAGCTGCCGGCATTTCATAGAAAAGAGCCGCCTGTGTAATATGTACAGAAATGGCCATTTGTAATCTTCATTAGAATCCTTGTGTAACACAGGAGGAGAATGTATAAGAAACAGCAACAGAGTGTTGTCACCCCATTAAAATAAGTTGCTGAAGGAAAATGTATGTCAGTTACATTTATTTAAGTTACGTTAAATTACATAAATTTTTTTTTCAAAGTGTTGATGAAACATCTGAGGTTAGATGAGCCAGATCAGTTAGGGCTTGTCCCCACTTGAGCTATCACCCGCATCGCATGTTTTTAATGGGGCTCATCCCCACATCCACGATCGGCCAAAGTGCGGCCTGCGATCTGAAAGGAAGTTTACCGCCCCTGATCGCGGCCACAGACATGAATGGGAGCAGTTAAAAAATGCTACTCATGTTTACAGCGCCCATTCACTCTCTATGGGTGCGATCAGGCGGGCTGGGTCAAGATGTCCTAACCCCCCCCCCCCACTTCCTGCCTGCAGGGGCCATGCTGCGATTCTAATCATGGAAGACAGTGGGAGATTGCTGGGTGCTAGGGATCTCCTGCGGTCTTTGCACCGCGATTTTAATCACTATAGTAGGGACCTCACACTAGCCTTACACTGACTTTCCATAGAACCATGTATTCACACACATTACATACACTCTCTCTCACGCACATTACACTACACACACTCTCTCTCTTACACTTCAAATACACACACACTTTTTCCAATGCTCACTGCTTATCCCTCCCTTGGCTTCTGATTGGCTGGCATGGGCCAGTGTGTGCAATCAAAAGAGAGGGGAATCAAACTGACAGCATTGAGAGCCAATAGGCTGCAGGTCTTTCCCCTCTCAGCCTTGTGCCATAGGTTCGCCATCACTGACCTAGAGTGCCCCCAAAAATTTCATGATAGTAAATTCTTAGGCGAAAGCTTTTTATTTTTAGTGATATACTCCTTAATGCTTGTTTACAAATAAGATGCTACAGCTTTTCTCAAGCACTCAGATTTGCTCAGGTGGAAATAATAAAACAAGACCCTCCATTTCAAAAATCTTACAATCTTATTCAACATTTCTGACGGCACCATCTCGTCCAGCGCTGTCCTGTCAGTACATCGGGGCGGTGGCGGGAGATTCAAAAGTAAATTGCACAAAAACAGTTTTCTATGGAGAAAACTGTTTCAGTGTAATTCCCCAGATGTGCCCTTTGAAGTTAACCCTCAAAGGGAAATGTACTGGGTACAGTGATAACTGTATCCAATACAATTCAAAGTAAAAAAAAACACATTTTCAATTGTAATAAAAATGAATACATACTGTTTTGAAATCTGTCATACCAAATAAGTATTTTAGAGATTTTATCATTCAAATGATACCTTTTATAATTTTTTTTAAATTTAATTTTTATTACATTTAAAATCTTTTACATAATTGTGTGTTTCAAACATTATTTTACTCGGGATGTCTACTAGACCCTTGTACGAACATATTTTGGGAAGTTACAGGCCTACAACATTAAAAGATTCCATTATGGCATGAGTCTATGGTGCGGTTTTGGTACAGAAATCTGGACCTCATAAGAGTGCTAGGGAGGTTAATTAAATCTTTTGAGAAGTAACACAATAAAACCTTCAAAGTTTGTGTAAATGTTGCTCCATCTTTCACTTCCCCCAGTAACTAGTTTGTGTGATCTGAAGCCAGTAATCCCGACAGATGTCAGGACATCGCTTGCCGCCTGTATAATTCCAGCCTGTGATTAGGTACACTTTGTCAGGTCAGATGCATGTAGATTGTGTCATCAATGTAGACATCTGAATGTCTTTACAGAGTGTTTGTAGGTGACAGAGCAGCTAAATACATTTCCTGAGTAAGCGATCCCCTTGTGACACTCTGATTAAAGCCTTGACGGGGAACACACACAAACCTTTTATTCTTGCTATGACATGTCCAATGACAGGAGATCAGTCTCTGGTCTCTCTGCCCCGCTGTCGAATTTTTTAACTGAAAAATTGAATGTTGTATCTCAGTGTCCTATGTTCCTGGAAGGGAACGCTCTGACACACCGTAATTATTAATAAAATGCAACAAAAACAGAACTTGGCAGGTACTGTGCATTACAGGAAGTTTTCCTAACAGGTTTAATTAATAATTGGGGTCTTTAACAGTAATATTTTGAGGTGAGTTAAAGGAAACCTGACAGGTGACGGATGTGTAAGATGTCAGGATAGACTTCCTTCTCAAATACTAGTTCTCCAGCTGTCATCCTACATTCAGAACTTTCTGAAATACTGTCCCAAGTAAAAGTTAATTTTTTTTTATTGCGTTCAGGCAGCAAGGTACGTGAATTGCTGAATACAAAATAGGGAACGCCATTCAGGTTAGAGCGTGGAATTAGTGCATAGCTAACGATGAGTACTTTCTTTTTAGGAACTTGCATTATGCATGATGTTGTTGAGGCCAAACATCATTCAGTAGATGAGTTGAAGCACCAGATAATCTGAACACTGCACTGAGTGTGTAGTGTAGCCACACAAACTAGGTCAGGAGCTGTCCCCTTTAACTCTACATCCCATGAGGCTCTGGAGCCAGAAAGCTGAGACCTAGGAATGGGAGGGGCAGTCCAGAGGAGCAGGTACTGATGAGAAAGCAGCAACTGGGCTAGAGTGTGGTCTCCAGGCTTGCCACCCTCCTTCGTATATACTGCCGTGCGGACAGCTGGGGTACGCAGAAGCGCACATTGCTTAGATGAGACCAAGTTGCTTGCCCTACAGACCAGGCTGGTAACATCACAGATACACAATTCAAGTAGGGTGGCATGACCCATGGACACCAAGTGCAAACTGGTGGCATTAACACATGCCTTATACTCCTGTGGACCAGATCGGGAGTCTCCACTTTCTCCAGTGGCTACTGCTTCTACTTAACTGGTCCTGTCCCCTACAAGGGACAGGTTGAACTGTTGCAGTTTTCTATTGAACTGAATCTTTATTAAACTACTTTTGAGTTTAACAGGCGTTTTCTTTCCAAAGTTCTGTTATATCCGTGAATAAACCGTTTTGCAGCCTCCTGTTCTTGGTTGATTCCAGCCATCAATGAACTAACTTACTCCAACACAAAGATGACGTTTTGCAACGTAAAGCCCAAGACTTACCCTGGTCTCCAAGCTGTACTACAAAATAAGCCAGGTATACCGATGCACAAATAGAGATGGTCGAATTTTTCAACTAGCTGATTTTGTGAGCTGATTGCAAAGCCTCTGAAAATGGTATCATTGCTGGAGATGTAGAGCAGTTTTGCTCTAGCACATGTAGTTTTTGCATAAATTAAGTTAAAAAGTCGAAATTCTGATTTTATAAAATTTTGACCTGACTTTGAACTTTTTTTTGTAGTATACCCCCAATCCTTCTCTACATCTTCAGCAAGTCAGCATGTTCAGGGGCTTTGCAATTAACTTGAAATTGTCAAGGTTTTTGAAAAACTATTCAACCATCATTATGCACAAAGTCTGTGATATTTCTTCTTTGTTTTTCAAACAATTACTGTAGCAGAATACATCAGGATTGTTCATGCTCTTTACATGTACATGTACATTTGACATGTATTTTTTATAATACAGAATTAAAAACCAAGGAGTAAAAACCAAGGCTTATTCTTTTAGGGACTTCTTTCCTTGCAAATTTACAGTTGAATTCTGGCTTCAAAAAGTCCCTTTATAACTAGTGTTGAGCTTAAATATTCGAATATATTCAACAAATATCGGCTATTCGAGAATTCGCAAATTGGCAATTTCGAATATTCGCGATATTATGCATTGGGAAGCTTATGGTCATGCATTGTGATTGTATATGAGCAATGTGAAAATAAATACCACATGACCATTAACCGCCCTAGCGGTCAGGACGGCAGCATCTCGTCCAGCGCTGCTACTACTAGTATAGCACTGGACGAGATGGTGCCGTCCAGTACACATCGGGGCTCCGGCAGCGCATACTCACAGTTCTGCGCTGTCCTGGTGTCCCCGATGTCACAGGCAGGCTGGCAGATCCTCCGTCTCTTCAGCCCCCTCCGAGTGACGTGATGATGTCACATCGGGGAGGCGGCGGGAAATTCAAAAGTACAGTACGTGAAATCAGTTTTCTATGTAGAATACTGCTTTCAATGTGCTTCTATGTACTAAATCTCGCCAGAATAAAAAGTTTCTGTGCCCCAGATGTGCCATATGCAGTAACCCTCTCTTCCCTGGTGTGATTTTACCACATCCATCACACCAGGTTAGAGAGGGTTAACTGCAAATGGGCACATCTGGGGCACCAGAGACTTTATTTGGGCGAGATTTAGTACATAGCAGCATAGCTTTGTGCCCTGATTTTTGTGTTTTCTCATTAATTTTATTTAAAAAACTATTTTTTTTTTACATAATTGTTTGTTTCAAACATTATTATAGTCAGGATGTCTATTAGACCCTTGTACGGACAGATTTTGGGAAGTTACAGGCCTACAACATAAAGAAAAATTTACCAATGAAGTCTATGGTGCACTTTTGGTACAGAAATCTGGACCTCAGCAGTGCGCTAGGGAGGTTAATGTTAAAGGTAATCGCAATTCATGGCCATACACTCGAATGGTCGCGAATATCAAATTGAATATTAGTAGAATTATTTGTGAAATATCGTGAATTTGACTTTTACCTATGCTGCTCATCACTATTTATAACATTGTAGGCAACATAGTTACATGTGATGTTTCATTATCTAACACAGACCAAAAGCTATTGCATTTGTTATCACACACAAATCACATTGGGTGAATGTGCTATTTTCATGGATGGCCATTTAAAAAACTGTATTAAAATGTATTCATTTTTTATTCAGCAACCTCAAAGTATGCGAAACCCATTAAAAAAAATGTTTTTTTTCCTTAGACCCGTGTTATGCTATGGATCACTTTTCTGGTATGGACAGCTGCGCTCCCTGAATATATTGAACTTTATAATATCTATGAACAGTGGAAATCAAAAGAATGAAAGAAATTAGTAACTATAAACTAAATTACAAAAAAACAGGTTTACTTTAAAGCTTTTCAAAGGCTTCTAAGAGAAAAAAGTTTTTACAAATGAAAGTATATACAGATATACAGTTGTGCTCATAAATTTACACCCCATCTGGCAGAATTTCTGATTTCTTCACCATTTTTTTGAGAATATGAATGATAATACAAAATCATAATCACAACATAAACTAGCCATATGACCTGATCATATATTTACACACTCCAATTCCTCATACCGTGTATTGCCCCTTTGACATCAGTGACAGTTTTAAGTCTTTTGTGGTAGTTTTGGATGAGGTTCTTTATCTTCTCAGACAATAAAGCTGCTCTCTAAGCTGTTTGCAATATTTAAGTGGGATACTTTTGCACAGTAATGGCTTTCTTCTGGCATTTTGACAATGCAGCCCATCTTTCTTCAAGTGTCTCCCTATTGTGCATCTCGAAACAACCACACCACATTTTTGTCAGAGACTCCTGTATTTTACCTGAAGTTATTTGTGGGGTTTTCCTTGCTTCCATGAACAATTGTTATGGCAGTTGTGGCTAAAATTTTAGTTGGTCATACTGACTGTGGTTTTGTTTAAATATAACACCTAATTTTCCATTTCTTAAGAGAGATGTCCCCATGTCTTAAAATCCCAAAAACATCAGTGCAGCACTAGATGAAATATGCAAGGGTCTTTCAGGAGCTCAGAAAGTCATTGCCCTTTTATACACACCCACTAATTACAATCATAGATCACAGGTTAAGATGGTTACACGTAATAGCCATTCTAACCCTTTTGTATCGAGATGTGTGCATGTTATCAGGCCTAATCACCAGGTTATGTAAACTAGAGCAGGGAACACATAGCTCGATATTAGAGCCGTTCGATGTTCCCTGCAGCAGCGTGATGGCTCATCACGCTGCTGTCAGATGTCGGAGGAGCTTGTATACGGTCATGTCCGATATCCCTGTTTTCAATAAATCCCGCTTAAAACAGGGATTGCCACATATGATATGGGCAAGATAGATGGCAGGTGCACAGCGCTCGAGTGGCCATCGATCTGGTCCATATCTACACATGTGTACCCAGCTTTAGTGTTGTTAGACAATAAATGGCTTACCGCTAACTATGAGTAAAAGAAAAGTTTTTGTGTAATCATTCATATTCTCTGAAAAATAGCTAAGAAATTAAAAATTCTGCCAGCATGTGTAAACTTACAAGCACAACTATACAACTGTAACCAGTCCTATTTAAATCCAATCCCATTTACATACCAACTCTCTTGTATTGTAGAGACTACCAATGGCCACACTGAAGCACATTGCATAGGCATGGTCCACTGTTGTTAACAATGCCAGATATTACCCGTCATTTCCAAAGAGACAGCCTTGAAATACTATTAACCTGTATATATGATATGTAATATGCTTTTTTTTTGTTTTCAGTGTATATGCATCAATGACGTTTCCTGAAGAAGACCCTGGAGGTAGAGATGGTCCATTTTGACGGTTTCGAGTTAATTGCAAAGCCCCTGAACATGGTATCATCACCAAACTTGCTGGAGATGTAGAGGAGGGTTGGGGGTATACTTCAAAAAGAAAGTAAAAATTTTGAAAATCGGAATTTCGACTTTAACTTTGAACTTAATTTATGCAAAAACTGCATGTGCTAGAGCAAAACTTTTTTTTAAAATGTTCCTCCAACCCTCCTCTACATCTCCAGCAATTTTGGTGATGATACCATTTTCAGAGGCTTTGCAATCAGCTCACAAAGTTAGCAAGTCGAAAAATTCGACCATCTCTACCTGGAGGCGAAACATGTCAAAAGGATTGGACATTTCCCTGGGTGCCGACCACATTATTTGTGTTTCTCGCCCTATATGGCCTGATATGATATATCATGTATTTTCCCACTGTTTTATGCCTTTTATTATTCATCCTACTGTTCTGATTTGCAAAAAGGTCATTGTATTAAATGAAGTGTTCTAGTATTAGTAGGTACCTTAAAACCCCATTCTATGCAGTTTGTTTTTCTATACTAATATTGAGGGCATAATATCTGACTGCGACCAATACCTAAAGTATACTATTCTTAGTCAATGGTCCTATACATGAACTTTCTCTTCCTTGTACCCACTCTGATGTCCACTCATAACACCATCCAGGTACTTCCATTTGCCCCTACCTGTCATTCTCTCCATTTGTCCTACAACAACATACATGTTTTTCATGTACATGAGCTATATGGGGGTGGGGGGGGGGGGGGCAATCCCTATGTTTTAGTCCCCGGAAAAAAGAAGTAGATTAAGAATCAGTTGAGGAACAGGATCTGTTAGTTAAGGCCCAATACTAAATAGTTTACTTACTATCTGGGTTGCTGGTTAGATCAGGACTTAATAATAAGAGGTCTGTCTTTTCCAGCAACCTGTTGTTAATAGGACGTGTGGAGAATATAAATTGTCTCCACGCAGTGCTTGTGTTTTCAGTCGCGCTCAGTTAGCCTGTGAGTAACCGGAAGTGCAGGTAACTCGGTCCTTTACTCTTGGTGGAGAATAGTTTGGTAGGTTGCTGTGGTTGACCACTGTAAAAAATGGCTCATGGGGAGGCGCCCATATCAAACAAAAAAGTCCTTTATTGGTAGAATATTGTAAAAAAACATAAACGCTTAACACTTCTGCACAGGGTCACTCACTTCTTTAGGATACAATTGTTAGGAAATGGTCTTAAAATCCTTGAGCTGGAGGGATTAGGATACCAAATTGATGTTTTTTGTTTGATATAGGTGCTTCTCCATGAGCCATTTTTTTTACAGTGGGCCACCACAGCAACCTACCAAATGTTTTTTTTTTCTTCTTTCTATTGGCTTAGAGTGCAGTACCTTCAACTTCAAGGTTTCTTCCAACTTTCAGATTTTATGTGCAAACTCACTATAAAAACAGGATTGAGCCAATTAAACTAGAAAATAATGAATGTGAACCTCAGAGTGCTTTGATATATTTAGTTTGCCCTTAATGGATTGATTGGTTTCAATGATAAATCATTGTGGTAAGCTGTGTACTTTTCAGATGCCTAGGAATGGGTTACCTGTTATTAACTAATTGAATCATGTTTCAGTTCTTAAAGATTTGTGTGGATCTATTCAGAAAATTTAATTGTCTTTGATTTGTTGCTTCTATGGTAGCCTATCCTGTTTGTGGTCATCTAACCTTTGTTGGCTCTCGTCTTTTTAATTTGCTTATACCTTTGTGGTCATTGGGCTCTGACCAAAACCTAGACGTAAAATATTGCAGATAAGTTCCCAGACACATTACAGTCTCCATATCAATCATACCTGTCACTGAAATGTCTACAAGATAATGGACACTCAAACTTACAACAATGTATAGTGTTTTATGAGGATAAATTGGGAGAACATTTTACCATTTCAATGTAGGTAGTGGTACACTAGCTTTAAATTCCATGCATTAAACACAGGCTGTAGCATTTGTATTTAGACATAGCAATGGCACACCTCACTCCCTTCTGTTGGGAATCTTGACTCAGGCATAGGAAATTTATTATGAGCAGTGCTTACTCCTCCCAAAAAATGCATCCCAAAACCCTTCATAAAAAAAATAACACCAACTCTCTTTTAGATGTTGGAAATATTAAGGTCAAAATGTTTCCATAATTAAGGATTGTACAGACAAAGTCTCCACTTTGCTGAACCCATGGTCAAGGATCATCTTCTTCACTAAGATGTCCTGCATCATATCCAAGACTTATTCGTCCACCAATCTTTAGCACCATGTATGCTTCATCCAGGATTTGCAGCTGGAGGAGCCCATCCGTTAGCTGATGTAGTCCCCTGTGTCAGAGTGTTATTGGATCCAATGGAGGAGTAGGTTAAAGCCCCATCTTCCTCACCCCTTCGAGAAGGGGCAGAGTTCTTGGTCTTCGTCTGCGCGTTAGATGACATCTTTGTTTCGGTCATTTTCATTCAGTTTGTTTCAGTTCCGTTCAGCCTGAAAATCTGGCTTCAGGCTTTAAAATCGTCTTCTTCAGTCAAGTCCAGGCTCAGAGGATCTCAGGCTCCGTTTGAAGTTGGGGTTCAGCCTTTAAAAAGGCCCTTGCAGCCACTACCAATGCAGCAGTGCAAAGAGATGAAGCTGGCAACCCAATGACCCTACAAGGCCAACCAGAGGGGCTTCTCTCTTTCTCCTTAATTTCCAGGATACTAACAAAGGAAGTGGTGCACTTTTTTGCAGTCTAGACAATACTTGGTGTAGTACAAAGCAGACTCATATGCATCCAAAGTTTCAAGATCTAGACTGTATACTAAACTGGACCCAACATAGGATGTATTTATTTTGATTACATGCATACTACATCATTTATAAGTGTTACATAGATATTAGTACAGTGCTTTCCCGGAATATGGATCTAGGTGGCAGGACAGTTTTATTATTGTTCTAAAACCTGAAGATGTAAGAAATATTGAAAAGAACATAAAAACCACTGTTGCGTTATTTTATATGAGGCTTTATTTATTGGGTTTATAGTTCATTAATATTATAAATACACACACAACCTATTAGATTGTAAGCCTGATCAGGCAAACTCCTCTACTCCTCCTGTGTCATAACCTGTACCTGTGTGTTATCTTGTGTTGTCTCAACTCTAATCTATTGTACAGCGCTACGTAACATGTTGGCGTTATATAAATAAATTATAATAATAATAATCAAGAAAAAAAATTAAATAGTCACAAAACCTTTTCAAATATTTTTGTTCCTGGTAAAAATCCTATTCGCAGACCCGTTCCCAATTCTGTGCACTTACCTCTACCACCAAAAGAGGGCAGTGTTGTAGCAGAATTTCAGGGCTTCCTCTATTGTCAGGGTAGTCTCTAAATACTGTACATTTCTTTTCTCTCTTCTGTTTAGAACTTCATTGTGCTAACTTAACTGTACTTTAAGGCGAAAAAAAATGGGTTTCTTTTTTTTTTTTTGTAAAAAAATGTCTTCTTTGTCAACACACAGCACAGAAGCAAAACAAACGAAGGAAGAGCCAAATTCCTCCAGAACAATGCAGGAATTTGTCAATGGACAAAATGCAAATGAGCAGCGGATGATAGATTTATTTGTCATTAAGTAACACGAGTTTTACAACTCTATCTTCTAACTGTTGAAAGGTTAACATGACTCCCTCTGCTGACATTTGGTAGGCCATCATTTTATTGTGCCGGGTATCAACTTGTTTTGTATTGCAGAGAATCAGGAAGCAATCAAATCCTTTATAACTGAGAAACCATCCCGAGATCCTTCCTATCTACTTTTTCGATATGATTCAATTAGTGAATTACTCCAACACTCGCCACGTAAACCGATGGCTCCTACGTTGGCTTTATTTACGCGGCAGAATTTATTCCTCGCGCTGAATTGCCCCAATGAATTTCCAGGCTGAGTATTTCATTTTAATTAGTTACAGATATTTTAGAAATGCCTCCATTGCAACTTGACCACAATGTAATTGTTATATAATTCTGCAATACATTACATTTCTCATTTATGGTTCCTATTCGATGTCTAATTCGTGGGTTGTCTAATAGAGGAGCTGTCTAGTCAATAGATTCAGCTGAAAATTTATGGTAAACTGATATGCCTAAGACATATTTAAAAAAAAATGTATTTATGTATCAGTTGGCACAGGCACTTTACTAACTGCTCTAAACAGAAGCTTACAATCTAAATCCCTTTGCATGGTCATAGTGGAATGCCCCTTACAATAAAAGAAACCCACACATCCACATAATATGCAATATAAATATATATATACATACATTTTGTTAAATTTTTTCTTTTAAATATTCTTACAGTTTTTATACAGTAGGAAACCCCACATTTCAATGAGGGGAATGGTAAAGCAAATTTAAACTGGATGCCTTTAAGAATAATTCAAAATTATTCAAAATATTTTTCTTTTTTTTTCTTGTTTTTAATATTAAATGTTTATTAAATTTTTTTAACAACATAGCACAAATATCAAAAACAGTACCAACAAAAAAAAAATACAAACAAGGGTTGGCACAAAGCACCTTTAGATAATAACATAGAGGCCACAGAATCCTGGCCAAGGCTGTCCTAGATCCTCGAAGATAACCAAGGGAGCAGGCAAGCCACTCAGTAGGGAAGCGATATTTGGCTTCTTTTTTTTTTACTAAATTTATCTTTATTAAAAGTTTTCTAGACAAGTACTCAAAATACGTACACAAAATTACACACCAAAACATACCAGCATATGGCTAGCTTTGTATATCATTTCACCAATTATTTCACCAATTCCTTCATAATATGAAGAGCCAAAGACACCACAAGTAGTAAAAATGTGAATCTGCACAAAAAGAAGGAGAAATTAACAAATAATATACAATG
This sequence comes from Ptychadena robeensis, assembly GCA_036250615.1. Lineage (NCBI taxonomy): Eukaryota > Metazoa > Chordata > Amphibia > Anura > Ptychadenidae > Ptychadena > Ptychadena robeensis. Next base: position 23,947,070 of record CM070039.1, read on the forward strand.
CTGCTCACAAGTTATCATATCCTAGAGAGTAGAGCTTATTGAAACCCAGGTGGTAGGGAAAAAAAATAAAAATATATATATATAGCGTCAGACGCTGTCCATATCCCACTCATGGTGCCAACGTCTGCACATTGATTCAACATAGGCTTAAACAGAACATTGCTCCTGCAGTACTGGTACACCCAAATCAAGCCCATGGGATGCTAGTGTTACATAACTATCCATAGGGAAAATAATGGAGTGGCTAAGAAGGGGTGCTGGATTTGTTTACCTTAAATACTGACGTATTATTTAAAGCCTATCTTTCCTAGTGATGAGCAGCATAGACAATGTTCATATTCCCAAAATATTGTGATTTTCTTTACCTAATATTCACAATAAATTTGTAAATTTGAGAATTCATGTTCTCCAGTCATTATTACCTTCATTGCACAATTCGGCACGTGTACATGCACATATTGTGAACGCAATGCACAGTAGTGTACTAATGTAAAAAATCTCAAATATTCGTGATTACAAAGATATAGCACTGTATTCGAAGATTCACAGATATTCACAACACAAATTTGTGATATTCGCGATCAACACTAATCTCTCCTGCAAAGTCACATTTATTGTCCCCAACTTCTACTAATGTTAGCAAAAACTCCCAATATTGGGCAAAATTTGAGGGGAATAAAAAGAAAAATTTTTTTTTCACACCTACTCCTTTTTTCTGCTGGTCTTTGTCGACTGTCAATTGAAAAGTGGCATCTAAACATTTGCTACAGGCACTGGTGTCCCGGAGTAGAGTCTTGGTGTCTCAGAGGCTTTCTCCTCCCGTATGTAACTGGCTGACTATCGGTCATTATAAGGAATTTTAAAGTAAAACATTTTTTTGTCATTTCTAATCTTTTGAAAAATAAAGTAAAATGTATGAACACTGATTCAAGTTTTAAAAAGATTAAAATTGACACAATTTTTTTAATTTAAAAAGGCCATGGGATTGGCTTTTTAATTAGACATCAGGTTGATAAACTTAGACAGCCTTAACAAATGTATTATTATCTTCTGCAAGTGATCATTCACTTAGTTTAGTGGATATGGTAAAAATCAGGGAAGACCCAGAACTACTTGTTGGCAGATCTAAAGGGAATTGTATTGAGTGGTCTAAAGGTGTATGGGGGGGGGGTTAAACTTTGTAAATTAACAACCTAACCCTGTCTTTGAGCAGGATTGATTGATCCCGCTCGAAAACAGGGATGGGCGCATTAGGTATCCGCAAGATAGATGGCCGTGAGCACACACAATGCTTAAAGAGGCCATCGATCTAGCCCATATCTATGCGTGTATGGGCACCTTAACTTTCTCCAAAGACCAACTTCCTCTTGGGCTAAGATAACCATGGGCTGGCAAAATATGGAGGTCCCGCACATAGATAACAAGTCCAAGTATCTTTATTCAAAGCATTGGCAATTACATAGGTACAACGACCACCCTGAGATGACCTCCCCCTAATGCATTTAAACCCAATGAGCTTATTTGTAGAGCTCTCTAGTCTCAACTTCATTAATTTGTTACAATGAAAAGTACTAAAGGAGCAAATAGAAAGCATACTGAAAATAATTTTGTATTGTGATTCTGGCATCATTTATGATAGATCCACCATAACCATGACTTTAAGGTAAGGTAAGGTGCATTTTATTTATCCTGATTTAGGGAACCTAATTTCCCAGGCACTCTTTCATTTTGATATGATTGAGGCTGCATGTGGTCAAATTTAAAATATAATGCATTTTACACTGGATGCCAATACCTTCAATAGAGTAGAACTGTAAGCCCAATATACCAGAACAAAACAGGAATTGTTTTACCAAAATATCCAACTCTTTATGATGCGGAAGACAGGCATATTTTAGCACAAGGTACATTGACAACCCCCTTCCATATCCTCATGTATGCAAACCGTAAAGGATTTGTGTGCAGAAACATTTGATTGGCTAGTCCCAAATAGAGCTTTTTATCACCTCTGTGTTTACCTTTAAAAGTTCAAAATTTTTTAGTTGTGACATTTAATACAGATTAACTTTTGGTTAACAGCATTTGTTGATATAGGTATCTTCATTAGGACAAAACAATTACAGTATATACTCAATTTTATCTACACAATGGGCAAAACTTATTGATTTGAGTTTAAGCCGAGGGTGGGAAATGCAGCAGCGATTTACAAAGTCGTATAGTGGAGTTTTCTTAATAAAATGTCCAGTTTAAATTTACAAATTGTCCACATGATAGCGTTGCCTCTCCCACGCAAGTTTGTTTACATTTCACCAGCTGAACTAGGGAATGCTGCAGAAAGAATACCGATGTCGGGAATGCTGAAGATACTATTAGATTGTAAGCCCGTCTGGGCAGGGTCCTCTACTCCTCCTGTGTCACTACCTGTGTGTTATACTGTGTTGTGTCTCCACTCTAATGTATTGTACAGCGCTGCGTAATATGCTGGCGCTATATAAATAAATGTTAATAATAATAATAATAATAAAAATAAAGATAGAATACCAAATACACATTGGATCATTCACAGAGGCTGCCGGCGCTTCCTGCAGGAACACCAGTGAACACCAGCGGGACCCTGACTCAGGTTTAAGCCAAGCAATGCTTAAAAACTCACCTTATACGCAAGTATATACAGTACCTCAGGTGCAAGACAATTAGAAAAAAGAGATCTAAGGAAAAAAAATGATTTAGTAGCCAAATTGAGAATATTGGTACAAAAAATTCCATGACAGCAATGTATCATTCTGTGGTCATTATATATTTTATAAAGAGGGTATTTCCATCAAGCTATTCTAAATTGTTAAATGTTTAACTTTTCATCTATGGCAATTGTTGATTTAAAAAAAAATGGGGGGGGGGGGGGGGTTTAAGGCTGTTTGATTGGTTATATGATGGTTGGGTAGGTAGGGGAAGTACCGCCGTAAGTTACCATACCCTTGAACAGGTAATGATGACAGAAACTATGCACATGGCTGGTTCATTTCAAGACTAATGATATCAAAAGAGAGATCTCTCAATGTTCTAGTGCAGGGGTATCATGCACACAGTGGAACAAATTTTAGAACTTGAAACAAATCCCAAATGTTTAGGTAGAAAACCCTTATTTCAGGACAATTGGTAGAGCCATGCAAATTATTGCTTAACCTCCCATCAGCCAAATGCATAAGAAAAGACACATAAGGACACAACATACTACGCAGCGCCGTACAATAAATTAGACAACACAAAGGTTCAGCTGATGACTAGTGATGGCCAAACTGTCAGAAACTGTGCGTTCCAGGTACTGGAAGTGAATTCAGAGAACAGGCGCGAAATTCGAATCTTCCCACGAACAGGTGGACATTGAACTTTTTTAAAAGTACGTTCGACCTGTTCGTGGACGGACCTGGCCAAAGTTCAGCCATCACTAGTGAATTGAGGACGCAAGAATTGAGGATCCTGACCGATCAGGCTTACAATCTAATACATCCTATATCTATGTTAGTGTTGAGCTTGAGTATTCAAATGTTGAATATTGTTTGCAAATATCGGAAATTCAAGAATTTGCGAATATTTCAAATGTTTAGGCTGATATTCTAGATTTTGAATATTCGTGGTATGGCCATGTATTGAGAAAATAATATTCGCACTCCGAAAATAAATATAGCATGTAACCAATCATTTGAAAGTTTTCACAATGCGCATATTATTTTTGCAATCACAAATTTACGATTTTTTATTTTGTTTAACCATCAAACCACTGAAACCAAACTTGACCATTGTATTTTTCCAAGAATTTTACGTTTAATGGGAATCTTCTATTTTTTCTATAAAATAATAAAAATCAACATGTTGAGTTTGTAAGAGTTATAATATCAACTTTTATATAGTTGTATGTCCCAGTGATGGATGATCTGCAGCACAGGAGCCATGGATGCTTTACGGAAGGGCTTATGTAGTGACTGGAAATGCAGCTTTTATCATTCTGTAACACATGTATACAGTTCACCAATACATTACTAGAAGTGACATATGTTTACTGATTTTTGTATGGCATTTATGTTATTGAAAGCCTGGTGGGCAGTGAGATGGATGGTTGCTCCCTGGGGATTTTCTCTTTGCAGAAGCCAAGACTTTTCTATTTCTCTGTATGTTCCTTTTACTGTGTTAAAGAAAAAATGTCAGTCAGTATGTAAAGGAGAAAATGTGTATTAATTAGTAACATAGATGATACAATAAACAAACACATTGTTAGATACTTAAAATTTTAGGAGGACCTTAAATCTACGACATAACCAAGACCTATATGGTTTTCTCTAACCTAAAGTGTATTTTTACTGATGACATACTAAGCTATAAAGGTTACACATGGACCACTAGTAAAGGCTAGCAATAGATAATAATAGTAAAGGCTAGCAGTAGCTGTGAGATAATATCATGCTGAGTGGGGTGTTTACACTTCTTGGTGGAAAACACACCATGCTCTGCTACCACCATACAGATACAAGTAAAGGTGGGTTTACACGTCAAGATTTTTTCGGCCGACAGATGGACGACGAACGATTTTTTGGTTTGTTGTACAAAAATCTGAAACGGCCATTTGCTCCGATGGATTTTTTTTTTCAGATATCTGACAAAAAATCGTCCACAAGATGATCGGACATGTTGGTAAACTTTCATCTGTCGTTAATTTTTCGTGTAAAAAACGAACATCCTTATTTCACTCGATATTTTTTTCCTATCACTTCCTAAAAAAAAAAATCTGAAAGATTTTTCATTCCTGTTTCCAACGATTATTTTCATTCGATATTTGCGTCGGTTGTACAAAAATCGAAAAAAAATCTAATTACCTTCGAGAAATGGACGAACGAAAACTGATCAAAAAATCGAAAAAAAAATTGAATCTGAAGTTGAACGAAACAAAAATCTTGACGTGTAAACCCACGTACAAACCTGAACTCAAGAAATTACCTCTGAACAGTAGTGATGGCCAAACATTTCCCCCCGCGGTTGGTTTGCCATGAACTTTAAGTGTTGGAGGTACCCCGAGCGGGCGAACACTAACGATGTTCGATCCACCTCCAATACTTTACATGGAGGCGAAGTTTGGCCCCACAGTCAGATGGTGCAGTATGGCCAATTATGTATATTTCCCACCACACCCCGCATCCAATAAAAAAATGTGTGATTTATATTTACATAAAGAAAATGCCATTTAAAAAATATTTGTTGGCATATGGTCTGGTAAGCCCTGGAAAATGGGCAAAACAAACAGCGTGGAGTCCCCCCCTTCAGAGTGTACGAGACCCCATTTCGCAAGTCTGGAAGAAAAGGGGGGCACCACCCTCCCACCAGGCCACATGCCAAATCCTAATGAGAGAGAGATGCTTTGTTAAGGTAAGGGGTTCTTTTTCCCCATAACCTTATATATTGTGGGGGGCGTAGGTGAGGGGGCGTATTGACTATCCAGGGTTCACCTTTAACAAGATGTAGCCCCCCTATGGGTGCTAGAGTTATGGGTGCTACAGTTAAGTGAGGTAAGGGGT
>CM070039.1:23952733-23971353 GCA_036250615.1 Ptychadena robeensis
ATTGCCGCTGCCCAGTCCCATCCTCACACTCAGCAGGACCAGTCGGTCTCATTGCTACAAAGAGGATCCATGGATCCTGCTCCCCACCCTATTGATTGAGTAGAGAGGTCCCATTGACCTCTTAACCATTCACAGGGGGTTTTAAAGACAAGGTTTTTATTAAAAGGTGCTACCCTTCCACATACTTCCTGAACAGTGTAAGCTCCACCGTTGCAAATCCATCTCTTACCAAGAAGGCTTAATTGTCCCACGAAGGAGAGTCTCTTCCTTAAAGCTCTAGGTCCGCTGCTGTTGATAAATGAAGCTTCAAAGATACCAGACAGATTAATGAATACTCAACAGATAGAGGGGAAGGAGACCACCTTTCGTGGGACACTTAAACCCTTTGTGTGAAGAGATGGATTTACATAAGTGGAAGGGTATTTAGAAGGGTAGAACTTATAATAAAGATTTTTTCTCTGTCTGGTCTCTTATTTCTGGGCCTTGTATGTGATCACTTTGGCTCCCCTCTGCTCTTTCACTATACGTACAGCTTTTTATTCCTGCCCCTCTACTCTTTCACGGCAATGGCATTCGCACATCACCATAGGGATGATGCAGGGGCATGATGGTCCCATGATTGCGCTCTGCGCTGTCCCTTTTGCTATGTGAAGACACCATTGCTGTGATCAAGCAGATGAGAACACGGGCCAGATTATAAAGTGGGCTGTAGTTTACAGGGCCTCGTCAGGGTGTCGTTTGAGACGTCCCTTTAATAAATAAACGCCAATAAGGTATGATCAATACTGTGGGTTGGATTATATTCTAAGAATAAAACAGTAGTGATGAGCGGCATAGACAATATTCAAATTTGCAATATTTGATGAATAATGCTACTTATATTCGATTCAATATTCGTAAATACCATTGTGATAATTACAATCGCATTGTGATAATCTTCAAAATGAATGGTCGCCTGCTATAACTATTATCGCTTGTGTTGAGCGAGAATATTCGAAATTTAAATATATTCAACGCATATCCGACATTCAATATGTGCTCGGATATTCACAATGGTGGATATTCGTCATATTATGCTTCAACATTGTTTACCGGCATACATCACGCATATTTGTGCGCATTGTGAATGTATACGCGCAATACACACAGTGCTTGTACTGGCTGAGATCACAGAATGAAGAAGAGAAGCTCTAAGTACAACTATGCACGATGTAAGGCAATAGAATATAGTTGAATCGAATTTCAAATGTTCCAAATGTTTCAAATATATTAGCAAAATTACAAAACTGGAATACACCATATGCTGCTCAACACTAATCACAATTATCACAATGTATGGCCTTAAAAGTTTGTCGGGGCATAATATCTAGAATATATATATTCGTCAACATATTCACGAATTCTCGAATAGCCAATATTCAACGAATAAGTTACAATTTTAATATTGCAGCTCAACACTAAAAGACAGCAAAACATTATTTAAGTATTTAAATATTTGGTCTAAAGCAGTGGTGGGCAACTGAGTTGATATGGAGAGCCACAAGTGCAGCCCTCAGCATCACTAAAGGGCCGCACATAACATTTTCAACCTATACTGACATGTATAAGCATTTTATAATGACGAAATGATAGCAGGCATAGCTAGAAGACATTTTTTTTTAAACTTGTTAAATTATACTTCAAGCATTAGGGAACACTGTAGTATGATAATGCACATAAAACCAATCATTGACCCTGGTAGCTCCTGATAGAGTCCCTCACCTCTCATCCTCTTCCTGCTATAAGAAGATCCTGGAGTCAGTGGGAGATCGGTGGACAGGTGAGTTAGTAAGCCCTAGGCATTAACAGGTTTCGGGCCCGAAAGTGGGGGGGGGGGCGCAGAAGAACACCCAAAGGGCTGCATGCGCCCCCAGACTGCAGGTTGGGCACCTGTGGTCTATAGGGACTTTTGAAAGCACACACAGTGATAGAACCCCAATCTATTACACGGCACAAATGAACGAATACATTAATTCTCTCTTTAAACTGAATCTGAACCTTAACTATGCTTCATTATTCATAATCAGCGCCACTGTTATGTAAAGTAACCATTTCAAAAAATTACACCATGTGAACCCACCTGCTGAATCTCTATATATTAATATATATGATAAACTGTATAATTGCGGGGCTAAGTAATTGGCTAAGGGGAAAATTAACGCTGCCGACAGCAAAGGACTTTTCCGATGTGTAAGTGGCAGAGCATCTAATTATAGTAATCTGGAAATGTTGTTAGAATGAAATTTAACTTCTCGTGAAGGATAAGAAGTCTGGCAGTTCTTAAGCAGCTATGCATTAGGTTTGTCGCGGTACATTTTTCTTGTACCCCTCTGAGGATTTTTATCTTTTTTTATCCATTGTTACTTATCCTTTTCATCTGGTTCACACAGTTTAATCTTCGGCAATCTTCTGTTCTCTGGGATGTAGTAAAGTGTTTAACTGATCTACTTGTAACTGTGACATCCAGTAGAATATACGAATCCACAACCCTGCCTCTGGCTTCAATGCTGCATTCACTTCACAGCCTCACAAAGGCATGTGTGTAATAAAGAAGGTCTCTAATTAAAATCCACTATCAATGGGACATATGTCTTTATTGTCAGATCACAATTTTGAATAAAAGGTTTTTGCTTTGTGACATGAATCCCCAAAAAATTAAATATCTGTTATTGAGCTCCATGGTATATCCTAAGGCCAAGGCAAGGATCACATGACCTTTGCAGCCTGAATCAATGTGAGGGTTTTGAATAATTTGATGTAACATGAAGTCTTTTGCTGGTCAAACCTTTGTCTAGGAGATTTGCAATTAAAATTCATTTAATAAATAATGCATAGTCAAATTTCGACAGGGCCTTTTTGAAGTTAAAAATCAACAAAAATATTTGATCGAAATTTTGATGTAAAAATAGGTTATAGTCTTGGTCGAGAATATCGTCATGACAAATTTTTATTGCGATTAGTATATTCACGATCAACAATATCACATAAAAAATCAAGGATAATTTTGAAATTGATAAGTCTAAATTTTGCAATCAAAAATTTGCATGAAAAGTAAAAAATGTGCAATCGCAGCTAAATTTGATTTTAATATGAATCAAATAAACTTAATTTCGATCATTTTTAATGTATAGTAGTAAGTCAAAGAAACTGGAAGTTTTCCTGAAGATGTTTTATTAAATATTTAACTGACTTTCTCAGTTCAGACCACTTGCAATGCTTTCTGAATTGAGAGTGCAAAACTAAGGAGACATTTACATAAGGGAAGAAAGAAAGTTGCAGCACAGGAAGGAGATACAGAGAATTTGGCACCCCCTAAACCAAAGTTTAATTACCGTATTTTTGGTCTTTAAGATTAACTTTTTCCCTCCAAAATCGGGGGGGGGGGGGGGGGGGGGGTATTTATGCCAAGCAGTAAGCATAGCTGGCAGAGACGGAGAAGCAAGCAGAGGGAAGATCTGCCGGTGGGTGGTTCTTCCCTCTGCTTCCTGTAACTGGTAGCTTTTAGCATGGACCTACTACTAAACGAAGCTACCGGCCAAGCTAAAGTTCTAGGAGGCAGAAGTGTGAAAGCTGTCAGAGGGAAAATTTGCCAGGCAGGAGGTTCTTCCCTTTGCTTCTCCACCTCTTGTAACTCAAGCTTGGCCGGCTGCATTGCCGGCTAGGCTTGGGGGAAGTGATTGTAGAGCAGCCAGCATTTCTGTGTTCACTTCCTTCGGGGACTTCCTAAAGACGAAAAAGCACACAACTTAAAATTTCATGTACTATTTTTTGGTCTATAAGATGCACCCCCTCCCTAAAATTAGGAGAAAAATCTGTGGAATTTATAGATTGAACAACCACCCGTGGCTGAATAGCCTTTCAGTCCTGCCTTCGCAATCTACCCGCTGGCGGGCCAAGCAGAGGCGCGGAAGCTGGGAACCACGGGTGGTTCTTTGCTCTGCTTTATCTAACTGAGCTTGAGTTTCAAGTGAAGGTGGGTATGCAGTCTGAGGGAAGATCTGCCAGCTGTCAGTCCTTTTCTTTGTTTCTCTTCTTCCTGGAACTCAAGCTCAGCTGGTCACAGCCGGCCAGACTTGAGGGAAGTGGTTGCGTAGCAGCCAGCACTCTTCTGTTGGCTGATTAACTATTACTTTCTTCTGTAGTAGTCAAAACCAGCCACCCACGGCAAACAAACAGTATACCCATGTATATGTGGGGTGTGTCTTACAATATCGTGTGTCTTATATAGCCTGCAAAATACGGTAATAAAAAACAAAAAAGGTTCTCCCTAACCACTGAAATTACTTATTAAAATAATATCTTTTTAAAGTATAATGATAGTATAGAAATTCTGCATCAACACACATGTATTATGTACAACAATAAGTTCAAGTCAGGTTCTTTAGGTCCTTGACATCCCCAGTATGAGAAAGAACTTTAAAAAAAGTGTACAAAATGTGTTAACATAATTTAAAATATTATTGTGACAGTTTGGCCAAGTATATACAATTACTGCAAATGTAAAAGTAGACCTCTTTATATAATATATTATGCAACCAGTGCTAACACAGTAGATTTTGTTTTACAAAATCCTCCTGTACCATCCTCCTCTGTACCTGTACATCTTCTTCAGTACCATACTCCTCCTCTGTAGTGATAGGCGTCATATGCAATATTTCAATAATAATGTAACATTGTGGTGGGCTGACTGCTTGGCGCCTGTCTGGGTGGGGACCCTAGGGAATACCTGACCTAGGTCAACAGGTGCAGCGAGGTCTCTTACCCTTTTGCGCCCAATTCACCTCTTCTTTCTAGTGGGCGGCCATCTTGGCCCTGCTATGGGAAGGAACGCTGGCCCGGCTTACCGTGGGGAGACAGGCACCCTGGCCCAGACAAGTGGTCAGTTGGGTCTGCTTGACACAGCTCTGTTTGTAGAAAGCATATCCAGTTCTTTTATATAACCAATAAAGAATGTCCACACACTGGTTGCAAGTTAACTGCGGGCTACTTTACTTGAGGGCAAAAGGAAATGGTCCCAGAGGTGGGGTTGCATCTTAGGAAAGTACAGTTGCAAACAGGGTACACAATGCTGCCTGTCCCTGGGAAGGTGTCTCTGTGCCTGAGGAGTCTTAGGGAATACGATCCGGGCTAAAGTTGTTGAGGGGCCCAGGGGGGCACTACCCTACCCTGAGGGGGAAATCAGCCACCTACTACATTCACATGAGGAGCTCCTGTTGCCCCAGGCTGAAGGCCTTCCCCATGAGGGCCTCTGGAAGATGAAGGACACTGCAGAAAGGTCCAGTCAACTCAGCATCCAGAGCCAGGAGAGAGAGAGAGTGGCTAAGAACAATACAATGTATCAGTTTCCCTAGGCCAGAGACACATCCCCCAGGCAGGACCAGCAAAACAGTGAGCACACATTTTATTAACTGTTTAGTGGCTTTTCAATTACACTACAATAATTCTTATATTGGATTTGATATTTGCGAATATTGACATTTCAAGTGTATGCCATTGCAAATGCATAGACGATATTACATAGACGATATTGGTTGAATATATTTGCAATTCGAATATTTGAGCTCAACACTGCTCCTCTGTACCATACTCCTCCTCTGTACTATACTCCTCCTCTGTACCATACTCCTCCTCTGTACAATACTAATCCTCTGTAGTGATAAGCAGCATAGGCAATATTCGAATTAGCGATATTTCGTGAATAATTCTAATAATATTCGAGAATTTTTGCAATCGCAGTCGCCTTGTAATTATTTATTTTCGCATTGCGAATATATATTTGCAATCCATGCCTATACGCATTCTAATGCGAATATTTGACATTGCGAATATGCGCCGCCATTGCGAAATTCGAATATTCGAGCTCAACACTAATCCTCTGTACAATACTCATCCTCTGAACCATACTTCTCCTCTGTACCATACACCCTCCTCTGTACCATACACCCTCCTCTGTACCAAAATACTACTCTGTACCATTCACCTTCCTCTGAACCATACTCCTCCTCTGTACCATCCACCCTCCTCTGTACCATCCACCCTCCTCTGTACCATCCACCCTCCTCTGTACCATACTCCTCCTCTGTACCATTCACCTTCCTCTGTACCATACACCCTCCTCTGTTCAATACTCCTCCTCTGTACCATACACCTTCCTCTGTACCATACACCCTCCTCTGTACCATACTCCTCCTTTGCACCATACTCCTCCTCTGTACAATACACCCTCCTCTGTACCATACACCCTCCTCTGTACCATACACCCTCCTCTGTACCATACACCCGCTTCTGTACCATACACCCTCCTCTGTACCATACTCCTCCTCTGTACCATACTTCAGTAACCAACAGAACAGCTTTAAATGATTCAAAGGGTCATCAGGGTTGAGGCTGTTTAACTGTTCCAAAGCTCATCTCAATCTGCTATTCCTTCTATCACTTACCACTCCAAGAGATGATATTGCTCCTGTCCAAGAATGGATAAAATGATAATCTATACAGTAACCTTCCTGGCGGTTACCTCGAGTTTAGCGCTGGGTACGTTTGATTACAAAACAAACTCACCCTGAGCTACACATCGGGATACTTACCTATCCCCAGCCCAGCAAGTCTGAATTCTGAATCACTTCCAGTATGCTCTTTTGATGGGAGGCTTTATTCGATGGGACACCGGGTCCTCCCTGAAAGAATACATAGTGATTGTAAGGTTTAGGCTGGCCATACACCTTTAGATCTCTCTGTCAGATATCCTTTAGATCTACCACAAACTATGTAGTGCCGGGACCTCTGCAATTGAACACAGGTCGACTTGATTATTTAGAAAGTTCCTCATATTACCTCATTTGGTAAAACAGAAGGAGATCTAAAGGAAATCTGACAGAGAAATCTAAAGGTGTATGGGGGCTTTAGAAAGGTCTTCATATTACATGGTTTTGGTAGAAGAAAAGTTGATTGTACAGAAATTGTAATGTAAGATTGTAAGGTGTATGGGGGCCTATAGTAATCCTTCTAAGGCATGTTGGAGCAGCAGGTGAAAATAAATAAAAGAAAGCTAACGCAGTTACCCTCATTGAAGGATTTTGCTATTGGTTAGGGTCCCCATACACCATTAGATTTCTCTGTCAGATTTAGATCTCCTTTTGTTTTACTAAAACCATGTAATATGAGGGACTTTCTAAACCATCAAGTCTACCTGTGTTCAATCGCAGAGGACCCGGCACTACATAATTGTTGGTAGATCTAAAGAATATCTGACTTTCATATCTAAAGGTGTATGGCCAGCTTCAAGTCTGTGCAATCTTATATTTCTATACCTTTGTAGAATTTTTTTTTTCATGCCAACCATATTTCCCCAAGTTAGCACAGTGCTATTTAATCAACATGATCAAACATTTAAACTTTTGAAATTAAGACTAATCTATCTTTGTACAAAAAGGTTACATGCAAAATAAATATTCCTGAAAAAAAAAGGAAAAAAACATTTATTTCCAGTGGAAGCGGAATGCCACTAAGCAGCCTCGCTATCATTTAAAATGTTGGTTACAAGCCAAATTCAACTTCGTATTCTCATTGTTTTGCTCCCTCATTAACATATGTATTAATTAAACTCTGCAGGCAACAGTTTAAATTACTATTAAACATAAATATTTCACCAATGGGATGTTACATTATCCTAATTTATGTGCTTTAGCAATCTAGAGATATTAGTCTGGTCTTGAGCGAAATGTTTTTTAATTAAAATATGTTTTAAGCAAAGCAGGAATTGTAATTCCGGGGAAATGAGTCTACCTATACGCCGAAGAAAATGACACCGGGCAAATTTGTTTTTGGGGACACAATGTCATGTGTAATGCTTTGTTAAAAAAAAAATCCTTGTCTATTTTTCTCTTGGGCGCCGTCTTTAGACGAGTATACTTAATCCCAGCGTTCTCTCCATTTTACCCCTTCTGCCAGTCACCATTTCTAATTAGCTCTCCCTATGGAAGAAGAAGATGGATTATATTTTAATATACAGAGACTAAAATTAGTTTATATTTTAGCGAGTTAGCAATTCTGCGTCGCTGATTTACTTGGGAGGCTATGAATTCTGCAAGCTTGCAATTAATCACGCCGCGGTCATTTTGTAAAGAAAAAAAAAAAGTGTTTCGGTTTGGCTGTCGGAATCATAATAGGCGAAAACACGGAATTTATACAGTTTAGAAGTGAAAGCTTTGTGTTTAACGATGTCACGATGGACTTTTAGTCTCGTTCTCGGAGCTTAATTTCAAAGAGATTTATTTACAGTGAAGTTAAAGTGGACCTATCACCTCCCTTTATACTTTCCATTATAGGCACAAGAAGTGCCAATAAAAGGACAGATAGGGGGGTTAAACAGTAACTAGTTAAAAGTCCTTTAAATCTGGCGATGCTCCACCTCTCCAGTGATGTTGCTCTGCGGCCGGCTCTGGGCACAAGGAGAATTGTAAAGGTAGACATTAGCACTGACATCTAGCTTCCTAAGTCTCCATTCAACCAGCAGTCGCCATAGTGCCACTGGATTGGTGGAGGGAGCAAGACTGTAAAGCTGGCCATACACGGGCAGATTATCCCTCAATAGATGTGAGACCGGCTGCCCTCCCCATCCAAAGCAATGGACATCGACCGTGATTGATTGATCCAGCTCAAAGACAGGGATGGCGCTCGAAGAGGCCATCGATCTAGTGCATATCTATGCCTGTATGGGCACCTTAAGACTCTCGCTCCATATTCTTGGAGCCTGGAGGTCAAGACTCTAAGGAGGTCAAGACTGTAATTATGATGGTGTGGCAGTGAGGAAAAAGGGAAGGTAAGTATATTTTTTTATGTTTAGGTAATGGTTTGCCTGGATTAAGACTACATAAAGGTAAGTAATCTCTTTATGGGTTATCTACAGTTTTAAATACTTACAATGTAGGTCTCTTTTATGACCTGAAAAAATAAAAAAATATTAGAGCTAATTGTATCAACTTATCATAAATTTATGTGGATGTTTAAGTTGCACATAGGTGTCCAGCTCTCAAAATGAAAGGGGTGTGTAGCTACTCTGTAAAAGACAAATAGGAACAAGGACACATGGCGCATAACCTAGTGCAATGAAGTACAGTACTGTAAATTATAAAATAGAATATAAAATACCCATGTTAAAGGAGAATGTAGGCTTACCAAGGAGTGATCTCTTCGGGCCATGTGGTTACCAGGATGACGTTACTTCCTGGTTATGGATTAGATCACTTCCTGGTTACAGATGCTGGAGGGCTCAATAGGATTAATGGGACATGCTTCGAGCAGCAGCTCTTTGTCAACCATTACCAGAAACCCAGGGTCATCATCTGGCAAAAGTTCAGTTGTACAATAATTAGTATAGTAGAACACTGTGTTGTCATAACCTGACTGGCAAAGTGATAAAAGTGCCATTGACCTCACAAAACAATGTACTTATATACTTTGCTCTCCTCTTTGGAATTCAATATGTGTAGCGGCCAGTCTTCCATGGCTTACATGGTAACACATCCAGCCACCAGGGGGGCACCAGATTTAATGGCTTTCAGTTGGAGAAAATAGTAGCATGAAGACCTGCATTTTAAAATATCCCTACTGCCAACTCATGGACAACAACTTTGGACAGGAAGTAAAGAAATTCTCTTAGAATAAGCAAAGACAGCAAACAATTATCTAATATGGGTTTTAAAGCTTCCATGCTATGCTGAGAACTAAAACAAATGACTATTCAATATAATATAGGAGTTTTATGAAGTTTTTTTTATAGTTTTGTGATTTGTCTTTTACCTTTAAACTTTGTTTGCATTGTTTTTGCTTTATTTAGCTATTTTGTTTTTAAAAGTAACCATATGTGACAGATCTAACCAAGGGATCTACAACTTTAAAGTAGAATTCAAATACAAAAAAATTACAAAAAAGACAAATCAATGTGTTTGCGTGGCTATCATTAAACTGCAGAGTAAAACGCAACATTCACATACCATATGGAGTCCTGGGGTCAGGGATCGTGTCACAATTATAATTTATGGAAATGAAGTATTTTCCATAATGCTGCTGTCATTGTAAATTGAGTTGTCACAAACCCTTGATATTTTTAAAATTGAGGGGAGGTCATCCCTATGGCTTGCACTGATTAGTGTGCTAAATGCAAATATGGTGCCAGACAGGGTTATGGCACTTGTCAGAGTCCGGGTCAGCCCTCGTTGTTGATATTGTGTGGTATGGATCCACCATATATACCATTTGTACACACAACTGAAGATTATCTGTTAAATCTTACAGCAATAATGTGATGTTTGAATAATTTAGGGAAGCTTGTTAATTTTACTAAACTTCTCAGACATCTACTCAATTCAAACTTGATAAATGTATACATTTTTATGCTTGCCCCACCAACCACTCACCGTATTGAAGCCTTTCTCTAAATCCTTGGATCTGATAGGTGATCACGACCAACTGGCAGGTTTAAGAGAATTGAAAGGGGCAGACTTTTTAGATTGTGGAAAACAAATGTAATAAAAAGTTGTGCACAACTGTCAGGAGCGATCACACAGTAGAAGTGATGTCAATGGTCAGAAAGGCCATCAGGTGGTGTATGGAACTGGGCAAAAATCACATAGTAAAAATGGGTCAGTATTAGGGGTGAATGATTAAGTTGTGTGTAGGTGTGCAGCTCCCAATATAAGGGAAAATGTGGCACCCCTGAAAAAGACAAATAGGAACAAGGACACAAGGGGGACAACCTAGTGCAACAAAGTTCTGTAAATTATAAAAGGCAAAGATAAAGTACTCACAGTAATGAACATAGCAGGCTTAGCAAGGAGTGATCTCCTACCAGGCCATGTGTTTTCAGCCACGTGGATACTGGGATGACATCACTTCCTGGTTATGGATGATATCACTTCCTGATTACGGGTACTGTAGGATCAACTGGACGTGTTTTGGGCGAGCTTTAGAAGTCTCTATAACTCCTTGCGTCTCATAAGCCATGAGTCACCAGCAAGAAAAACAATGGACAATCATGGTGATCATGACCAACAGGCAGCTTCAGGAAAAAGGAAGAGCAGATTTCCGTTATCAATTCTTGCTGAATTAAAAATGTAAAAAATTTTACTTAAGGTCAGAGCCATCAGCAAGGAGAACAATGGACAATGACAATGGTCATGGTGCCATCACCAAATCTGACTCAAAATCTTGAGACAACAGTGCCTTAGCTCTCACTCTGTAGACAGGGCTACTGTCAGTCCAGTACTTGGGGCCCTCCTGCCTGGCCATCTAGCCAGGCCTGGTGGTCCGCTGTCTGATCAGTGCCATGCTTGTGCCCTGCTTCTACACAGCACGCAGCCTCTATACTGAATCGGACAGCCAGGGGGTGTGTGTGTTTGTGGTGAATGATAAATTCCTGGCAGATCAACAGTTATGTTTCTGTACTTGAAGCCCATTTTAGTTGCATAACTAAAAATGTGCTTGAATTGTAATATACGTAACTGGGTTTTGTTTTTAATTTTCTTGCATTGACACAATAGCAAATCTTAATGACATAGATGTCCACATTTTGCTCCACTATAGGATGGGTCTTTTGCCATCCTCCTTATAATGCAAAATCAGTTTAAAAATCCATCAAAGCAAGGAATACCCAAAAGACACCTACCAAAATGTATAAGGGCTTGTGTCCACTACTCCCTACTGTCATGAATGGAACAGTGTCCACTAAGTGGAACCTCCACGGCGGTTTTCTTAAATCATGGAATGCCGCGTCCTTAATTCAGTGCCCTGCGGTGCCGGCGCTGACACATTCATTGAAGACCAATTGGTGTGTCCGCAAGACGCGGAAAAGCAGCAAGTGACGCTGTTCGGGCACTGCTTTTCCGTGTCTTTGTCTTGCTAAATTAATGGGGCGTGCTCCCGCTGATACGGTGAGAACGTGACCTACGCTGCAGGCAAAGTGCAAGTCGCAGGAATATATTTTAAAAGTGTTGCTCTAGTTTTGCATGAATTAGCTTTGAATTTAGTTGACTTCACTTTGAACTTTGACTTCCTCAAAAAGCAAAAAAGTTTCTACAACCCTCACCTAACCTCACCCTTACCTACATCTCTAACAATTTTGGGGATGATATCATGTTCAGGGGTTTGAAATTGACTCACAAATTGGCTAATAATGTAATAATGACATAATGAATTATGAAACAAAAGCATATTTGCTGTGTGTTTTTGTGTCTGAGGCTATGTTCCCACTAAGGTGATTAATCGCCTGTACTGATGATTCGCCAGACGATTGACCAGGCGATTTTCCCTGGCGATTTTTATTTTAAAACGGCTTTATAAAAAAAATTGCCTCCATAGAGAATCAATAGACGCCTTTTTTGATCACCTCCATGCATGATCACGAGTCGCCTCCATTCATGTCTATGGGCGCGATCGGAGGAGAATAGTCGCGACTGCCAAATCAAATTGCGGCCCCAATCGCAAACGTCCGCGATCCTATCAATGGGGACAAGCCCATTGAAACTAGTGTAGGCGATTGGAAGGCGATTCTGCTGGCGATTGAAAATGGCCAGTGCAGGAGATTGATCGCCTAAGTGGGAACATAGCCTTAGCTGCTGCAGTTCCCATCTTATACTTATACAGGAGTCATTCAGTTTTTCCAGGGTTTTTTTGGGGGGTAAAATGGGATACCTTGGGTTATATTTGTGTCAGCTATACTCAAATATATATACTCATAAAATAAAAGCATTGTTGAATGGGTTGGCCTTTAAAAATTGTTATAAATATTAAATAGAAACCTTAACCCATGAATGGATAATAAGCAGGTACTGGCTCTTTGTTTGGCTGCTGAAAAAATGCAGGAATGTTGGTATTACAATGGAGCACAAGCATACGTATAAGGCCAGTGAATAATGTAGTTATTTATATCCGGGAAGGTGAATCCCTCCCTGTCTGCTTTCTGAAAGAATCATTTCTTATGCAGTTTTTGGCACAGGGGTGCCGGGTGGAGGTGGATTGGCCCACCCAGCCTTTCCCTCTCATTAATCATACGGCCTCTCCGTAGCTTCTTCTTAAAGAAGCCCTCTCTCTTCATTCATTGCGACAAGCCACCGGATTAAACCGAGCCAGCTAAATGTCAAACCAAATCTGAGTCTTGATGCAGATAATCATTTCAATAATATTTCTCCATTTGTGCCCAAACACCAGGGGAATAAAGCTTTTCTGCTGTCAGGTGCTGTAAGGCGGCAGTTGGTGTAAATGCTTGACATGGAGCCAGATGGGCTTAGCTGCGTCTCAAACATATGTTCGACAAGCAGGCTCGCACACACTGGAATTTTATTATTTTGAACTGGCGAGACATACATATTTATTTACTTGACCTCTGCAGTGTCACCGTCGGTATTAGGGGGATCGGCTAGAAGGCTTTGCCAGGCCATTAACAAACTTCACCGGTAGTTGTCCCCAGAATATATCCCTAGCTAAGGTCTGTGAAGTATTATAAGGAGAGACCAGGTCATAAGGAGTTTGCAATGTTAATATATTTAGACTGAATCGATACCCCTGATGAGGATCTCTCAGGGGGAAATCCACCCTGTACACTAAGATAAGGAAGGGGGAGTGTACACTGATTTTAAAGGACCTCTAGATTAAGGAGGAAATGGATGTGATAGAGACAAGGTAAATACCCCAGATGGGTCTTGTGTGAAAGTATCGCACTATAATTCCCCACTAATTGTTACTTTGAATTTATAGACTATGCTGTTGGTTGTAATACTTTGAAACCTTCTGATGAAGCCCATTGCAGGGGCGAAACGCGTTGAGTGAAACAAAGTAATTGGAGCAACAAACTGAAGATGTGATGGTTGTATGATTTATGTATAGGATACCTGTGCAACATTGTTTTTGTAACACTGAGTTTTGTCATTAATATCTATGATGAAAACATGTTAACTGGAATCTAAAATATGTTTTAAACAATGATATCAATAAAAGCAATTTGAACTTTTATACAAAAATTGCGGTAGTGCATTATGATTGGCATCTGGTGTAAATCCCCCTTCTTTTATCGAATGTTTCTTTTTCATTCGTTTTTTAAAATTAAACTGTTTCACAATGACGGGATAAGTTGCCTGGACTATTAAGGTCAGAAGACCAGTAATGAGAATAGTGATTACCCCTTATCCAGCCCTTTGGGCACAATGTTCTTATATATTTAGACTAGTGATGATCACAACATTTTTGCCTCATCTTCGCACCAAATTCATAAATTCAAGAATTTGTGATCTCAAGTAATTATTACCTTCATTTTGAAACGAACCAATTTTCATAATTTTTTTTTGATATTGCCGATTAACGCTACGGATGTCAAAATCTTAATTATTCGCAATTATGAAGATGTAGCACTATATTCTCGATCTTCGCGAATTCTTGGAGTGCCGATATTCACAATAAAAACTTTTGAATATTTTTGAATATTCGCAAAACAACACTAATTCTAATATAGACATAGACAGGAAATGCACAAAATAGGCCACTGTGGAAAAAAAATCCCTTGGATATCGATCTTCCGTCCCTTTCACTCGATGTATTTTAACACAATGTGTTAATGCATAGGAACATTCACACAAAAAAAAAAATACAATATTTTTCTAACTCTGTGCTATTTACATCACTACAATATTATTGCTCATAACTTTAATTTATATAACCCTAACTTATTAGGCATCGCTGTACATTTAATAAAAGATTGGAGAAGCAACACATGCTAACACTCACATACAGACTAAGGCTATGTTTCCACTACACGTCGAAGGAGGTCCAGACAGAGCACATTCATTTACCTGTTTGGCAGATGCTGTGTCTTCACTGCACCGAGTCATTCCACCGATGCAAGGCTGAACAGGCTAGTGGAGTACGTTGAGCCTCTGCATGGGTGGACGACTAAACACAGCATCCGCCGAGCAGGCAATGTCTATGTGCTACATCACGATCCTCTGCATCGGCGGATGTCTTAACACAGCATCTGCCGAGCAGGTAAGGTCTATGTGCTCCATCGCGATCCCCGCCAAGCAATACACTTATACATCGGGGGGCCCGATGTATAGTGGAAACAAGCCCTATGACACAGGAGGAGAAGACATTTTAAAGGTATATACACACATTTGAAAAGACCATTAACCATATCATGGCAGGAACATCATATCTACAAATTAAATGTATTCCACTATACTACAGTACCAGTCACCATCCTCACAACTTTTTCCAGCTCTGTGGGTACTCACATTAACTATTTTTCCAAAAATCCTCCAAACCTAGACTGGGTCGTAGACCCTCTTAAGAGCTCAAAGTATTACCACTCTGGTGATTGCCCCTCCATTGGCATGTCACCAATCGCCTTGATCAAGACATTTTCCTTTATGAGCACTGCCAAGGACACACCACTGCTGTAAAAGTAAAAACAAATAGGCAATATGTAAAAAAGAACATAAAAGATAAACATAATGTGCACATAAATTGAACAATGACAAAGTTATGTGCTCACTGATGCAAGGAGGAAAGACCGCCCCTTTTGTCCCCAAATGATACCCTTTGATGCCCACCTCCTGATGTCACCCCCCTGCCCACCCCCCTCAGCATTAACCATCTCCTTCTTACAGCCCGCCCAGTCAAGCAACCATTTGCTTAGGGTACCCCTGGGCTTGGGTTGTACAATAAAGCCTATTAACTGAGTATTTGGCAATGGTAGCGATGGTCAGGTTCCTGGGCTGTCAGAAACGGTAAATTATATGTTTCAGACAGGCCATGTAAACATGTAAGACAGTCATTCAATTTTCTTTTCAAAATTCTGAAAAAGAATAATTCTATAATGTATACAAAAATACCAATGTAATATGGACCGGAAAGAAGTCACTATAAAAACAAATTGCCTTTTTATTTTTGCCGCCTTATGTTTCATGTGAGTGTGGTCAAGTAATGCTCGACTTGCCTGAAACTTTTTGTCACATAACTCAAGCCGCATAATTTCAAATATATTTTTAAAGAGCAGCTGACCTATTTCCCAGCTACACATTCCCCAGTTTATAACAGTCCCAAATAAAAAAAAACTTCACAAGGTAAGAGAAAAAAATTGTTAAATCGGACAGGTTGGTAAAAAGCAAAAAATTCTGAAATTGGAAATAATAATGATAAAAATAATTATAGTAATTTTCACCAATGTGACGAAAGGTCTTTTCACAGCTTTCCTCCTATAAAGATAACTGCCTGGATTAGGGTGATGTATATTATCAAGAACATTTAGAAGGAAACACATAGGAAAGGCTGTATGAAATGAACAAGCTATGAATTTATAACTCACAACTTTTTAGGAGGGGAAAGAAGGAAACATCAAAGAGGGACAAAGCATGAAGACTCTGAACTCTTTTACTCCCCACATACAGAACATTGCTAGATCCTGCCACTTTCATCATCGCAACATCTCCAAGATACGCCCCTTCCTCTCCCCAGAGACCACCAAAGTCCTGATGCACGCTCTCATCATTTCTCGTCTGGACTACTGTAACATCATCCTCTCTGGTCTTCCTCTAACTAGACTTTCGCCTCTTCAGTCAATCATGAATGTTGCTGCTAGGCTCATTTACTCCTCTAACCGCTCCTCATCTGCTGCTCCTCTCTGCAAATCTCTTCACTGGCTTCCAACTTTTCAGAGAATCAAAGTTCTGTGCCTTGCTTTTAAATCACTCCACACCTCCTGTCCCACTTACATCTCCAACCTGGTACACAAATACACCCCTAAATATATTAAGTTACATTGGACCAAACGTATTCATACATATAATCCCAAAAATATGTTTTTCTCCAGTGTTGGCACTCACAATATCACTCATGTCATTAGAGTAGCAACCTAGTAACTACCTAAGCAACCAGTTCCTTTCCTATAACTTCTATGCCCAACTCTGTCACACCCTTGCATCCAAAGAATAATAGGAATATCCATACAGCTGGTTAGGGGGGTAACATTTACTTGAGGAGTAAGTTCAAGTCTTTAGGGGCTTCAATCCAAACAAAACTAACCAGCTGCTTAGGGATGTAGCTGATGGCTCTTACCTAGTGAAGAATAGAAGTCAGTCCTTCAAAGAAGTTACAAGCTGTGGTGGAGGCTTCCTCACCCAGACCTTGGCTGGGAACACTCTTTAGGCTGCAGGAGAAGAAAAACTTCTGAAAGTTGAAAACTCTGAGCTCCAAGCTCTGCAGTGGGCAGAGTCCAGCCAAAAAATACCCAGGAAAACAATAACAAAATAAGTATATAACCTCTGCCTAGGGGAGGGAATTATTCAGTATCCAGGCAGAGTAAATACTCAAATCAGTGAGAAAATGAGCCATGACTCCTCCCAGGCAGCTGCTGTACAGAAATAAATACCATTCTTAAAGGTATATACACCATATTTCACCATTATACACAGGCGTCATGGCCAGCTTTATACAATATACAGATTTAGTGTGTTTCACTACATATTAGTATGCAATATAAATAGATTTACATCCACATTAGTGATGCTTTAACATTCATAGATTTACACAATCCTTCAATGTAGAATGGTTTTCACTAAAATCCTAAATACAACTTTAGATCAGATTGAGCAGCAGACGAGTTTCGCCCGTACTAGGGCTTCTTCAGGGAGATTATAGTACAGGCAAAACACAATCGTATTGTGATTTGCACACAAATATATTGTGAGTCTGCCCTAGCCCTATGGTTGACAACAGGCTGCTGCCCAAACACAACATTGATACTAAGGATAGACATCCCTGCCGGAGTCTCTACCCATAACCAGGAAGTGATGTCACCCTGGTATCTATGGCATGCACACATGGCAAATCCTGTCCCTGTAGCAGATTACTACTTCTTGCTTGCATCAGAGACGGTGGACAGACTACATGACTTTATAAGCTAATTGCAAAGCTCCTGAACCTTTTAACATCACTAACATTGCTGGAAATGTAGAGAACAATAAAAAAAAGTATTGCTCTAGCATTAAAATGAGAACATAGAACGTTTTCGAGTTGAAATTTCGACGTAACTTTTAATTTAATGTATGCAAATATACATTTGCTAGAGTATTACTGTGTTTACATCTACAGCAATTTTGGTGATTATACCATGATCATGGGGCCGATCATCTCGACAAGGAAAGCAAGAAGGGAAGTAAAAGACAAATCCAATATACCCTATATATTCAAGTATAAGCTTAAGGGTCATAATTGTATCAAAAGAACCTGGTAAAACTGAGTGACCTGAGTATAAGCCTAGCAAAGGAAATGCAGAAGCTAAGTTAGAAAAACCCAGCAAATGTGCTTTTGTTTCGGAATGTCATTATTTTAACTAGCTGATTTGTAAGTTAATTGCAAAGCCCCTGAACATGGTATCGTCACCAATAGTGCTGGAGATGTAGAGATGGGTGTGGAAACATTAAAAAAATTTATTGCTCTAGCTAATTATTTAAATATTTTAATTTACAAATTAAGTTTACCTTTTAGCTGAATTTGTAAGTTAACATTATTAAAATAATTAGTTAGAGCAATAC
>CM070039.1:23983137-24020455 GCA_036250615.1 Ptychadena robeensis
TGTACCCCTCACATGGCTCCCTCCTGCCAACCTCTCCTCTATTTATTGGTTGTCCACCTATGTCTCTTGATTTCTGAGTTTGGGTCTTTATTACGTCTAGTCATACCCTCTATTAATCTTGAGATTTGCTGTTGGCTTGATTTGGGCACCCAAAGAAGGACTTAAATCTTTAGTTCCTATTTGGGGAACAAAACCTGCATATTTGGGGCTTGAGTCATCCATACATTGTTGTAGTCAATCTGTTATGTGATTGGGTTACATTGGAATGAATCAGATATGGAATCAGATATGAATCAGATATGGAAATACTCATAGGAGTTCCTTGCAGCCATCAATCAGATGCAGGTCACCTTTGTAAATATGCCTCAGGGTAAAACACAAGAATGGCAGTAGAGACTCCCAAAAGCAGACATCCAACATTTATAAAGAGTCTGGGACTGCAGATCAAAGCAATTCTGACACCAAATGTATTGTGTGCCCAATACAGTAGGCAGGAGGGCAACCTGACCAAGGAGGCTGGCCTTAGGGATGCAGGGAGGATCGCGAGGAGAAAGGGGCATGGTCGGAGCAGGGCGCTTTGGGCACGCCTCATACCTTTAAGACGTAAACCAGAAGAGGATGGGTTCTTTTCTGACCAGGAGCGTCACCCACCCATCCTCCCTGGGGTTAAGTTGTTATGAGTTTTGCATCTATCGGTTTTGTATTGTTTTTTTTTTTTTTTTGGTCACAGCATTGCCGAAGCTCGCCAGTGCCGCAAGAGGGAAGTTGAGTCTTAAGGGCTCGTGGGACATGTTAGTATAACAAGGGCAGTCACAGATTAATGGTGTAAAGTTATTGAAGGCGGGGCTTAACCTCCCAGTCACCACAGGCTTAACCTCCTTTTTTTAAAAGTGCACCACGGGCGAATATTCCGCAGTGGCGGAAAATATTCCTGCCACCTGGAGGTCCCGTGAACAACGCCGGCGTCACCAAAGAGTTGTGCTGGGAAAAGGTGACGCCCCCTCCATTACATGGAGGTCTATGGCACTGCCTACACCGCCCCCTTCACATCACCGTTGACGTGATGCATCGGCATACAAAATCGCCAGTGGAATCCAGCGGACAGGTAAGTTTCTCCTGAGTTAACTCGGCCAAACACCCAGGAGGTTAAGCCCTGTCAGGTTATTTATTTTTGTTTTAAATTTTAAGGTACCCACCCTGCTGGTGTTTAAGGGCTGCTAGTGCCCGGGAATTTACCGGCATGTGGGATCACCGTGCGATCCAACATGCGGCAGCTTACTGGTCTATCTCACCAGGTAGACAGCCGGCCGATTGGCGGGAGTGCGCACGGCGGTCGATCGGCCGAAAAATTAAGTGCACATCGGGCCATGTATGGCTACCTTAAATCTAATGTTATGCAAATTTTTTTGTCCCCACAGTACAGGTCACTAATTCTTTTTTGTTTTCCCATTCCATTGACACCATCATGTACAATGCAGGGTCAGTGGAAAACACTGGTCCTGCATAAACCGTAATGATCTTGAAGACCCCTCCACCTCTCAATTACACCCCTTTGGGTATTATACATAGGGAAAGGGACCAAACTTTAATTTATCAGAGCAGAGTAGTCTCTAAAGACATTTTTAGCTGGTAGGGAACCAGTGATATATATTCCACATCTTCAGATGGTGTCTTAATGTAATTTAGCTCCTTTTATTCTCAATAAGATGAATTAAACCCAAAAGGCCCAGTTTCTGAAAATATGATAGTGAGTGACAACTTAGTGTCATAATTAAAGGGCAAAGTCCGTCCAAAACTTAGAAAGACAGAAATATATGGATATGTTACCACTTGTTAAGTTTGTCACAGAGGTACGTGGATGACAATGAGTGACAAGGAACTATTGCAGCGAATGAACCGCGTGTGCTCTTGATCCAAAGTAAAGACAGTCGCTCTAAATGCAACCTGCTTAACCCCTTTAAAGAGTACAAAGTGATGGCCTTGACATTTGGTTGAGTGATATTATCATGATGCGTCAAGTGCATCAGAATCTATAATACCGCAGAACAGAGGAGCGACTTCCTGACCTCGCTCAAACTGTCATTATGCAACATGGGAAGACAAAGGGACGAGGAGCACTTATACTAACAGGCTTCTCTGCACAAGTGGTCGCACGGACGGCTATTAACTGCCAGTAATGGCTGCTTACACCGTAGTGAATAAGTACCTCAGTCAAGTGTTTGAATTTGATGTGAGAGTATTGATTAGACTGCACTTGTGTCTTTTTAACAGGCAAGCTATTTTTCTGCAATATTCAGTGGTTTTAAAATGAACTCACAAATGGAGATTGAGTCCTGGCAAGTTCACCAAGTGAAAACAACGCATGGGGAAATAACCAAGGCAGCTAACGCAGCTAAAGACTGATAATGTGTGATACAGTTGTGTTCAAAATTATTCAACCCCCACTGAAATTGAGTGTTTTGGCCATTTTGACATTGATCTTGTTTACAATGAAATCAGCGAGGCGCTTGTAAGTCAGACAAATATAACATAACATTAATAATGAAATAACCACAAATGTCTTTTCTGTGCTCACATCATTATCAGTTTTATCCAACCCCAAGTGACATTCATTCTTAGTACTTCCTCCTCCAAACAAAGTGTTGATCCATCCATCCATTGATCGACTGCAGTATGCCAAAAGTCATGTGGGCGAACGACAAAAGTTTTGGGAAAGTGTTCTGTGGATTAATGAAACAAAATTAGAACTGTTTGGGCCCATGGATCAACACTATGTTTGAAGGAGGAAGAAAAGAACACCTTGACTACTGTGAAGCATGGCGGGGGGTCAATCATGCTTTGGAGCTGTTTTGCTTCTGCAGGTACAGGGAACCTTTAGCGTGTGCAAGGTACCATGAATTCTCTTCAGTACCATGAGATATTGGAAGGAATGTGATGCAGTCTGTCACAAACCTGAGGCTTGGGAGACGTTGGACCTTTCAACAGGACAATGATCCCAAGCATACCTCCCAGTCCACTAGAGCATTGTTGCAGATTAAAGGCTGGAACATTTTGGAGTGGCCATCACAGTCACCAGACTTAAATCCGATTGAGAACCTCTGGTGGGACTTGAAGAAAGCAGTTGCAGCGCGCATGCCTAAGAATGTGACTGAACTGGAGGCTTTTGCCCATGAAGAATGTGCTAAGATACCAGAAGATCACAGCAAGACACTTGTGTCAAGCTATGCTTCACGTTTACATGCTGTTATAACTGGAAAAGGATGTTGTACTAAGTACTAAGAATGAATGTCACTTGGGGGTTGAATAAAACTGATAATGATGTGAGCACAGCAAAGACATTTGTGGTTATTTCATTATTAATGTTATGTTATATTTGTCTAACTTACAAGTGTCTCGCTGATTTCATTGTAAACAAGATGACTGAAATGATCTAAATCAATGTCAAAATGGCCAAAACACTCAATTTCAGTGGGGGTTGAATAATTTTGAACACAACTGTATATTAATAATATATACAATATTTGCAGTTTACATACACACATCATTTCCAGTCTGAAATGATCTAGCTCTTCCATCTAGCGCAGTGGTAAGCCCGGGGGCTGAATCCGGCCCATGTAGCTCTCTTTTCCAGCCCTTTGTCACCTAGTTGAAAAGATGCACTTGTTCTCTGCAATGAATGCACATTATGCCTAGAGATGTTAATTTTTTTTTTTCAAAAAGCAAACTTGCTGGGTTTGGGGTATACTACAAAAATGTATGGCTCTAACACAAATAGTTTTTGCATAAATGAAGTTCAAAATCATGTAAAAATTTTGAAAGTTGAAATTTCGACTTTGAATTTGAACTTAATTTATGCAAAACACGTGCTAGAGCTAAACTTTTTCCCCCAATGTTCCCACAACCCTTTTCGTAGGCTTTGTAATCAGCTCACAGCCAAAGTCAGCTAGTCAAAAAATTTGACCATCTCTAATGCCTAAAGGTGTCCAAATCTTGCCTAAGGGAAAAGGCAAGGGTGATCATGTGATGACAGGTGTGCGCATGGTGACAACAGGCAGCCTCTAGGAATTTTGCAGGAAATGTAAACAATGTTCCTGTCACACCTCGCCTATCACACATCACAACCATCATTAAGGATGCCAGGGATACATGGAATTGGCACACCCATGGCAGGTCGGCCATTATAGGCTCTTGGTCCGGCCCCTTTATCAACCTTAAGAAGCCAATGTGGTCCACGAATCAAGAAGGTTACCCACCCTTGTTCTAGAGTATAGAAGCCACTAAAGTGTTGATAAATGATAATTTGTCACCTTGACTATTTCGACATCATCTTTTCTACCACTTTAGGTGAGCAATCACGGTTTAAATTTTACATTCAATCTAACTTTCGTGTAAGTCGCTAAGATTCCTTTTTAACCTAAATCAACAAAAAGTGATGAAAATTGATAAAATGGAAAGAGTTGTGAGTTGTGATTTGTATCCGATCGTACTATGGACATATGGTTGGACTATGGATGTGCGCAGTCCTTTAAACAGGAGTCATGGGGGCCAATTGTAGTAGGGCAACCAGAGTTGGATAAAATTCTTTATTCTTTGTTTCTGGTTTGCTTTTGTTGTTGTGCTGTGTGGACGCTGTATACTGGATGAGTATATAAAACGTCTGCTTACGTATTATTATTTTTCCTCAAAACCATATCTCAGACCAGATATCACACATAGCTTGTTTTCAGAGAGGACAGAAACTTCAATGTCAAGTTCCAAGGAGTCTGGAAAAAACAACGCGCAACCTTAACAAGCCGCTTGTAGAAAACGACTATTTCCTGCTCAAAATGGCCGCTGCAACAAAGGAATGTGTGGAAGAAAATGGCGCTTGGAGAACGGGCTTATCGTTTTTTACCAGTGATTATGATATTCCAGAGGGTGGAGGAGAATAATTCATATGGACATAACCAATTAGAAGCTTATGATGCTTATGATACTATGCTCACATGATCCTAAGAACACTGCCCAAAACCTAGTTTACAAATGTCACTGTGTGTTTACATTAAAGGCAGAAGTACCTTCATAGGCCAAGCAGAGTGTTTGTGTCGTTACTTCTCTGTTTGTCCATGCATGGCTATATCTAATGATTGATTTGGAATCAATGAGATAAATCCAGAAGGGCTGTTTATTGCCCATCACAACACAGGAATCATTGAGTTTTGCATTGATCTTGCTGTGTGGTAGTACCTTTGATCAATATTTGATTGACAGTTGATATTTTAAGTCAATCATGTGGTAAATGTGGTCACTTCATTAAATGTGATGTAATGCTTCACAATGTGATGCTGACATGTCTGTGGGTTACGCATCCATTGGAAAGCACTGGACTTGTTCATGTATCTAACTAGGCATTACTCAGCAGGTATCAAAAGTTGGGAGTGGTACTGCTAAACAGTTTGAAAACACCAAACTACCCTTCTTCTTGTTGCTGAAAATCCAGGCACACCTTTTGCTCATTGTTTTGAGGCATACAACAGATATTCCCGGACACACAATATTTTGTTTCTCTCTCATTTGCAGAAGGCCTGATCAAAGCATAAGATCCATGAATTTTCCACATTCATTGTAAATTTAAATCTGATTAAGGGAATGTTTCCACTAGGTGGCATAGACAGGTCAGTGTGATGGGTATATATACAACAAACAACCGCACCACCATGGCAAATGGCAACATTCCAATTCATACATCAAAAAAGGAAACATTTTCAAAATTATCTCTTGAAGGACTAGAAGACTTTAAATGCAATAGTTTTATAATTAAATAATTTTTATTCCATCAGCAGCTATAATACATAGAAGGTATTCAATCAATATACAGTACAAGACAGTACAACATAACATATTGGTGTTATTATGTCTACATACATTAAAAATCTCAAATAGAAAAGCTTAATGCACATTCCCAATGCGTTTCACGCATGACCACTTCTTTAGGGGATTTTTTGTGCCAGATTAAATCGATAAATAATGTATCAAATGGATGAACAACAAAAAGAGTCATCACCATCATACATACCAAATTATGTGTGATTGGTTCATGCCACCCAAATAGTGGACTGGCCATTCTTTGCCTGCTGTTTGCAGGCAGATTGCTGACAGTTTGCAGTGCGTTAACAATGCATAGTTATAGCAAAGTGTACCACTGACCCCATTTTGGTACCCTCATTAGTACCTGTGTTGAAAATAAATGGGCACATACCGAATTAATGAATGGGAGGTATTGTACCTGTGTCTGCGCAGTGGAAACAAGCCCTAACACAGAGAGGGAGGATGTGAAGCAGCCAAGATCTCAGAATCATGCCAACCCTCATCTCTAGAGCTCTTTATCCTTCTGGCCTGCTTATCCTGAAACTCACCCCAAGCTTCACTCAGGTATACCGTACACACCTATTCCCGGTGTTCTGAGATATTTTCCTACCCTTACAACTGCGCATGCAGCTCTAGTTTTCAGGAGTTACAGGGTTAATCTTATGGTTTTCAAGGTGTTTTATGTTATGGGGTTTGGGTGGGGTTAAGGCTAGGGTTAGGGGTAGTGTTGCTTAACTGTAGTAGGGGTGAACGTAAGGTGTTGGGGGTTAAGTTTATGGGGTTAAAAATAAGCTAACCTCTCCAATCCCCTAACCTTAACCCCATACCCTTAACCTTAAACATCCAAAATCCGTAAGAGCTATCTGCGCATGCACAGTTGTAAGGATAGGAAAATATCACGGGTAGGAAAATATCTCAGATCACCAGCAAGCCAGCAGCGATTGTGAGCATCAGCAGACTTGCAAGTCTTTTCCAGGTCCACCTCATTGAAGACGCCATTTAACCTCCTGGGCGTTACACATGTGGTGCAATTAAAGGCGATTCGGAGGTGTCCTGCATGATTCCGTTGTCACTGGTGACACCAGAATCATGCTGGGAAAAAG
The DNA here is from genome assembly GCA_036250615.1 of Ptychadena robeensis. NCBI lineage: Eukaryota > Metazoa > Chordata > Amphibia > Anura > Ptychadenidae > Ptychadena > Ptychadena robeensis. The sequence continues at coordinate 23,990,088 of CM070039.1, forward strand.
GGACGCACCTCCATTTAAATGAAGGTCTATGGTGCCGCCTACCCACGCCCCCTTCGAGTCATGGGTGACACGATCGGGGGGAACCCGAAAGCATTGGCGTACATGCCGATGCAGAGAAATGCCAGGATAATCTGGTGGACAGGTAAGTGGGGCCTAACGCCCAGGGGCTTAAAGGAGTCACTGCCTTTTTTTTCAGCATTGATGACGCCGGGGATGTAAAGTGGGGAGGAGAGAAGGCAGAGAATGAAATACAATCTGCTGCGATTGCCCGTAGCACACATTTCCACCGAAGAAAATTCCCAAAGGGTTCAATATGGTGGCAACAGAATCGCCTTTAAAAATGTATGTTCTCCAAATGCTTTCATCATCGCCATACACAGAATTACAACAACAGAAGTATAACAATGGAACGCTGGCCTCTGGCAAGCTTCTGAAATATACAAAATAAATACAGATAAATCCTTACAATCCCAATGCTTTCTATTCAGAATCAACCCCCATGGATTATTACTCTCAACTAGGATAAAGAAAAAAAATCCATCTCTTATAACCAAAGCTCTGTTTTTATGAGATGAAAACTTGTAATAAGCAATAAATAGCGACGATGATTAATAAAAATAAATGAAAAAGATCTTCTGAAATCTTTATTCCCATTTCCCCATTTTTTATACTTTTCATAAGCCCAGCTGCTTCTGGCTTGCCCTGTAATAATGCTTGTCGTAGGGCTGCCTTTCCTACCATAACTCTATGCAAACAGAAAGCGGAGGGAGTCTTATTTAGCTTCATCCTCTAGAGATGCTGATTTCAGTGTGTGCTTATTTACTTGTGTTAGTAATATTCAGATCACAATATGCAATAGAAAAGAACAGGCGGTGATTATATAGAAATCCTGTGTCACTTAAATGTAGCTCAAACACAAAGTCCTTTATTTTCCCTGATAGTCCCCATCTCAGGCAGAAGGATAAGGTTGTCACTGGTGTCACATAAGTTATATTTATTTTCTAAATTACATTTTTTAGATATTTTTTGATTCCTGTAGGGGTTTTAGCCATTGTTATGCATAGTTGCTGGCACTGACAGATTCTGAGTGAACCTGTGAATATGAATGAATAATGTGTGATACGGAGGACATATCACAGCATATAATGCACGATATTGTGCTTTCTAAATCGGTTTGTAAAATGTATTTTTGTGTAGATGACAAAAGTGCTTTACAGAGGTCAGAAGGAAGGGTGTCCTTATTTGGTCAAAATCAGAAAACAAAACCTTTTTTAAAGGCAAGTATTTAAAGGTACGTATCTTCACTAAGGGTCCCCATAAACGGGTTGATATCCATTCAATTGATGACCGGCGCGATCGATGATGTCATGCAGCCACCCTGTCTACAAGTGGGATCAATCTCCCAGGGGTTTAATTAACATACTTTGTTCCCCAACCCTTACCCAATTTTTCATGAGTAGTAGCCTACACTGTGATCTCAGGCCCAGACTTTACACCTAACAAGATACAGAAAGGAATGGTCATTAACCCCCCCCCCCTTAGCGTTCAGCTCCTACCTACCCTTAAAAACTCTATGGTACTAACGAGTACTTTGTTCTCTGCTGGTATTTTCTGCCCTGTCCACGTCGCCGGCAACATCAATGTCAATGTGGCCTGGGTAACCAACACCCCTACATTAACATAGAGGTCTATGGTGTGGCCCCCCCCCAACCAAAGGGATGGTCTCAGAACCCCAAAAATGCTGCCGCAGCTTTCTGGAGGTATGCCTGGTTGATGGGAACCCGGTTCGGAGTTTGTTTGAAAAACTGGTCTCCTTACATACACCAGGGAGTCAGTGACCCTTGTTCTTAAGGGCAGCTCTGACCCAAAAGAGATTGCACCTATTTACACAAAAAAACACCCAAGAAGTGTTTTGATGAAGCCCCATATGTTCACACTGAAACATGTTGATTGTTGACAAAACCTGAAACCATTGGGTATAATGTCTATGGTATAATATACAATCTTGATATATATCAACTTTTTTTTCTTGTTCATTCTTATGGCAGGGTGGGGTTATTTATAAAAAAAATAGTATGTGTTGTATTTATAAATATGCAATCTTTTAAACTAGTTATGTTGCTTTAAACTCTTAATTATCCACCCCCCTGTGGCTCCATGCAAAGTCCATAGGTTTCAGGGTTCCTACTTTTGTGTGCAGTATTTGCTGCAATGTTACCATTCACACTGCATGCGTTGCATTTTTTTTAAAACGTAGCTTTTCTGCATGTGTTTTTAAAAACTCACTGCTGTATGCATTTTTGAAGCAAAGCTAAGTGATTTTTCACACTATATGCGTTTTTTTTTATGGCATGCATTTTTGCATACATTATATCTGCATTTGTGTTTTTGAACAAATCAATAAAAAATGCATGAAAAATCATTTATATTATTTATACAACAGGGCGTTTAAAGAAATGCATGCGGAACTGCGTTTTTAAAAACAAGTGTGCGGTAAAAAAACATGCGCATTTTTAAAACGCAGCGCATATATTGTGAAAGGGACCTAAAGCTAGATGTTTTTTTTTCCTTTTCAAATAATTTTGAACTTTTTAAATGTCCTTTGCCAGTTTCATAAACACCTACAACCATTCAAGGGTCTAAGAAAACTCTTTCACACACCAGAAAAGAAACAATTAAAAGCATCAAACTAATTTAACTTACATAGAGCTAATCATTGGCATATAATCTAGAACAGCTTACTCTGAATTTCTGAATTTAAAGTGGTGGTATACTTTTTTAATGAACCCGAATATATCCTAATTCAGAATAGGATAATAAATACATCACATTCATCGTTTGTTCGCATCTACAAAATATCTGTAGGCTCTAGAATATAAATCTTGTGTTTGCTTGCTTAACATTTTGCATGGGGTGTACATACTTTTTCACATGAATGTAACTCTGGATCTACTAATTGTTCTGACACGCTGCTTTCAGTGAGGATAACCTCTGGTTATCTGGCATTTATTTTGTCATCTGCTCAGGCTGATTTGTTCAGGTTTTATGACGGCTTTAGTTTAAGTATTATGACAAAGCCGGTGACATAATGGGCATTTTAATCACAGTGTCACTATACGTGCTGCCTTGCTTGTAGAGGGAGCGTTTTAATACCGAAGAACACAACAAGTAAAATGCCAGCTTCTTAGATTTCATAGTAAAGCAATATTGGAAAGTAAATAAGGGCCAAATATCAACAACCGCTCATACTGGAGTTCAGATAGGAAATGAATCCAACGTCCGGGAGAGAGAATGAGAACGGAGAGGTGTGAGCGAGGTGGGAAAATGGGAGCGGAGAAGTAAAGGAAGGGCTCGCAGAAAGTACAAAAGTTCAGTTTCATCTCATTTATTTAATCCAGGTAACCATGTAGGTGGCTTTATTATGTCTAGAACATGGAGTAAAAGTATTTCAAGCTGAATGCCATCCATATATAAAAACCACATCTGAGTGCAGTTTATTTTAAATAAAAACATTACATATTGTAAGAACTTCCTAGTATAAGCTGTATGATTGCAGAGCTCCTACTGGAAGAGGAAAAAGTTGTGCTATATTGCTCAGTAAGGAAGCATTCACATGGGCGCCTGTAAACGGTGTGTTTTTGAGTGCCTGCCCTATAGGGATAACATTGGGGGGGGCAGAACACAAGTGCGGGCAGGAGCTGCCAAATGCCAGTATGAATGCTCCCTTAGGGCTTGTACCCACTTCGGCGGCTGGCCATAGGTGGTCGACGGCTCGCATCTTGCCACTAGTGCACGAGCAGTCACGGTCGCAGCCTCGTTTTTTTTAGTATGCAGAGACACGGTTAAAAATCTTGTATCTTGTCCACCGGTGATGGACACACATTTCAGACCGTGGCCACCCACCTGAGTGGGCACAGGACTATTGAAATGCCCTAAGGTTGGTGCATCTTGCTGCTTCTCCTTTAATTTCCCAGCCTCAGGGCAAGGTAGGGATAAGTCCTGATAGCACTCATGTTGCAATAACATGCATCAAATCAACACAAGGGAGTACAGGTTATGGGCCTTTATGTAAAGTACCTCATCTCACCTTCAATATTCACATTCTGTGCAACCAGATTTTTGTGTTATAGTTACAGAGATGGATCAGGTCTCTGTACTGTCAGACTAGATTGTAGTTTGAAGTAGTGATGAGCAGCATAGGCAATATTCAAATTCGCTACATTTCTGGAATTATTCCCCAAATATTCTAAGTAAATTTGAGATCTCCTGTCATTATTATTTACTATGAAAATTAGCACTTGTACATGCAAATATGAAAATGTGTGTTGTCACTACGACATCTAGTGGTAGAATGTGAAAAAGCAGCTGCAGTGTAATTACCACATGAGACAACACTCATAAATAGAGATGGTCGAATTTTTTTTTTCAAAAAACTTTACCATTTCGACGGTTTTGACTTAATTGCAAAGCCCCTGAGCATGGTATAATCACCAAACTTGCTGGAAATGTAAAGAAGGGTTGGGGGTATACTACAAAAAAGAAAGTATGTCACTAACACAAGTAGTTTTTTCACAATTTAAGTTCAAAGTCAAGTAAAAATTTCGAAAATCGGAATTTCAACTTTAACTTTGAACTTAATTTTTACAAAAACAACATGTGCTAGAGCAAAACATTTTTTTTTCAAAATGTTCCTCTAACCCTTTTCTACATCTCCGGCAATTTTGGTGATGATACTATTTTCAAGGGCTTTGCAATAAGCTCCCAAAGTTAGGAAGTCAATAAATTCGACCATCTCTACTCATAAAAGTAATTCATTTTGAAAACCGGAACCTCTACATGTGCATATTGCGAACGCAATGCATTGTTATATCACTAAATTCAAGATCTTCACGAATTCTGGAAGTGCCGATATAAGCAATAAAAATTAGCAATTTAAATATTCACGCTCAACACTCATTCTAAGCAGGGCTGTGCAATTCTCAGAACTGAATGGGCAGAAACCAGAGTTCTACCTGTAGTAATACTTACTGTAAAACTCTGTGAGCAAAAATGAAGAACATTTGCCATCCTATGACTTTGGAAGTATATGTGAATTCCTCTGAGCTTTTGGTTGCATCTTTTGCCTATCCCTTGGCCAACAATAATCCTAGAGGAAATTATAAGTATGCTTCAAATGAACATATTTGTGCAAAAACAAAAGATATTGGATGGCCATTTATTTCTTAAAAGACACCTATATGATTGGTTGCAATTATTTTTCTTATTGGTTATACAATCACATGGAATATGATAAAACAATGGGCAGATTGGGTATTGATACACAGTAGCAGTGCATGTTACTGCAGAACAGTAGACCAGCTAGATACACTGCCTGGCCAAAAAAAGTCACCACCTGGATTTAACTAAGCAAATGGGTACAAGCCTCCTATTGGATAAATCTGGGGTTGCTGCAGTTGGTCAGGTCTAGGTTCAGCAACAGTATGTTCTCCAAGAATGAGGTCAGCTGACTACCCGAATATACTGAATGACCAGGTTATTCCATCAATGGATTTTTTCTACCCTGATGGCACGGGCATATTCTAAGTAGAGATGGTAGAATTTTTAGATTAGCTGACTGAGCTGATTGCAAAGAGATGTAGAGAAGGGTTGTGAAAACTGTTGGAAAAAAAGTTTCGCTCTAGCACATGTATTTTTTGCATAACTCAAGTTCAAAGTCAAATATGATATTACGATTTTCAAAAATTTTACTTTGAACTTAATTGTGAAAAAAATATTTGTGTTAAAGTCATACTTTTTTGTAGTATACCCCCCAATCCTTCTCTACATCTCCAGAAAGTTTGGTGATGATACCACATTGAGGTGCTTTGCCATTACCTTGAAACAGTCGAAATGGTAAAATTTTTGAAAATAAATTTGACCATCTCTAATTCTAAGATGACAATGCCAGGATTCATCGGGCTCACATTGTGAAAGAGTGGTTCAGGGAGCATGAGACATCATTGTCACACATGGATTGGCCACCACAGACTCCAGACCTTAACCCCATTGAGAATCTGTGGCATGTGCTGGAGAAGACTTTGTGCAGCGGTCAGACTCTACCACCATCAATGCAAGATCTTGGTGGAAAATGAATGCAACACTGGATGGAAAAATATCTTGTGACATTGCAGAAGCTTATCGAAACAATGCCACAGCGAATGTGCGCCGTAATCATAGCTTAAGGCGGTCCAACGCAATATTAGAGTGAGTGACCTTTTTTTTTTTATTTCCACTTTTTAGACAGGCAGTGTATTTATTTCTAGTAGTACCACGATAAAATTCTAGAATTATACCAAATTATCAAATTTATCCCAAAAATATCAAATGTTGTACATTAGTTACCCTTTAAAGAGAACAATGCACGTGTGATTTAATGTGAACGCATATATGTACACCTAATGAGCCTAATAAATGTGAGAGCATTCACTTATCTTCCAAAAACAATCAATTTCACATTAGCGCCTGCGATTGAATTGTCAGTGTAGTTAAAACCCACCATACGCAACAATAGTAAACAAACAGCCACATAAATCATCTCAGCCCCGTGCCGTTAAACCGCTAAATGATAAACGCTCCCAAAAAAAAAGATTCAATATACAAATAACTTGTTATAGGGGAAAACGGCGGGATAACATGAAGTTTTATTATATTGCAAAATGTAATACAGATAATTACCTTTTGGTATACGAAGGATTCCCAATTATATAAATATCCAATACAGTTAAAGGATGACAGCAGGGATACATCATGGCAAAGAGGAAAAGTCATTGGAAAAGAATTATAGAGGAAAAGGAGAATAGATAATAAAGAGGCGGCAGGGGCGCTTACATTCTTCTCTTGCTTTGCTCTTTTTTTCATTTATTTTTTCTCCTTCATTTCTTTTTCTGTTCCTGTTTTCTTTTTTGCTTCCTTTTTTCCTTTTCTCTGTCTTTGTTTCTTTAGTATTACTTCTTTTTTTCTCCCTTCTTTATTCTTTTGTTTCCTTTAATCCTTCTCACTTGTTTTTATCTTGCCATGTTCTTTTTTTCCCTTCTTTTTGTCGAAGTGAAATTTTCCTTTTTTCCTGTATATTTTTATTTCCTTCTTAGCTTTCTTTGTTATTTCCTCTTGCACTTCATCCTTTTTCTTACATTCCTTTCTTTTTGTCTCCTTTCTTCCTTATTGCATCCCTTTCTATTTTTCACCTTTTTCCCTTTTCTCTCTTCTTAAGATAACTTTTTTTTTTTTTCCAAACGTCTCCCTTCTTTATTTCTTACTGTATTTCTTCATTTTGTTTCTTCTCTTCTTTCCCTTTTTCTTTTTAGCTTTACTTACTTGCATATGTCTCGGTTTCCCTTTTCCTTTCTTCTTTCCTGTCTTTTTTCTTTTTTTTACATTTAAACTTCCTTCCATCTTTGTTTCCTATTGTACTTCCTTTCTTTCTTCTGTGCTTTCTATTTTTCTTTTTACCACTACATTTGTTAATGTCCTTTTTCTTTATTGATTTTCTTCCTCCTTTACTTCCTTCTCTTTTTTATTGCTTTCCTTCCTCCTTTCTTGTCTTTTTTCTTACTTTTCTTTATTGATTCCATCATTGTTTCCTTTTGAATTTCCTTCCTTTTTTCTACATTCCTTCCTTTCATTCTGTCCTCAGTGTTTTTTTTTCTTTTGTCCTTCCTTTCTTTATTGTCCTTTTTCCTTATTGCTTTCCTTCCTCCTTGTTTTTACTTCCTTTTCTTCTTTCCTACACTCTGTTTTCCTTTCCTTTTTATTTCCTCCTTCTTAACCTTTATAACTTTTTATTTTCAAAAGTTCCCCTACTTCCTTTCTTGCTTCTTTCTTATCTTATCTTCATTTTTTCTTTACTTACTTTTCTTTATTTCTTCTTTCCATCTTCCTTATGTTCTTCCATCGTTTTCCTCTTCTTAACGTAACCTTTTTAACTTCCCAATCTTTTTTCCACACTTTATTTTTTCTTTATTTTTTTTATCTTCTTTCCTTTTTTCTTTTCATTTTTGTTTAATTTTTTTCCTTCCTTCTTTACTTCCTCCCCTTTTGACTTCCTTTTTTTCACCCTTCCTCCTTTAGTTAACCTTTATAACTATTTCTTCTCCTTCTTCTTTCCTTCCTTTCTTGGTTCCTTCTCTATAATCTTATTTCCTACTTTACTTTCATCTTACCTAAATCTGTCTTTGTTTCCTTCTTCCTTTCTTATTTTGTGTCTTTCTTCTTACCTTTCTTTTCTAATTCCTTCCATCTTTGTTTGCATTTGAACTTCCTTCCTTTTTCTTCGACATTCCTTCTTTTAATTTTTTCCTCAGTCCCCCCCCCCCCCCCTACTTTTAGTGCTTTTTCATTATTGCTTTCCTTCTTTCTTTACTTCCTAATTTTCTTTTCCTCGTCCCTTTCTTTCTTGTTTCCTCCTTCTTAACATAACCTTAATTTTAAAATTAGTTTCTTGCTTCTTTTATATCTACTTTTCTTTTCCTCTTAACTTTCTTGCTTTTGTCTTAGTTTTCTTTTTCCTTCCTTCCTCTCTTTTTTCTATTTATATTCTCCTTCCTTCCCTATTTCTTTCTTTTTTCCTTTCCTCTTTTCCTTCCATCCTTCATAACATTATCTTCACTTGTTCCATTCCACTTTTATTTATTTATTTCCCTCCATTATTCTCTTTCCCATTTCCTCATTCTCTTCTATTTTTCCACATGTTGTTTCTTGTTTTCTTGTCTGCACTCTTCCTTCTTCCTTTATTATTGATACCGTATTCTATCATTTTCTCCATCATCTCCATTCTCCGGTCTTTATTTTGTCTTTTTCTCTCCTTCTTTGTTGTTCTCTCTCTCTCTCTTTATGTTTTTCCTATCCTAGCCCATTCCTTTCTTTTTTTCCGCATGAAAAAGCACAAGAAGCAAAGCCTTTTCTTTCACACAGGAAAGGGGAAAAAAAAGGAAAAAACGAAACGAGATTTCAGATTTGCAGATCTGATAATGAGCCAGTTAATGACATAAATGATACCTCAAGAATCTCACTAAACCATTCAGGTCCTACAATTTAATCTGTAATAAATACTCCTGCATCATTGCGAGATGGCTGCTCATAATGGCAAATGAAATATGCTGGTATGATAGGTACCATAAATCTGGATTTTCCTATGGTTCCCTCAGGCTAGAACAATATGTAACCACAGTGCGCACTGTCAGGATGAGCAGATCTCAGAGCCATCATAAAATCTAAATGGGGACTAATTAGGAAGCCCTTCCCTTCCAGAGTTACTATTTCTATTGACATTTCTCATGCATGAGCCCCTCCATAACACCATAAGTCACCAAGATAAGAACTCCCTAGATTATAGGGGGAAAGACTTTAATGGAGAAGTTGAACTCAAAGGCAATGCATAAATTTTCCTTTTGATGCTACAGGAAGTCTTTGTTCGTTACTTTCTTTACAAACTTTTATTCTGGACATTTATACATATTTTTCTTTTCTTTTAGAAATCTCTGTATTTTCAATTGGTCTTTTATTGAAGAAGCAGAATTGGTGGTGCAGAGGGAGCTGAATTGGTTTCTTTTCATCACTCAAATTTGAGGCTCTAGTGTAACTTGCTTTATATACAGTATATATATTTATATATATATATACCAGTATGAATGGAACTTTTTTTAGGTTGAATGGAACTTTTTAGGTCAAGCATTTGGTCTATTTGTATTTAAGTAGGGGGTAATTTTTTCTCTAGACATTGTAGCAAATACATCATTGGTCAACAGAGATTTAGCAAGATTTGTATGCCCAGCCAATCAGATGGGATTCCATGCCTAACCTAAACAACAGGGGCAAGTAGAGGATAATCTTTGACATCTGCCTACCATATGGTCTTGGTCATTAAACATTTACACACCCCCTATATGTGGTTATTCAGGGTCCTAAATATGTATTTTTAATTAGTATTCTAGTTTAAGAGGTCACCACATTGCATGTTTGTTATAGGGTTCTGCCTAGCAGCCCTAGAACTAGTAGCTATCAATGCATGTGTCCAATCTCTGTTAGAATATGGAATGACCCTTTTATTCAGAAATCAGATTGCACTAGATTTATGAATTTATTGCATAATACAGGTAATGAAACTTAAAGCTAAAGACAGTTGAAGCTTTCAGCTAAAGTTAGAATACATTTATTTAATTAGACCTTATGGTTTTCATGCTTATTTTAGACCTAAATCCACCTGTTTACTTATTTTAGACCAAGGGACATTATCACTATATATTTATATTTCAGTAAGACCAGTGGTAAGGTCCGGAAGGTGCTACACATATCTTCATGGAATCGGAGAGCTGTGATTATGACAACACTGAGGATGAACCTCCACAAATCAAGCAACTGAAATCCAATAGAAAAATAAAGCTAAGTCCCTCTCGTAAGTTACTGTGTATGTGTGCCGCATCCCGAAAATCTTATGGAAAAAATTCTGGTTGGGAGTGAGAGGAACCGTGCCTGTGCATCGGATCCAAACACTTCCCTGTTTGAGGAGCTTAGGTACTCCAAGGGACTTTTAAGGCACCTGTTTAATGATTTGATTGGTCTAATCGATAAAATGAATGAATAATTTATTAGATAAGGTTGTTACAAAGCATACATAATTTGTCAATTTGGGGCTCTAAAAGGGTGCATGTCCGTTACATACATACAAGTTGTGCATTACACCTAAAATTGTATACAGATCTTTCCATGATAATAACAAAACTGAAATCCAATAAATTAAAGAGTTGGCCCAGGACAGTAGATACATGAATGAAAGGACAGTGGATGTCCTTTCAGCCAAGAAAACACACAAGAAATGTGACAAAACATATTATCTTGGTACGTATTTTAATTTAAACTAAAACTGTAAAAAGCCAATGCATTCCAGTTGTCCTGCACTCCCCTCATCATGGCCATAACTTTTTTCTATTAAATCAATATGAATACAAGTGAAGTGCCAGATGGGACCATACAAGCAGTCAAGTTGCTCTTTGGGAAAATGGAAGAAATGAAATTAGAACTCAGAGTTTAAAACAACCCATTTAACAGGATGCCAGACATGGGTCTGAGGACAGAGGAAGGCAGTAGCGTTGGCTTCCATTTCTGACCACCGTTTCTCCTCTGAACTGTCAACAGTTACCCATACTCATATTTCCATACTTACATTTTCCTTCATGAAGAGATGATCAGACTTATATCCTCTGCACTTGCATGCTGGGTTCAACCCAGGGGGTAGGTGTCTTCTTTTTCCTCTAACCTTGAGTGAGAGCAGTGTGGAGGACCCAGGGGTGTGTAGCGACCACTGGTAAAGAAACAGATTTATGCATACAATTGCTTTATTGAAATGTACATATCTCATCATCTACTGAATCAAATTCACTTATCTCCCTGAAGAAGTCATATTTAATAGGTGAAACGTGTTGGGGAATTTATTTATTGGAGTAGTTAAAATTTCAAAGTCAAGTATGTAAAATGTATTTTAATGCATTACACCAATTTATACAACCCTCTTCACAGGATGATATGGCTACCACCCAAGGATGGCAACATTTCTATTTTCCCCTTCTTAAGTCACCTCCCTCTCTGTAGATCTATACGTACGGAGAACTGTCGATGGCTTTGTGTATATACTCCACAGTTGAGTCCCATCCCATTGGAGCTTCATAGACTTTGATTAGTGTCCATTTTCTTATTACAGACTGCAAACATATAGAGATCTACTTCATATGCAAGCAGGAAGGATGTGATGAGGTGCTGGAATGTAAACCAACCCAAGAGAACCCATGATCTCAGTACATATAGATCTGCTGATGGAGAGGGTGGGATAGGGTAGGTTACCTTAGGGAGGGTGATGTGGACTATTTTTTTTAAAGTGCACTTAACCTTTGAAATGTATTGTTTCAATGGGAGTACTGCCTTGACAATGTCGGCACCCCAATAATTTATGTTTTATGGAGTCCCTAGAACAGTTACAGTTACATTGTATTCCACATAAACTATAGACATTTTCTTCTCTTTGCTTGTCATCACAGGTTTATGTGCATATTTATGTTCCCGTTCCTTTTAGTACAAATCCATTTAATGAGATCTATTTTAAAAGTGATCTATTATACAGTGTGCTTAGCATCACTTTGCTGGTACAACATCTGCTTACCTTAATCAGATGGAATTTATCAAATTAACTGTCTCTCTTCCTGTGAACATAATTCCATTTATTTCTTCTTACTGTCTCACAATGCTTCCACCCCTGTGCCCTCTGGTTTTCAATATATCTGTGGACTATGGGTACCAGTAAAGCCTGTGAAACAAAAATATTCATTAAAATTGAGTTTTAAGTTATGTTAGGTAACAAAAAAGAGGGGTTTTATAGAGTTACGCATTTTCAATATTTTGACTAGGGTAATGGTTTAGGTACCAGGTAACGTCTCATCCTTAATCAAATGTGAATTTAGTTTTTCGAAGTAATGTATATAATGAAATGACTCCCAAAGACTAGTTTAACCTTTGTTCCATTCTATAATGCATCTCAGTGCTGCTGATCCTCTGAATGGTGCTGGGTCCCCTTTAAAGGTGGTTAATAATATGCACCCAGGTCTGCATCTCTAAATCTGGAAAAGGTTGTCGACTGCTGACCTAGTGTGTGTTTTTACTGAAGTAAATATTTTAAAGTCTTTGTAAGTGTTTACATACAGGGGCGTAGCTAGAAATGACTGGGCCCCATAGCAAAAATTTCCCCCACTCCCATCCCAACCTGTCACTCCAATCCCTGCCCTTCCAGGAGTGGTGGGCCCCCTTGTGAATATGGGCCCTATAGCACTGCCTATGGCTGCTATAGTGGTTCCTATGTCACTGTTTACATATATTGAAGGTAAAGAAAGAGATCTGAAGAAACAAGCATGGGGCAACAAAATTTACATTTACTTAGTGTCACATAGAGATGGTCGAATTTTTTGACTTGCTAACTTTGTGGGCTAATTGCAAAGCTTCTGGAAATGGTATCATCACCTGCTGGAGATGTAGATAAGGGTTGTGGAAACATTTGAAAAAAAAAACGTTTTTCTCTAGCACATGTCGTTTTTGCATAAATTAAGTTCAAAATCAAAATTCCGATTTTCGAAATTTTGACTTGACTTTGAACTTAATTTGTGCAAAAACTATTTGTGTTAGAGACATACTTTCTTTTTTGTAGTGTACCCCCAACCCTTCTCTACATCTCCACCTGGTCACAGTGATTCTTTCACTTTGACAACAGAGGTTCACCCTCCCTATAACTTTGCTTAGAATGTTTGGAACACTCTACTCAGTCAACTGTGCATTGCAGTTGACTAAGTAGAGGGTTCAGTAACCTGGCATGGTCAAAATCATCTTATGACTTACATGAAGCTTTACTTATTGATAGGGATGGCAAGTTCTCTAATGAAAAGTTTTCCTGCAAGAGAACTCATGGAGTTTAAATTGATGAGGGGTCAGCGCCAGACCATCAGGAGGGGGCGGGCAGGGAAGGGCACGTGCAGACATTTGGGGAGGCACTCCTCCATTCCTCCCTTAATTAAGTGTAAGTAGGGAGAACCAATCAAGGGGGCCATCATGACTGGGCAGGCCTGGCCCCGATAGCGAATCCTTATTTTAAGTCTACACAGGAAGCTAAAATGTGATCTTGACACAGAATTATGGAAGATCTAATGAAACAAATTAATCAAGTGCATGTCAGTGGGTTCTATTGCAGAAGAACCTTTCCTAAGAGAACTAGCTGTGGGCAAAACTATGATTCTGGATTTCCTTAGTGACCAGGATCCAGAGACATAGGGTTGTGGCATCTCCGAATCCTCTAAATAAAGGAGGTTAGCTACAGTTCTTATGTTTTATTTTTACTATGAAGATTTTATATGGGACAGGAATATTTTCCAACAGAGTTGACCCTGGCTTGCCATCCAATAGGAGAACACTGCCACATCTGACCTCTGACATCAGCCTAAATCAGCATCTGGACAAACCTACTACAAGTTTATACATTTTCATCTGCTATTCCTGCACAAAAGAACAAAAGGTAAAATATCTTGTGATAAGTTCAGGTGTATAACAATCTGCAAAATTGGGGTAATTGTTTTTCATCCGGAAAACAACAGTAACCATCCAGAGAAGTCGGAGAGATACATAGAAATAAATACTTCCACTGCCGCCGCCTCGGTGCCATGTAAAATTTGTACTTCTAAATTACACACCACCTTCTGTTCAAGCACGGCTCTCCACAGTCCTTGAGACTGAACTTTCTCTGGAAATCCTCTGGGCTTATAAATAAGAAGTGTCTGCAGTTAAAGCAATAGTCTCTCTGAATAATGAAAACATACTGAAGGCGCCGCTCGACGGCTTCCCAGTGAATTCCATCACAGTTTGGTTATTACATTTAACAAAGTAGAAACATGAACTTCGTGACATGTTGAGGAATGCCATCTCCATCGAATGCATTTAGCAGGGAAGCTGATGAAGATACTGATGCTGGCCTTTGTCTTTTGGGAAGAAGAACAAGAGATGCTGAGTTCCACCAAAAACATCATTCCGCACCATATGACAGTTGGTTGATGTGTAGGACTAGACCATCATAAATATGTAACCTTAAAGCTAAACCTTACCTTTTAGAATTGCTTCTCTCTTATGATTGAAATTGCTTAAGCTGGCCATATACTCTTCGTTTTTTCATACGATTTCTGAATCGTTTAATCGTGTACAAATCGAGGCATGTTTAAAGTGTCAATCGACATGAAAATCATTGTCGAAAAATTTCCAAAAAATCGATTGGGCATTTAAGTCAATTTTTTGGTTGATCTATCAGAAATCGAAGGACGTTATTGGAGACCTTAAAATCTGCCCTTTCGATTGACCCATGCAGGCCTCGTCCCACGTCCATCATTTCCAATCAAATTTTTTTGTGTAGCCGACCTTAAGTTATGTCACCGATCGATCAGGCACATATATTAACGATGAATCTGATCCCGAACATGGTGCACTATTTGATCGATGTACGACTTATGATTAAAGACTTGATCGATCTCTGAGAAATCTACACGTCTATTGCCAGCTTTAGGCTATGTTTCCACATGCATTAGGACCCCTTCCGCTAAGCATATTGCTTGGTGGGAGGTCCCAACGGAACACATTCACTTACCTGCTTGGCGGATTCTGTGTCTTCACAGTGCCAAGCCATTCCAGCGATGCATGGCTGAACGTAGTGGAGTACATTCAACCTCTGCATCGGTGGATGTATAAACACAGCATTCGCCAAGCAGGTAAGGTCTATATGCTCTGTCGGGACCTCCCGCCAAGCAATACGCTTATTGGAGGGGGTCCCGATGTATAATGGAAACATAGCCTTGGGCTTTGTCATCATTTTGTGTTATTGATGAGTAAGCACAATGGGTGTAACTGTTACACACCCTTAAAAAAACAAGTGTGTATTGCGTCAGTGGAGGGGCACATTGATTTTCAATGGACAAATCTCATGTCATACATGTGACTGGGGGCGTCACATAATAAACTGTGGAGACATGCATGTCCTACCTTCAAGGTAATTATTAAGTATCTTCCATTTGCTGAAAGTGGTGAAAAAGGTGTAGTGGAGACAAGCCCTGATTCTGCATGAGATGCACTTCTTTAGGATACATGCAGAACATTAACAATTAAGGTGTATAGGCCCATACACATGGGTGCGTTATGCTGCTTTGCAATGTGTGGACAGCAAATGTTTGAAGTGTTTTTTTGGTGGGAAACAAACTGTGAATTCAAATAAAAATTATTTTTTTTTCCTTCCTGACCTCACGTACTTAACACACGCGTGGGTCACATTAACACAGACACAGAAAGACCTTTATAGTAACAGCTACTCCTCCATAGAGAAGCACAGGGATGTATATATGTATGTATGTATAGATAAATGTTTACATTGCAAAGAGAAGCACAGGGATGTATACAGGGAGTGCAGAATTATTAGGCAAGTGGTATTTTAGATACTTGTATTATTGAACACAACCATGTTCTCAATGAACCCAAAAAATCATTAATATCAAAGCTGAATATTTTTGGAAGTAGTTTTAGGTTGTTTTAGTTTAGCTATGTTAGGGGGGATATCTGTGTGTGCAAGTGACTATTACTGTGGCATGATTATTAGGCAACTTAACAAAAAACTAATTTATACCCATTCATTATTTATTTTAACCAGTGAAACCAATAAACATCTCAACATTCACATATACATTTCTGACATTCAAAAACAAAAACAAAACACTCAGTGCCCAATATAGCCACCTTTCTTGCAAGACACTCAAAAGCCTGCCATCCATGGATTCTGTCATGTTTGATCTGTTCACCATCAACATTGCGGCATGCAGCAACCACAAGCCTCCAGACACTGTCCAGCAGAGGTGTACTGTTTTTCCCTCTTGTAAATCAACACATTTGATGATGGACCACAGGTTCTCAATGGGGTTCAGATCAGGTGAACAAGAAGGCCATGTCATTAGTTTTTCTTTTATCATACCCTTCTGGCAGCCACGCTGTGGAGTACCTTGGACGCGTGTGATGGAGCACTGTCCTGCATGAAAATCATGTTTTTTTTGAAGGATGCAGACTTCTTCCTGTACCACTCTTGAAGAAGGTGTCTTCCAAAACTGGCAGTAGGACTGGGAGTGAGCTTCACTCCATCCTCACCCCGAAAAGGCCCCACAAAGCTCATCTTTGATGATACCAGCCCAAACCAGTACTCCAACCTTCACCTTGCTGCGTCTGAGGTCGGACTGGAGCTCTCTGCCCTTAGCAATCCAGCCACATGCCCATCCTCTGGCCATCAAGACCACTCCATTTCATCAGTCCATAAAACCTTAGAAAATCATCTCTGAGAATTCTTGGCCAAGTCTGACGTTTCAACTTGTGTTTCTTGTTCAGTGGTGTCGTCTTTCCCCTTTCGTCTCTGAGTATTGCACACCCTTGTGCTTTTGGGCACTCAGTGATGTTGCAGCTCTGAAATATGGCCAAACTGATGGCATCTTGGCAGCTGCACACTTGACTTCTCTCAGTTCATGGGCAGTTATTTTGCGCCTTTGTTGTTCCACATGCTTCTTGCGACCCTGTTGACTATTTTGAATGAAACGCTTGATTGTTCAATGATCACGCTTCAGAAGCTTTGCAATTTTAGGAGTGCTGCATCCCTCTGCAAGATATCTCACTATTTTTTACTTTTCTAAGCCTGTCAAGTCCTTCTTTTGACCCATTTTGCCAAAGGAAAGGAAGTTGCCTAATAATTATGCACACCTAATATAGGGTGTTGATGTCATTAGACCACACCCCTTCTCATTACAGAGATGCACATCACCTAATATGCTTAATTGGTAGTAGGCTTTCGAGCCTATACAGCTTGGAGTAAGACAACATGCATAAAGAGGATGAGGTGGTCAAAATACTAATTTGCCTAATAATTCTGCACTCCCTGTATATGGATGTATGGATGTATGAAAGTAAAGCCAAGACATTTTCTTTTTTTCATTTTCATTAAACACTAATAAATGAATTAACATCTTGTCCAGCGCTGTCCTGTTAGTACTGTTCTGGACAAGTTGGGACCATCTGGCGGAGATCAGAGCCCCAGCAGCACACGCTTAACGATCTGCATTGTTCCAGTGGCTCCGATCTTCTGAACTGGCTTCTGCATGGAAGCTGATCCCTCCAGGTGGCGTGATGACGTCACATCGTGGTGGCGGTGGCGGGAGGTTCAAAACCAAATCGCACAAAAACTGTTTTCTATGGAAAAAAACAGTTTTCAGTGTGATTTCCCGGATGTGCCCCTTTGAAGTTAACCCTCTTCCCCCTGGTGTGATGTCACCAGGTCCATCACACCAGGGGGGAGAGGGTGCCACAGGGAATTGTACTGGATATAGTGATAGCTGTATTCAATACAATTCAAAGTAAAAAAAACACACAAAATACATTTCCAATAAATAAAACATTTATTATAAACAAAATATAAATATAAATACTGTTTTGAAATCTATCGTACAAAAGAAGTATATTAGAAATGATATCATTCAAATGATACCTTTTATTGAATTTTTTTTACATAATTGTTTGTTTCAAACATTGTTATATTCAGGATGTCTACTAGACCCTTGTACAGACATATTTTGGTACGTTGCAGGCCTATAACATAAAAAAATGTAATTTAGGTCTATGGTGCGGTTTTGGTACAGAAATCTATCTACCTATATATCCCATATCTATCTATCTATCTATCTATCTATCTATCTATCTATCTATCTATCTATCTATCTATCTATCTATCTATCTATCTATCTATCTATCTATCTATCTATCTATCTATCTATCTATCTATCTATCTATCTATCTATCTATCTATCTATCTATCTATCTATCTATCTATCTATCTATCTACATACACTTGAACAATAAAGATCACTTGTTTGCACATACTGTGTGTGTGTGTGTATATATATATATATATATATATATATATATATATATATATATATATATGTGCACATACACATACAGGTTCTCTTTAGCAGTCAGAAAAAATAATTTCTTCTTATTTGCACTGGAGGAAATAATTGATGACATATCTGGCAGGATTGTACGGACAATGTCAGGTGGAGGACCCACAAGGTGACATTACAGCAGTCTAGTGCTCAGGTCACCGGTGTTCAGATAAGGAAGCGGTGGGGTTAAATGGTTATATTGACTGACAATTATAAAGAGATTACAGCTAATGCAGCCATTTCATGGGGCAAATCGGATCCTTTTTTGGAAAGTAATACCAAAGGATGATATAGATTACAAAGGGCTATAGCTTAACATTTATTTTATTATTGCAGGACAAGGATCGGTACGCATTATAATAACTCTGTGTATTTGTCAACTTAATCTGGTTATCACTAAATTCCTAAAGCTGAACTCAAGGCGAGCTGCTTATCGCACGGGAGGAATACTGGTTGTAGACTGTTTTACTTGCTGATGGATTTGTAATTCTGTTTAGCCAGTGACTCAGAAGTTTAACCTGTGCAGGACCATGTGATAGATAGATAGATAGATAGATAGATAGATAGATAGATAGATAGATAGATAGATAGGTTTTGCTCCCATTTTGCATGAGCTGAACTCAAATATCTGAAACATTTGCTAGTTACACAAAAGACCCATTACTTTTAAATATTGTTCACAAATCTGTCTAAATCTGTGTTGGGGCCCCCACACATGTTTTGATGTTCCTGTTCGATCGTCCTAAACCGTCGATAGACCAAAAATCAATGCCTGTCCACATGGTTCGATCAACCTAGATTGATTTAAATTGACCAAAAAATTTATCGAAAAGTGATCGAGCATGTCGAAAAATTTTGATCAATCGAGTATGCATTGAATGGTATTTTGTGGTGCCCGACTTTGGTTCAATTAAAAAAAAAAAAAAAGCATTCTTATACATCTGGTGGGAGACATTTTGGTGTGTTTATGATTTACTTCCTTCGATTATGCTTTCGAACAAAAGTCCTCCATACACCTTACAATCTTGTCATACAATTTTTGTTCAGTCAACTTTTCTTCTTCCAAAACCATGTAATATGAGGACCTTTCTAAACCTTCTTATCACTATGTATTCAGGGAGGACCCGGCACTACATAGTTGTTGGTAGATCTAAAGGAAATTGTATGGAGTGATCTAAAGGTGTATGGGGGGCCTAACAGTGATCAAATATCAGTTTCTCAACGTGAGAGGTAGTTTGATCGTACTTCGATCGATGGAACCAACATCAATCATAAATTACGATCGAATCTGACATTGATTGTAGGGAAATCAAAATGTGTTTGAGAGCCAAACGTGAGCATTTCTCCTTGGCCAATCCATCCCACCAGTCTCAGGCACACCTGTGCAAAATTCATGCTGTCTAATCAGCACCTTGATATGCCACATGTGTGAGGTGGGATGGATTATCTTGGCAAAGGAGTAGTGCTCACTATCACAGATATAGACAGATTAGTGAACAATATTTGAGAGTAATGGGTCTTTTGTGTATGTAGAAAATGTTTCAGATCATTGAGTTCAGCTTATGCAAAATGGGAGCAAACCCGAAAGTGCTGCACAGTTTGGCCGCGAACATGGATGTTCTCATTCCTAGTCGGCGAGCAGTACAGGGGTTTGACCAGCCCCGTTTGCTGCCCAGAAGCAGTAAGATCTGGCTGGAGGAAGAATCTTTTCACTAGAGACTGGGTAGAGAACTGGGTCTTATAGTGAAAAATCGGCTCTGAAAACTGGAAATGACATCAGTGACGTCACTGATGTCACTTCCGTTTTTTCAAGCACAAACAGGGAACAGGCAGGGAATCAGACGGGTGTCAAATGGACCTGACCGATGTTTGGCCATCACTTCTAGGGACTGATGAGTTGCCAATAGCAACATTTATAGCATAGCATCATTTATAGCATAGCAATAGCATCTGGTTCAGATATATTTTAGGCATCCTTAGGCTAAAAGTGGGTCAGAGGGTTCTGTATCAGCTTTAAAGCTGGCCTAATTTCCCGCTTTTGTACTTGGAATGATGATGACAAGTAGTGCCCATAATAGCGCAGCATTCAGCAAAATGAACAACTCACCTGTAAGGAGTAAAACCGCTGTAATGTCCTGCTTCTTGCTCCTTCTCTGTGACACTGCAGCACTGAGGCAGAACGCAACCCCAATATCTTTGAGAGAATTGACAGCCAGTAAAATACCCACTACACCCTGTGTATTGAAAAATCATTATATGGTGCCTCCAGTGGTTACTCACAAAAATGCAATGAATTAACCTCCAGAGGCCTGGCAGATACATATGGAATATGACTCCAAGGAAAATCAGGTAAATATGCGCTGCCTGGCAAAAAAAAAGTCACCACCTGGATTTAACTAAGCAAATAAGGGCAGGTCTAGGTTCAGCAACAGTATGTGCTCTAAGGATGAGGTCAGCTGATCACCTGACCAGGTTATTCCATCAATAGGTTTTTTTTCCCTGATGGCACAGGCATTTTCCAAGATGATAATGCCAGGATTCATCGGACTCAAATTGTGAAAGAGTGGTTCAGGGAGAATGAGACATCATTGTCACACATGGATTGGCCACCACAGAGTCCAGACCTTAACCCCATTGAAAATCTGTGGCATGTGCCGGAGAAGGCTTTGTGCAGCGGTCAGACTCTACCATCATCATTGCAAGATCAATATGGTGATAAATGAATGCAACACCGGATGGAAATAAATCTTGTGACATTGCAAAAGCAAAACAATGCCACAGTGAATGAGCACCGTAATCAAAGCTAAAGGCGGTCCAGTGAAATATTGGAGTGTGGGACCTTTTAAAGGGCTTGTTTCCACTAGAAGCGGCTACATCCGCGCCCATTCATTTCAATGGCGCTGGTCCCCTGTCTGCGGAATCGCGCGGACGGCCGCCTAAAAACTCGGTCGACCGAGTTTTTAGGCGGCCGTCCGCGCGATTCCGCGGCCGCCCAGCACTGACCGCAGCCATAGGGATGAATGGCTGCCGCTAAAAACCGCATGAGATGCGGTTCTTAGCGGCAGCGGTCCTTAGCGGCGGCAGCCGCGCCGCGGGCTTCCGCTCAAGTGGAAACTAAGCCTAAAGGTAGCAACATTTTTTTTGGACAGGCAGTGTATTTTTTTGGGTTTGTGGAGCACTATGACATCATTGTACCAGCTCAGAGATAATTTTATATTTTTTTTATTTTGACTATACACCCACTTCATATTATCACCCACTATAAACCATTAACTTACAAAGCACTTGTTGTACAATCAGAGCCGCTACAGATTTATTTATTGCTGGCTCAAAAGGTTTATTGTTTTGCAACAACCCATTGTCTGCCTGATGCTTTGTGGAGCAAGCTCTGTACATTGACTTAACATATTTAAATTGTCTATTTATTCATTCAAACTCAGTGCTAAAACCACAGAAAGAAATTACAGTTCTTCATTTTTTCCAAGACTTCTTAAAAAAAAATTAAACGCCAAGAAAACCCTAAAAAATGCAATAAAAAAACTTTTGTGTAGATTCTATCTGTCAATTAAGGAACACAAAGGAATTATTATGAGACTACTATATTAATAAAATAAGTATTGCAAATTCTTTAATTAAAAGGCTGAATAGAGGCAAGTAGAACGGAAGCCTATAGCATTGTTGTTCTTCTGCATTACATGCATTGCTAATTAATCAATCTGTCAGTCATTAGTTTGGAGGAGATGAAGAGGGATTTATTATATGACTTCCGTACATGATTGGATTCTTTAATTTTTCTTTTTTTTTTTGGTGTTTGTCTTACACCTCTACTCATTTCCTTAGTGGAGTGTTTTTTTTCATTAAGTTCTCTACATTTGAAGTGCTCATTAATCTCCATCCTTCTCTTAGCTCATTGACGTTGAGCAGTGTACATGGGTACTGCTCTTACTACTCTGTTACCGTAGGAACGAGAGATCTGGGTAAATAAGATTATGAAAAAGAAATCACTTCTAATTAAATGAGGATATAGTCTATAAATGAAAAGATTCACACACACACGGGCCCCGGCACTCAGGTGTAACGTACATTTATCCCTGAAGAGTGACTGGGGAACTAGCCAATCATACTGACAAAGGGCTTTGTGTCCCAGTGGCGCAATGGTTAGATTTACCGGTTCACACGGGGCTGAGATTAGAGCCTTAACACCATCACCATAACACTCCTGGATGAGGAAGGTTCAGAAAGCAGCACAAACACTATGTTTCTATGTTTCATTTATTTGATTCTTGTTTCATGAAGGAGGCCATAAATTAACCTGTGTGACATGGGGTGTGACATACCAGTAAAACCATGGTGCTTTGACATTGGCATCCTTAACTTTCAATAAATAGCCACACCTCGGCCCACCATTAGACAACTCATTATTAGAGATGGTCAAATTGTTTTTCTAATTTCAAATTGCTGACTTGGTGAGTTAAGGTAGGCTTACACGGGCAGATCCCTGCCTGATTTTACAGCCGATTGACCACAGTGCGTGCTCCCACCAATTGCATCAGGTCTACACCATGCTGGCTGTGCTGCATACCATCCCATTGGAATCCTGGCACTGATATAGAACTGGGGCTTACAAAGACAATGTGTGCTATTGTGATCGCCACCCTTCCCGCAAGGCAGATTAGACTGATCTTGGAGAAGGAAACATGTCCAGCTACTCCTACTACATCAGAAAAACGACCCTACTGAGCTACTTCCTGAGGGCAATGATTCTCCCTTATATACTCCCTGTTCCCAAAGGGATCATGGTCTGGAGCCTTAAAGGTTACTACACTATCATTACCATGGGTTGGAAAAGCGTTTCGACTTGTCGGCCATAGTAGGATCTTTAATTAATAAGAAAAAAATCAGTCCAAAACAACTACACTGCAATAAAGATGAATTCAAAGCATTTTCAATAGATCCATATGGAAATGTAAAAGCAGACCTACCACCTCACTGGGCACTTTATATTATCTGCTCAACTAGTATCAGCCGCACTGCCAGTCACTGCTCAAAAATAATTGGCAGTGCTGCTGATACTAGTTGAGCAGATAATATAAAGTGCCCAGTGAGGTGGTAGGTCTGCTTTAACATTATATTTGACAGCAGGAGGGGCGACTTTTGGGATCTCCCCTCCCACTGTATAATGTCCCTGCTACGGCATGTTTTGCAAATACTGTCCGCAAGGGCACCTGGGATGAAGTGCCGAAGTCTATGGGATTTTGATGGCAACTTCACATTTGCAGGATCTAATGTAAATAAGTGCATCTAGTGGGCGTTTTTGAAAATTACAGCTCCATCGTCAAAATAAAGTTTTCATAAAGTGTGGACGGAACAGCTTCTCTTTGCCATTACTAAACACGATGACTTTGGGAATGAGGAAGTGAGGATGGTAAGTAAGTTTTCTTTTATTCTATAGCAGTTTTCACAGGTGAATATTATGTCAATGTAATGTATGTGGGGATTTTTTTTTATTTAAGCTATTGTGAAGTAGAGATGGTCGAATTTTTCGACTTGCTAACTTTAAGCTGATTGCAAAGCCTCTGAAAATGGTATCATCACCAAAATTGCTGGAGATGTAGAGAAGACATATTTTTTTAAGTTTTGCTCTAGCACCTGTAGTTTTTGTATAAAGGAAGTTTAAAATCATTGAACATTTCAAAATTTTGACTTGACTTTGAACTTAATTTGTGCAAAAACTATTTGTGTTAAGGTAGCCATACACAGGTCAATTTTCCACGCGCGTTCACGAGTTCGATCGGCAGTCAATCGGGGTTGGATCACCCTGAACGATCGACCCAAAAAAATCATAAATCGACTAAAAATCGGATCGGACAATGAACAATCGAAATCGAAAGATTTGGAAATCAGAGTACATTGATGGACCTATATAGCCCTATGCAGCAGCATTTCCAATCAATGGATTTTGTGGAATCGGCCATTTTGGAGATCGGCTCATGTCCAAATCAGCCACAAATCGGATTCCCAAGCTGGTGTTGCATCTATTCCCGATCCGATCAATTGCCGATTCCTGATCGCCTGGAAAGATTCAGCAATCGATCGGCATTTGATCGCTGGCAAATCGACCTGTGTATGGCTTAAGAGACATACTTTTTTTCTGCAGTATACCCCCAACCCTTCTCTACATCTCCAGCAAGTTTAGTGATGATCAGGGGCTTCGCAATTAATTTGAAATCGATGAAATGGTTGCATTTTAGAATAAAAATTCGACCATCTCTATTTTGAAGCTTCAATTTGTACTTTTCCAGTAATTATCAATATAATCCTTTTCGTGAAAAAACACTTGTGTTTTGTTTGTTTATTGCAAATATAATTATACCCATTCTTGTTTTACATACAGACATATATTTTGCTTGTAGATCCCCTCCACTCATTCATTCATACAGTTTTTTAATGCATACCATGCTGATCTACCCTCCACTTGTCCAATGCAATCATGTTCACCATTGCAGCACACAGATGTCACTGCAATGTATGGGTGCTGGGAAGTGCAATGCACCACTGCACTAGTTTTTGCATAAATTAAGTTTAAGAAGGAAAACCCCAGATTATCATCTGTAAGTATCATTAAGAGTAAAGTTAACTACAAAACATTTAATCAGAACAAAAATTAAAGGCTTATGGTGAACTTCAACTGTTAGCACTTCTCATGGCTAGACTGATGAGCATGGGCATTGTGATAGTAATGTGGATACTAAATGTTGGGGTTAAACAGGAAGATTGCACAATAATGAAAGTCTAAGGCTACACCACCAGAAAAAAAATGCTTTTGGAAGAAAAAGAGTTTAACATTGTTGGTGGATATGGTTAGGTTGGACTTTTGTTGAACACTCCAGACAACATTTAAATCTGAACCAATGGTCTTGGGTTCTCCATACCAAGTTGCCATTCCCCACATGTCTTATGATTCTGTTGGTGAAGGAATTGCAACATCATTTTTCATCCATTAAATTTTGGGTGATCTGCATGGTGTTGCCCAGCAACCTGAAGCCCCCCATACACCTTTAGATCTCTCCATACAATTTCCTTTAGCTCTACCAACAGTTATGTAGTGCCAGGTCCTCCCTAATTGGATAGTGAATGCATAGTGATTGGAAGGTTTAGAATGTGATGGATAGAATTGTAATGTGTTCATTCAAACACATGTATAACTAACATGAGAACAGTGATACAGCAACGAGAACACAGTTGAGGTACGTGCATCCTAACAGTATACTCCATGTGACCACAGTATAAAAGGAGAGATAGGGATATACTAACTTCAGATACTTTATTTTTTGGGACTTTTCAGCTGTGCATTAAAGATGGCCGCAAAATTTCAACTAGTTTATTACTGAGTGAATAGCAAAGCCTCATGAGCATGGTATCATCACCAAAGTTGCTGGAGATGTAAAGAAGGTATGGGAGGACATTACAAAAATAAGTTCTAGTACATGTAGCACATAGATACCAATTATTTCAGATGACAATGCTGCTGACTTATTATATTACATCATTAACGTGAAGCAAACATTTTTTGTGCAAAAGGAACTAAAGTTACCCATACATGTATCGATTCTGCAGTGATTCACCTTGAAGGATCGTTCGGGAATCAAATGTGCCCATCTTAAACGATCGACCCAAAAAGGTTGAAATCTGAAAAAACAACAGATCAAATTGGAATTTCCCAAGTCGGTATTTTCCTGTTCAATCCCCAATTATTTGGAAGGAGACCTTTGTTCCCCCTCCAAAGAATTGGCCAGAGATCAATTCCCCAAGGTGGTGCATCGTTTCCAAGAATATTCAATGAACGATCGATCCACGTGGTTATGTAACCACATTAAGATTGATAGTTCAATGATCAAAGGGGAATATATACGTGTATAGCTAGCTTTAGAAAGGAATGAGTAACCCTGTAGAAACTGAAAGAAATTGTCAGTAAATATCAATAATACATTTAATAAATAGATAAATTTCAGGATTAGAAAAAATTGCATGCATTAGTAAAAATTCTTTGAACATCTAGCCACTACACCTAGCCAGCAAAAGTCACACCTTGTGGTTTGGCTGGATTGTGGTCTCGGTCTTCATCCGAAACTCAAAGAGATTTTGGGCTAAAGAAAACACAGAAAGATGTAGGATGAGACTTTGAGTGGTATCACCTACCCTATGACATTTAATTCCAAAAAACTCATTCATTAAATAATAAATAAATAAATATAAAATACACAAATTAAGCATTTAGTGTGCACACTCATCTGTGAAAAAGTATCTGTAATCTAATCCAAGAGGAAATTTCGACCACCTGACAATCAAAAACATTGAGTACCATATGGACACGATACATGCATCTTAAACAATTTTCAATAATAATTATTAATGTGGCTCCCCGTTCCTCGGTGATAGCGCTTTGGTGGAGTCTGGTAACTCCGCCTGCTTGTGTCCCCATTCCCCTGGGTATGACTCTTTCCCCAGTTCGAGGTCCCCTCCTTGGCATGTAAGTAAATTACAATTTCATACACTTTGGTTTGATCATTTTATTTGATACCCCCAGCCACCTCTTTATTGTTTGTTGTTGTGTTTTCTTGTTAGCTCTGTGTCCAGTTTCTTCTGATGTAGTGACAATAAGTCGCAAAATGTGTCGAGTATAGACACAGGACTGGGAAAATGAAGTACATACATTCATGGACTTGTTTTGAATCAACTAAAAAACGAATTTGTTTTTACAAACCATGTGTTTTTCTGTATTTGCTTTGCCAGTGACAGTCCCTTCTTGTCAATGAAGTTGTTTAACTAGTGTTGACTGGGTGTAATTTCTCAATAATTATTCATGGCTTACACTGAGGAAATAAAGGTGTTGACTTAATAGTTAAGCTGGGAACACACGTGTATATATGGGCCAGAAAGATGTCTGCTTCAAGGGCAATGCACTCTCACAGCCATCCATCTGGCCCATATCATATGCAGCCATCCCTGTTTTCGAGTGGGACCAATCAATCCTGCTAGAAAACAGGGATATCTGACATGACCGTAAACCCACGGTTGATGTCCATTGCTTTGCATGGGGACTGCGGGGTCTCCATGCAAAGCATCGGCTGAGCTGGACAGCTGTGTCTCCAGCTCCTCCGATATCTGACAGCAGCCTGATGAAGTCAACACGCTCCTGCAGGGAACCTCGAACGGCACCAATATCAAGCCGTGTGTTCCCTGCTTTAGTATAACAAACCCAGGAAGTGTATATTAACGTGTTTCGATTAATTATTGTCTTCTTCAGAATATTCCCAAGGATTTTAGTAAAACATGAGATCAAGTGATGCAAAGTTTAGTTCAAGTTTACTTTAACTGTAGACACAACCTCTAGACAGGGCGCAAAGGTAACCATTCTCCTTTCTGGAAGACAAATAGTTTCCTGTACAAGGAGAACAGATGTAATAAGCAGTAAATACTCTCTACAAACTTTGTCCTCCCTTGTAATATAACATCTTTCAGGAGGTAGAATTATCATTTAACCATGTAAAGACTGAGCAAACGCTACACTGCAGTCCCCAGGTCTCTATTTCACGCCGATTAATAAATGCCTTTTTTTTTTTAACTGCCCCTTTTGTTGTGCCGCCATAAAAAACACGGTCTCTTTTTATACGTATGACAGTTTCTCCTTTCACCGGCCCAGCCAGGAACACTTTGCTTCTGATTTACGCAAACAACAGTAAATGTTTTATATATTTGTGTGGAAGTGAATGATATTAGACCATCAATCCACGGGGACAGGGGGAAAAAAATCTGAAAAGAAAAAAAAAACCTATTACATTTCAGGAGCTGTTAAATCAGACGTGCCCCCTGGCTGATTTTTGTCAACTATATTTGCTGTTGGTAAAACCGTTGATGCTTAGATTGCATCCGAGGCTCGGGGAGTGTTAGAGTGTAAATAGCAGCTGAGTTTTAAACTGCACTACATATCCCACACTTAATGCACATGCCTATCTTACATTCACCTCTGATTAAAGCCCACGGCTCCAGGAAAAAAAAAATGAAGTAGATAATCTAGGCTATTGCCTTCTGTCGATGCCTCTAGCTTTGGCCCCACAGCAACCTGCCAACAGGCCGAGGTTCTGGTAGTTGTAAATTTTAATTGGTCGTCTGGGGAAAGCAGGAAACACTGACTAGAGATTAATTAGTAAATTAACCTAGACATAATACACATTCCCCCATGGGCCGAGGGTAGCTCCGGGCTAGGGAGGAATGGCTCTGGAGAGAGTGGTACTTGTGTTGGGATGTTGTAATTGTTTCCTACTGTGGAGCTAAACATCTTTTTTGTGTCCCAAAATTCCCTACAGTGTGACCTTGGCAGCGACCCCTATGTGTTTAGCAAATGCAATGTGTTTTTTTGCATACGATTACCTCATTTGCACATATACAGTATATATATACAGAGAGAAAATGATTTGTACACCTAACCAGTAGAGCCTTTGTGAGGTCACACTAAGTTGTTGGATGAGAAGGACTAGCTTGTGTTCTCTGGTTAAGTTTAACCGAAATGCCAGGGGTGTCAAGCTCAAACATATTGTGGGCTAAAGAAAACACAAAAAGATGTATGATGAGACTTTGAGTGGCATCACCTACCCTATGACACTGAATCCAAAAAATATATGTAAATAAAAATAAAATAATTCATTAACAAAAAAAAAATATATATATATTTATATATATCACGCCTGAACTTCTTATCTCTATTACCCCCTATAACTCTTCTTACCTCTGATCCCTATCTCCACTGACTAAGGGTCCCCAAACACGTAACGAACCGTGGCTGATTTTGCCACCCCTCGATGTGCGTGTGCGCGACCGTCGGCTGGTGGCAAAATCGCTGCCCACATGGGGTGACAGATCCCTGCTACCCCATAACTCGGTCGGCAGACATGTCCATAAATCTCTGGCCGATTGAATTGGGACCGGCTCAAAGGGTACCCGCCGATACTGTGAGCGATGGAGAGCAGCGTGATGACGTCATCACGTTGCTCTCCACAGCTCATCTGTCAGTCCCCGCTCGTTACCTGTGTGGGGACATTTACCCTTCACTTTCTCCTCTATCAGTCTCGTGTGTTAAGAAAAAACAATTGTTTTTGTTAAAATATTTATGACCTTGTAACTTTGTATATAAATGTGAGAGAAGAAGAGATCTGAGACATCCCATCTGTATATATACTGTATATATATATAATTAAATGCATTAAGTATGTGCACTCATTTTTGATATGGGTTACACTGAGCTATTAAAGATGTTAACTTAATGGTAGGTATTATAAGCCCAGAAAGTGTATATCCCCATATTTCAACCAACATGTTGATTCAGGATATTCTCCAGGTTTTTATTAGTATTTATTAAACCCGGTATAGAATTAAATAAAAACGTACATCAATTACAATCCAGAAGTTAA
Organism: Ptychadena robeensis; assembly: GCA_036250615.1. NCBI lineage: Eukaryota > Metazoa > Chordata > Amphibia > Anura > Ptychadenidae > Ptychadena > Ptychadena robeensis. Next base: position 24,020,128 of record CM070039.1, read on the forward strand.
GGTGGTGGACTCACATTGTGGACGCAAGGCTGTTATGAACAACAGAAACTCCTTACAATCTGTGCCTTGGTCCACCTACCTTTACAACTGGTAACTCTTCCCAATATGAGCCTGCATGTACAATGGACATTTATAAAGCAAGCCACCATACTTTATAAAACCATTTGAGTGCAGTAACAGGTACGGTCATACCACTGAATTATAAAAGCAGCCTTATTGAATACACCTGATAGATTTGTAACAATAGGACAAAATACTTGGGATCTTGAGGTTTTTCAGGTTGTTTATCAACACAACAATTTATCGAGCTTTGCACAAACCCTGTTTA
>CM070039.1:24053555-24069384 GCA_036250615.1 Ptychadena robeensis
CCCCCCCCCCCCAGTAAAAACAATTTATGCTAATGCCACCAGATTAGTTTCCTCAGCCTTCGCTGATATTACTTTCCTAGGTTTGTCGGATATGATTTTCTGGTATTGTCAGAATGACAGGCAGCTGGTGTAATAATAAACCTCCTATTCCCCCATCTACCACAGGCTCAGGGAGGGCCGGCTCGGCGCTCAATATCTACCCACTCACCACTTAACGTGTACCATTTCTGAGCGAACATGCAGATGGCACGGCAAACCCAGACTTGATTTGAGTTAATCTAATCCCTCCACTGCTCCCACTAGAAAGGAGGGCATTAGCTGCCATATGTCAACCAGATTTGTCAGATTATTCATTACAATTAATTGCTGTTCTCACTTAAGGCCTTTAAGGCGGTGAATTGCTCTGAATTCTATTGCAAACACAAAATTATGAGTAAAAGACTTTAGCCCTGTCATTCAAATTTTATGCTGACCTTTATAAGCTTTTGGCGTTTTTTTTCATGGGTGCTAGCCTGAAAGCCTTCTAATTGGTACTCAATTTTTCTTTCACTACAGGTAAGCTGTCTGCCTGGGCTGCAGATTTGACCAGAAGAGAAGCGATTGGGAAAGAAGAAAAAAAAAAAAATAAAAAGAAAAAAAAAACACGCAATCCCAGTAGACGATAAGTGCTAGCTTACAATACACTTAAAACTAATTAAACGCGTTAGGTGTCATTATGACCCTCTATACTCATTAAACCTCTTATTATTACAAAACCATTTAAAGGAATTTGTCTTGGAATAAAAAATATCACGTTAGATATAGATATGAATAGATATGAATTCCAATTTTTACAGATTTGTTTTTTTTTAGTTATTTTTCAATCAGTCTAAATTATCGTTACAAATTACAAACCGCATCTTGGCAAATAAAAAATAAAAAAACTCTACAAATGATTTTGGTTTCTGGTAACTGTTTTATGGTCTGTAAAAATGTGAACAATGACGACGTGGGGCTTTGCTAAACAGTGTAAGAAAAGCAGAAATTGTTACAGATCCCTAAAGTCAAAATGGTGTGGGGTGCGGAGGGGGGGGGGGGGGGGGGGGGGGGGGGGGGGGCTATTACTAGGCGTCGTGAGCTTTTCTCATTGTCAGGAAGAGCCGGTAATTGAGATTAGATAGCCACACTGGGCTGACTTGATTAATACTTTGTTTGCTATTGCAGACCGGTAATTTTGACAGATGTTGAATAGAAGTTGACATAAAGGTTTTATTAAAAAAAAAATTAAAAAGCTTGACAGAGGCTGACTCATTATTAATGCAGCCTTTCTGTTTGTGTTGTTAACGAAGTGTCAGTGTGAATATCAAGAATCGACAGGTGAGATGGGATTGAAAATAACTGTCTAGTGCAGGCATGGGCAAACTAAAGCCCCCCATACACCACATACAATAACCATGCAACTTCTGTACAACCAACTTTTCTTCTACCAAAACCATGTAATAGGAGGACCTTTCTACACCTTCCAATCACTATGTATTCTATCAGGGAGGTCACTATACTACATAGTTGTTGGTAGGTCTCATGAAAGTTGGAGGAATCTGAAGGTGTATGGGGGGCTTTAGGCCCGGGGGCCATATCCGACCCTTTAGTATTTTAATCCGGACCTTTGACAGCCATGGTGTCTAGATACTCTGGCTCCCCTCTGCTCATTCCCTGCAATAAGTGGAGATAATACCTAGAGGATGATTATAAGGTCTCCTGCTAGAGGATGTAGTTTGCTTAGAATTGATATCCAAAGTCTTTTAAATATATCATTTTTAAATATTTTCTTTCTTTTTTTAACCTCCCTGGTAATCACTATAATTATTACTTTTTTAATGAATTAATCAATGTTTAAATTTCACAACCAGGCTGGGAGAACTTGGGTTTACTGTCTGTCAAATTTTAAACCCATTGTGGCCCATGAGTTAAAATGTTTGCCCACCCCTGCTCTAGTTAATGGTGGCAAAGAAAAATGTATTCTAAAGCACGGAACACACGTATAGATATAGGTTAGATCCCAGTTGCCCAACCTGTGGCCCGGGAGCCGCATTCGGCCCTTTGGGTGTTGTTTGGCAGCCCCCATTGGTCCTCCACTTGCAGCCCCCAAAACTGGTTAATGCATATGGCATAGGAACTTACCTGTTCACCGATCCTTCACCGACACGTCCTCATCTGGGTTCTTTGATGATATCTATGCGGCACATAACCTTTGTTGATGCATATGAAGCATTCCATATATCGCCATGTGTAGTGGTCACACACTGACCCGGCTTTCCTAATCAACTTTGGTGGACTACATGTTTTGTGCGGCTTAGAGGTAGAAGTGCACTTTATCTTATGTGACCCTAGTCAAAATCCCATATATACCTAAGATAATAGTTGGCTGGGGGATCTATCATGATCATCTCAGTCTGACATGTTAGCTGTGTACAGTTGTTGTGCGAGGTCATTGATTGTTCCATCAGCAAAGATCTCTGAATAGCCGTCCTGCTCAATGGTGGTTTACCGTCCCATAGGGAGGATGCCGTGGGGTATCACCACTCGCTTATCAATCTCCCTCCCCTCTCCATTCCAGCATTCTAGAAGAGAAAAGAAACTCCCTTAAACGCTGGAAGCTTGATATTACTACAATACCTGCCAATGGATATAACAAATTTTATAACTTGGTGGGGTTTCCAAAGGCTTTTAGTCATATAGAGTACTGTACTGTGGGCCATTTAAATGCATACACCTTAATAAAATGGGAATGGTTGGTGATATTAACTTCCTGTTTGTGGCACATTAGTATATGTGAGAGGGGAAACTTTTCAAGATGGGTGGCGACCATGTCGGGCATTTTGAAGTCGGCCATTTTGAATGCAACTTTTGTTTTTTCAATAGGAAGAGGGTCATGTGACACATCAAACATGTTGGGAATTTCACAACAAAAACAATGGTGTGCTTGGTTTTAACGTAGCTTTATTCTTTCATGACTTGTAGAAGTGCTAAGGACCAAGGGCATTTGCATATATAGCTGGGGGAAAGAAATCCCCAATAGAAGAGTGATCACACTAAAATCAAAAAGTTTCTGTGGCATTATCAGCTATGGGCATTAAGGGTGTATAGCTCTTGAAAAAGTCCCAGGTGGACGAAACGTGTCGACAATCACCCTGATGTACATGACATGTGAACGATATCAGAGGTGGAACAGGGCCAACGGTGTGTGTGGCCCCTTTTCCCCCTCTTTAGTAATTGGTCCTTCATTTACGAAATTTGTATCAATTTTATGTGAAAACTTTTTTTATATGGATTGTTTGATTGTAAATGTTTTATACATCTATACAATAAAGACATAAGTTTTAACAAAAAAAGATTTATGTAATCCTGAAAGTTAATTATTTAACAGAGGCAGCACCTCCGAAACCCCCATTTTACACATATACACATATTGGTGTATGTGCGTTCGCAGTTTTTCAATTTATTCTTTCATGAGTTATTTACAAGTTTCTGTCCAATGTGTTCAATGTGTGTGGATTGTCAATGCAATCCTCTTCTCCCACTCTTCACACACTGATAGCAACACCGCAGGAGAAATGCTAGGACAGGCTTCCAGTATCCGCAGTTTCAGGTGATGCACATCTCGTATCTTCACAGCATAGACAATTGCCTTCAGATGACCCCAAAGATAAAAGTCAAAGGGGGTCAGATTGGGAGACCTTGGGGGCCATTCAACTGGCCCATGATGACCAATCAACTTTCAAGGAAACTGTTCATCTAGGAATGCTCGGACCTGACACCCATAATGTGGTGGTGCCCCATCTTGCTGGAAAAACTCAGTGAACATGCCAGCTTCAGTGCATAAAGAGGGAAGCACATCATCATGTAGAAATCTCAAGGTCTCCTGATCTGACCCCTTAGACTTTTATCTTTGGGGTCATCTGAAGGCAATTGTCAATGCTGTGAAGATACGAGATGTGCAGCACCTGAAACTACTGATACTGTGCTAGCATTTCTCCTGTGGTCTTGCTATCAGTGTGTGAACAGTGGGAGAAGAGGGTTGCATTGACAATCCAACACAATGTGCAGCACATTGAACACATTTTATAGGTGGACAGAAACTTGAAAATAACTCATGAAAGAATAAAGTTACGTTAAAACCAAGCACACAATTGTTGGATTCAAAATGGCCGACTTCAAAATGGCCGCCATGGTCACCACCCATCTTGAAAAGTTTCCCCCTCCAATATACTAATGTCCCACAAACAGGAAGTTAATATCACCAACCATTCCCATTTTATTAAGGTGTATCCATATAAATGGCCCACCCTTTACTATATTTAAGACCACAAGCTGACAACAGAATGAAAAGGGAATTGCAAGGAAACCCGCAACGATCCAAAGAAAATACCCTTGAGAAATAACCAAAGGGACAACACACAATGCCTGCAAATATGTACTGTTAAAGAAATTGCCCTATAAAGCAACATCATATCATGATTAATAGGGATATAAAACCTGTATGCTTACCCAATTGTTCTCCAATATGTGTCATGTTATGTTTTTTTATTTCATGTATTGTAAAAGAAAATCAAATCAAAATGTACATACAAAAAAACACAGAACATTAAGTTGTCCTATATGATAGCAATAAAAGCCATTCAACCCATTTCCATCCGTACAATATTTTATGACAATTATTGTATACAAAAAAAAATTTTTTTGTATTTCATTTTCCAAACCTTAAAACTCCACTGCAGGACCTTCTTCGATCCCGGATGAGAAGCAGGCCAGCCACATGGATGTGATACAGCAGTGATCAAACATCTCCTCATTACACTCCGGTATTGTTGCTTCTAAAGGTCACCATTGCTGTACATAATCACACAAAATCAAAACGGCAAACTTTATATATCATAGATGGAGTAAATAGCTTGAAGGTTTATTTTCCACTGCCTGAACAATACTCTGAACCCATTTATTAATTCCTGGCTAGAGTCTGGAATAAACTGGGGAACATTTACAGCCACTAACAAAAGAGTCAACAAAATCAATTCCCTGCGTTATAAAAAAAAAAGAAGAAGAAATTATATATTCTGCCTTGTTTATTTGGTTGGCACCAACAATTTCAGCCGTTTGCTTCCCAGCATGTGCTTCTCACTCATCCTGTGACTGTATTGTTGTATTTGTACATTTCTTAGATGTCCTGATGGCTTAGTCGCTTATCTTAATAAAAACAAACTCAGGGTTTCACATGAAAAATAATTGTATCCGAGGAAATTCTCTCAATGTAATGTGATTTGTTGAGGGTAATTTATGGATCAAATGGCTCAATTATGAGGAAAATGCCTTTGTTGATGTTGTTTGTGGAATTCTGGGGTTTGTTTGCATTCTTGCATGCTAGCCGGAGAACCTTTTTTATTCTTTTCTTATTGCTGGACATACAATGGTGATAAGTGTGAATAAAATGTGATGCTGATAATGGCAACATGCTAGTTACTAATTCTTCACAACAACTATTTGTATTCATTAAAATTATTTAATCCTTAGTTGGTTGCAAAATTTTGACTCCCAAACAAAATGCCATTTGGGGGTGGTCAGACTTGGGGCAGAGGGATTATAAGGTGCAAACAAGGGGTGGGGCTTGGTCTTGAGCAAAAGGAGAGAGCAGTGAGTGAAGCCCTGTTGGATATTGAGGTAGGCCCGCACAAACTCAGCGTTTCACATGAAAAATAATTGTATCCGAGGAAATTTTCTCAATGTAATGTGCTTTGATGAGGGTAATTTATGGATCAAATGGCCCAATTATGAGGAAAATGCCTTTGTTGATATTGTTTGTGGAAATCTGGAGTTTGTCTGTATTCTTGTATGCTAGCCAGAGAACCTTTTATATTCTTGTCTTATTGCTGGACGTACAGTGGTGGTAAGTGTGAATACGATTTGATGCTGGTAATGGGAATCTGCTAGTTACTAATTATTCACAACAACTATTAGCATTCATTAAAATGATTTAATCATTTATTGGTTGCAAAATTTTGACTAGTGATTACAAAGCCCCCTTAACTAGGTATCATCATTTGTTGAAGATGTAGGGAATAGTTGTGGAAACAATGCAAAAAAAGTAGTTTTTGCATAAAATTAATTTCGAAGTCAAAATATTGGCACAAAAAAAATGCAACTTGACTTTAAACTTAATTTATGCAAAAACTATGTGTGCTAGTGTGGGAAGAGGGCTGTGTATTAAGTGTATATAGTTAGCAGAGTTTAGGAATCTGAAGGGTTAACTGTGTCTTGAGTATTGATGGCCGAACTTTGGCCATGCCCATTCTGGGGCAGATTCAAATTCCCCGCCTAGAATCTGAAAAACCAGATCCGGCACCTGGAACCTGGTTGTGCTAAACAAGGGGTGGGGCTTCGTCTTGAGCGAAAAGAGAGAGCAGTGAATAGAGCTCTGTTGGATCTTGTGGGAGGTAGGCCCTGCAGGCCTGTGGATCCGGAGACCCTGAGTTAGCAGAGATGTGATTACAGACATCTCCCTTGTACCCCAGCTGGGGGCAAGTGCAACCCTAGCCTGATGTGTGTCACTGGGTAGAAGAAGGGCTAGTATAAGACTGATTTACCGGCAGCAGCTGCTCCCAGATGGCTGGCACAGAAAGGCATGGACTATGAGGTGTACCATGTGACAACACTAAACGGGTAATCTACCTTACACCAAAGTCACAGTGTGTTGGACCTTTCTTGGAATGTGAGCAAGAACTTGCTGTGGAATGTGCCGAAGAAGCTTAGCGGAGAGTGTGCAGTAACCCAGGGACAAGACAGTGACAGGGAAAATGTCAAGAAGTTACTAGACAGGTGTCCTCTGGTTCACCCCTGTACATGTGGACGCTGGTCCCCATCCAAAGTAATTTAATTGATCTAACATTTACACACATGTCTGTAACTTAGATCAATTTCCCGGCCGATTTATGGCCACATCAACCGTCATGAGCACGCCGCAAATCTATGCCCGGCTGGGTTTTCACCCAAGATTTCACCCTTTGGTTTTGTTTTCTATTATAAGAACCTAAGTCTTCTTAATTCTCTACGTTAAAAAGAACCTAAAAACCTGTAGGACCAAAAAAAGTAATGCTAGCCAGTCTATGCAGTATTTTTACAAATATGTATGACATCATTAGTAGAGGCTCAGAACACATAAGAATATTAACACATTAAAACTAAAGTTGGGCTCTACATTCCAAAAACTGTGTTGCTGTTAAGTTTTGCTTTCTGCTGAGTTCTCTCTGTTAAGTTCTACGTTTCATGGAGTTATCTGGCTTGCTACTCTTGGAGGCCTGAAGAGCTAAACATAGTTCTGCGTATAACACGTCTAAGCTCTTAATGGTTATGTTCTGAAATCTCTTTTGTAGTATGCCTTGTAGCTTCATCTGGCAGCTCGGAACAGGTCCCTCTAGGCGCCTCACTTGACCTTCACAAGTTTCTTCGATGCTCCAGTCTTAAGTTAGTTGCTGCTTTGGCTTTTTCCTGTGCTGGCTTCAGCAATTACACACTTCGAATGATATTTTGACAAAGATGTCCACATGTTTACCTACATTGCAATGCAAGAGTGGCTTTGTGTGCCATAGATATCTCTAGTTGAATATACGTTCTTATTCAGAGGAGGAAGAGACAAAAAAAGAAAACTCTTTTACCTTGCTTGTTCATGTTAGGGCTTCCCTGAATTTAAACAACCACTCGGGCAGTTGACCGCAAGATGCCGACGGCTGCGGCCCATCGCCACAGATCACGCCCATAGACATGAATGGACGTGGTCAAAAATCATGTGTGGACGAGATTTTTAACTGCATCCGTTCATTCTCTATGAGCGATCCGGGGTGGTTGCACTGTTCCACCATAACAACGCGTCAAAAAATGTGTAACGGCTGACCACGCAAGTGGGGACAAGCCCTAAAAATAACAATTTGGAAGGATTACCCTGAACACCTTATACTGATATCTCCTGTTATGTCTTAGGGGGAGGGGGTAGCCAGGGCTCAAATAGACAACATGGCATGTTCCATTTAAACCAGAAATAAAAGATGGGCATTAGCCTTACTGTCAGCTTAGGAAAGTTGTACAGTCTCCACACATTTCAGTGCACATCCAGATCTTTAAACATTGCACATCAGGAGCTGTAATAAGTCAGATGGCACTTACCTTTAGGATGGCCATTGCTTTCAGGTTTTTATATTTTAGGTATGTCATTGTATTTAGCATCACATATGGGCATTATTATGCCTTTCTACCTTCAGGGAGCCATGTATAACCTAACAGCCCCTTCCACCATCCATAACCTTCCAGCTTACATAGAGAATATCTTTATATATCTTTATTATTGAATATATATCATTATAATTGAAACAAAAGTTTTATTGAATCATTTTAGCATAACATTTGGGCATTATTACACATTTCTACCATCAGGAAGCCATGTATAACACCTTATCAGCCCCTTCCACCATCCATGGCCTTTCAGCTTACATAGAGAAGCAAAAGGATCTGGTGATGACAACATCTGGTATAAAAATATGTATATAATTGAACAAAATGTTTTATTAAATCATTTTATTAGAAAACTAATGGAGGCAAATTATTCAAATAAATAGGGCTAAAAGGTAAAAATATAAAACTGGGCATACACCTTTAGGTCTCTCTGTCAGATATCATTTAGATCTACCAACAACTATGTTGTGCCGGGTCCTCTGTGATTGAACACAGGTAAACTTGATTGTTGAGAAAGTCCCTCATATTAACCTCCTAGGCATTACGGCCTTTCGAAAAATGGTGCAAAAAGCTGCTTTCCAGGCAATTGCGGCATAGTACACTGTACTCTGCCGTGACTGCGCACTCTCCTCCCGGCTCACTACACACGATGTGTGAGGGAAAAAGCATGGATGTCTATGGTGCCGCGCCCCCCCCCCCCTTTCGGCATCACCAATGACACCAAAGACACAGGGCTGGAAAAGCTCAGTGAGCCTGCAGCTATACAGAAATGCTGCAGGCTCAGGGAAAGCCGGCAAATGCGCCCGATTCCAGGAGGGGCACAGTTTGATCCAAGATCAAACTGCGCCCAATGACAACAAAGACACAGGGCTGGAAAAGCTCAGTGAGCCTGCAGCTATACAGAAATGCTGCAGGCTCAGGGAAAGCCGGCAAATGCGCCCGATTCCGGGAGGGGCACAGTTTGATCCAAGATTAAACTGCGCCCATACGGGCATAACGCCCGGGAGGTTATATGGAGATCTAAAGGAGAGAAATCTAAAGGTGTATGGGGACCCTAAGCATTAGACATAAACATAACAGAATGAATGATAGATTTAGGATATTTGGTGACTTACCCCCCCTCCCCCCAGTACGTTTCTGCAAACAGCTTGCACTATATGTATATATTATTGTTGCATTAAGTTAGAATTGTGTAAGGAATAGTTTTTTAAAAGTTAACACCAACAGCAATGATACTAATAATATTAGGTAGACCTTGGTAAAGCTGTACTTCTCTACCCTCTACCACCAATATAAATCAGACAGCATAACTCAGCACTGCATAAATCCTAGAGTCGAAATCCAAACACCACCTGCTTTCTTACATTTAGTGAAAAAGGCTCGAAGGAGTTGAAAAATTCAAGGTTAATTAGATTATCATCATTCATTTCTGATATCTTAATCTGCACCATCAGGCTTTCACTGAGCACATGATTTGATTCATTCCCAAAGTCTTAACTTTTTTGCTTCTGTACACCAAATAAACTCAGCGGTGTGCACATGATGGAAACTCCAGATTTCAACAAAATATCAGTTGCAGACCAGGGAGAAACAAATTGTTTAAAAAATAGAAATGTATTGGTTTTAGGAATAAATTTTCATGTTTGGCTCATGTAGGATTGTTCTAGAACATTCTTGGAGCAGTCGATACCTTTTCTCTGTGTGTCTCTTATCTGATGTAGTAGGATGGGTTTGTGGATTTCTCCTGTCCTGGCAGGAATTAAGATATTTGATTACCGTATTTTTCGGACTATAAGACGCACCGGACCATAAGACGCACCCAGTTTTTAGGGCAGAAAATCCAGAAAAAAAAGATTTAATATGTTTTCACATCATTTGGGATAATGCAGCTCAACACATCACACTACACTGATCTTTTCAGTGTTCTGAGGATTTCGGCATCCCCTGCACAACGGCCGAGCCATCTATAGCCGAACTGAACACAGTCTACGTCTCTCCTCTGTGTTCTCGTATGTGGGGATGCAGGGGAAGTGGCATTTAGATCTTTCTTCTGAAATGACAGGATTTCGGCATCCCCTGCACAACGGCCGAGCCATCTATAGCCGAACTGAACACAGCCAGCAGCTCTCCTCTGTGTTCTCGTATGTGGGGATGCAGGGGAAGGCGGGTGGTCGCACATTCAGACCATAAGACGCAGGCACTTTTCCCCCCCAATTTTGGGGGTGAAAAACTGCGTCTTATGGTCCGAAAAATACGGTAAATGGACCATTATAGACTATAAGGACTAGTCTCTGTGTCAATGTATTCCAATGGACTAGTACCCACAGCCACATTAGCATAGTTCAGCGACGCATTTACCTATGCTAGCCCACGTCACCATGTCCATTGATAATGAATCAGACACATCAAAATGTATTTTTCATGTTTATAGTCATAGGAATATTGTCCTTTTAAAAATGTCTAATCTTTTCAATATTGGAAAAATTTGTGCCCAATAATGCACCAAGAATTTGCAAGTTCTGGACCTAGATGCATGCTGATGCCCAGTGGGGAATCGGCCTTAGGGGCATAGCGATTCATCACACAATCCCGTTTTTCATTCATACACCCCAAATACTAATTGCTGGTCTCATTGTTTTTATTGCTAGTTTCCTTACCTAAAGTGGTGGTTGAGTAATGCTCCGCTGATTCTTATTCTGTTTACATTCCACTTGAAAGCTTCTTTGGGTGTCCATGTCAACGTGTGCTTGATTTATTTCATATTGTTGTCCAACTCTGGAGTCCTTACTTGGTGGAAAAGAGCAGTGACATGGATTGGACAGTGCTGGAGGATTAGAGTCGTATGTCTGCAGAGGAAATTACCTGTCAAGGGACTTTGATGGAGAACTAGTATTTACTTAGAGTTCAGGTTTTAATTCTTTAATGTGATGATGATGAAGGGATCTACATCTACTCTTCACCCCACAGTGACACCGTGGTGGACTATTCCAAAGAGTTGTCCTACACCGTCAAGATGTCTTACCCTAACAACTGCACATGCACAGGATGGACTAGTTTTTCTACCCCGCCAAGATCTCATACCGGTGGGCTCAGACAAACCTTAACCCCCCCCCCCCCCCCCCCCCCCCCCCCCCCCCCCCCCCCCCCCCAAAACCTCAATCTTAAAACCTAAAGCCCGTTTGCTGATTAGGGATGGTCGAAAAATTCGCAGTGCGAATTTTTAAGTAGAAATTTCGACTTTTTCAACAAAAATTCGCATAGTCGAATTTTGATGGGGTAATTTCGACTTTTCGCCGAAAAAGTCAAAAATCAACCTGATATTTCGACTGAAATCGAAATTTAAACGTAAAAGATAACTTTGCTTTTGATTTGCCGTGCCGCTATTTAGCGTGCGAGTAGCGCCATTTTATTTTAAATTTTCGCATGCGGGAGTGATTGGAAAATTCGCAATGGTGTAAATTCATATTGGCGAAAATTCACATGGTGCTAGCTAACTTTGTCAGCTTATTGCAAAGCCCCTGAAAATGGTATCCTCACAAAAATTGCTGAAGTTGCAGATAAGGGTTGGGGAAACATTTGAAAACAAAAAGTTTTGCTCTAACATGTCAAGTTTGTGTATAAATTGGGTTTAAATCTCAGCTCTGATTGTAAAGCTCTGCTACTATGTACACTGATTCTTCTATTATAGCTCAAGCTCATACAGCAAATCAAATTTTCCACCTTATGTGAATTTTTGACCTTATGCGAATTTTAGGCTTTATGCAAATTTTTGAGTGTTTTATGCAAATTTTTGGTGTTATGCGAATTTTCGACTTCGACTAGAAAAAAGTCGAAATTTCGCAGTCGAATCAAAATTCGATTGGGAAACTCGACATTTAAGTAGAATCGAATATTATTCATTTCGACCATCTCTATTGCTGATATGCTGAACCCTGTAACCCCGGAATAGTACGGATATCTGCAGCTGTCAAGGTAAGAGATCTCCACAGGGTAACTCATCCATCCTGCTCATGTGCAGTAGAGATGGTCAAAAAATTCACCTAAATAAATCAAAATTGTTACCTAAAAATATGTTACAGTGGATATTAAGTACCGATATTTGCAACAAAATATTGTGATTAGAATATTCACAATCAACACTATCACATGAAAACTCAAGACTAAATTCAAAATTAAATTGGGAAAATGGAACTTTAAGTCGAATTGAATTAACTTCATTTCGGCCATCTCTAATGTCCAATTGGCAGGGTAGGACATCTCTAATGGGGTTGGACAACTCGTCGGTACACCGGACGGGGGAAGTTGATGTCAACCTTCTCAAGGCCTGTGGTGCCCGGAGTGTACTGCAGGAGCAGAGCGTCACCAGATTTACAGCTTTTTACTTTCCAGGTAAGCTTATTTTTTTCAATCCCCTCTCTGTTCTATTATCGGGATTTAGAAAGTGGCAGAGCAGGTGAAATGTTCACTATAATTCCTTCAACACTTTTTAAGCCCTTCATCAATAGTGTTGAACTTTAATATTCAAATTGTGAATACATTTGAGAAATATTGGCTTTTGAAGAATTCACAAATTTCGCGAATATGGCGGCAGATATTCCCAATTTTGAATATTCACAATATTATGCATTGAGAATATATTTTCGCAATGCATTGCCATACACTTCAATTCGTGAATATTAGTAGAATTATTTGTGAAATATTGCAAATTCTAATATAGCCTATGCCACTCATTACTGTTCATCAATTCAGCAATGGTGGTTATTTATTTGCGTCAGGACTTAAGGAATTACCTGGTATTGTGGTCGACACATGCTAAACTTTTTAACAGCTGCCTGTTTCTATAACTTCCAAACTTATAAATGCATTCCATTTTTATGAGAAATAAACCATATTTATGCAGCAGGTATTAGAATTGGGATCCTTCTTCCCTCCTTCCCTTTTATATCAAAGCATCGCAGCCTTGAGAAATGATGCTTCCTATCAGCCATATTTCCATTCATCTGTGTGCTGAATTAGAGAAGACAAACAGAACAGGTCATTGATTTGATATACGCATAAATAAGCCATAACAGCAGTACTGTGCCATCCTTCATTCGCCTGTGATTCATAGAGGCAGAGTACGCATTCTATATTGCTGGTCATAATGGAGGTCTGGCTAGCACTGATAGGGGCTGCTTTACGCTGTATTGTCTGTGTTTGTATACGTAAGTCTGAATCATGTCTAGTTAGGCAACTGCATATCAAATGCGGACTGTTGAACAAAGCCATAGAGGAGATTAAATGGCCACATTTAGTGTACAAAACTAAATGACTAGAATAACTCCAAGTTCCTTGTTTATTCATTCTGCTCTCCTCCTCCGCTGCTCTAAAAGCCAATAAAAAGAAAATAAAAACACAAATGAATGTATAATACTCCACATTATAGAACATAAGGATAAAAATACTTTGGGATAAGCAGGCAGGTCGCTGTTCAGGGAAGAAAGGTATTGGAAAAAATACCAACAGTATATACTTATTAATATATTATTATGTTTTCATCCAAGTCGCACAATTTCAGCCCAGGAAGTACCGTAAGTGTAAACAGTGTTTATGTATATATGCATATAGGGAGTATATTGTAAGGGTAGATTTAATATAACATATTTTATGTTGTTAAATTTTAGGAACTTTTATCTCACCTCCTAAAATGGGTTAGAGATCCCGGGGACCTCTGCATTTATTTCATATGGTGGGGGGAGGTATAATTAAAGGGTACATCCAGAAACTGTCTTCACTCTAGACATGTAAGCTTACACCCCTGGACTGTAAAAATTACTCAGTAGAGTGTCCCTTCCCAAGTAAATGGAGCCAAACACCCATTGGATGCTATATGAGGCATCCTTCGAACATTAAAAAGCCTACTTCAGTGTTAATTACCCCCGGAATGTCAAGATAATTTTGTTTTCAAACAATGCTGCAGGGATTCAATTCAATTTGGATTCAATAGTATTAAACACATCAAGATTTTCAGTTCAATCAATTTAAAAAGATACATTTTGGGGGGTCAGGGAAATCGGTAAATGATTGTAATGTATGCCAAATGTAGTAACAGATATTTGATTTTATTTTATTGGTTCGGCCAAAGTTTCGGAAAACTTTGGACAATCGATCAAATTTTTTTTTGAATTTTTGTGGAAAATTGAGATTTGATCGATCTGCCTTTTCCATAGCCCCTGCTACAACCACTGAGCTTCTGTATTCCACTCTGGGAGTAGAGAACTAGAAGCAACTGCATCTATCTACCACATGTAGTGAGGGGGGGCTGCGGGAAGGCAGAGCCAGAGAGAGTACCAGGATAGGTAAGTGGGGCAGCATAGTGGGAAAGAGTGACCCAGCCAGGGGGTCATTGGGCCATGTACACAATATGTAGTCCTTGTATGCCCCCATCCCTGTAAGAACACTGTATGCATAGGGATTTGGGTACACATGAACTTCATACACAGCATGCACTGTACAGAATGTGTAAACAGAGTTTGCTCTCGTGTTTTGTAGCGTTGAATGCCACATGGTGTTAACGCAGGTTAAGAAAGACCATCAAGTCCTATGGAACTAAGTATCAAAAAATGTCTGAATAGCAAGGGGCAAAATATTGATGGCTAACTGCATTGGCCCTGATGCAACCCTGACACACAGCAAACCAATACTAATCAACCTGTTCATACGTGTCTATTAAATAACATGTGATTGGCCCTCAATTTTAAGTTTGGTCCACTGTGTATTTGAGTTTGACATACCTGCTGTATAGAAACCAAAACATTCATCTGGTCCCTCCATAAAAGTATCACTGACCAACACAGCTCATAAAGACAGAATTAATTAGTGAATTGTCAAGTGCAGTCATGCCTTTGGTTGTTTGTTTGGGGACAGGGTCACCTAAATACAACGGTATCATAGTAATATTCTAAGGAACATGTCAAATTCTTGTAATTTTGGTAAATGGAGAATAAACATTCTATGGGCTGATCATTTCAATTGGTTGTGTGTCTTAAAGTCTCATTAACTTCACACATCTGACAGCTTTTTAGACCCACAACAGTCTGTCTGCAAAATAAACGGTTATCAAAATGTCAAACACTTTCCCTGTCTCCTTCCTAAGTAAGCAAAATCAAAATCAATTTGTTTCTAAATGGGAAGGAGCAATTTTCTTTTGATGCTGATGTACTCGGATTACCCCCACCACCAAAATACAGAACAGAATATTTGGTTTGATTAATCCATTTTGGCTGTAATATCATTTGAAAGACTAATGTGCTCCTTGCAATCGCCATCCCTTACAGATGTATGTGATAGTCACCAATGAGCAATGTTAATAGAGGGGGCTGGTAATAGAATATGCTAATAATCTTGGTATTGACACAGAAAATGGTGGTAAGAAGTTTATAATATCTTTTAATAGGACAATACTGAAAATATGTACAGCTTGTATAACAGTGTAAATTGGTTGACCCCTCAAAATAATTCTACAAACAGTGATTGGTGTTATGTATATAATAACAAACAGTCATTAGTATATATATGTATATATATATATATA
>CM070039.1:24087693-24105193 GCA_036250615.1 Ptychadena robeensis
GGAATCGATCGTGCCGGAATCCGGTGGGAATCCGACACGTGTATGGGGGCCTTTAGAGCTTGCACTAGGCCAGTGTGATAGTTAGTGAACATTCAGGCTGGGCAATTGGTGGCTGAGCCTTGAGCACTGCATCGTGTGAGGTGGTCACATGCTTCTCCATACTCAGGTATTTTTTGGGAGAAAATAAATTATATAAAGAGAATAAATGTAGCCATACACGGTTCGATATTTCGATCAACCAAAAATGTGTTCTGTTAACAGTGATAGAACAGTAATCAATTCCTGACAGAAAATGTATCAAAAAGTGATTGGACAATCTGGTTGGTAAATCTATCATTCAGGTATGTGCTGGTTTTCCTAGGTATTTGGATCTATTTGTATTCAACTGTACTATGGATCATGCACACAGAACTCAGGAAAGGAATCAACCGGTTGTGAATCGATCACACTGTGTGGTGGTACAATCGATTGATGTTACACTGTTGAATTATAAAATAATCTGTGTATGGCTACCCTTAGAACAAGGAAAGTAAGAAGGCAAAATATCAAAGTACAAAAATAAATAAACATATTTCAGCTTACCTGTCTATAGATGAGTTGGCTGAAAATCCAGAGCATCTATGATTTCTATAGCGTAACATGAGAATGTTATCAATAACAGTGCAGGTAGAAACCATAGGAGAAGATGTCTGGATTGCAAAATTAGGGCTATGTTTCCATTATACGTCGGGACCCCTTCGCTAAGCAACATTGCCTGCTCGGCAGATGTCCTGTTTACACATCCGCCGGTGCAGAGGCTGAACATACTCGACTACGTTCAGCCTCACATCAGCGGAGCAGCCGAGCAGGTAAGTCTATCTGCTACGTCAGGGACCCCCGACGTAATGAAAACATAGCCTTATAGATATAACTTAACTTTAAGGGTCCCAATTTTGTTCTGCCGGACCTTGCTATAAAGGTTACGGCAGCTTGAGGATTTTCAAGGCATTCAACATGAAGTATATATAAGAGTCAGTATTTATTAAAGGTTATTAAACAGAAACAGATATATTGCATATCATTTAACACATGTCACAGAACATAACATAGTACGTGTGTAACTCGTCACGTTTCGCTGATCGCTTCTTCAGGAGTTTCATACCGTACAATTTAAACGTTTCTGCAAACATCTGTAAGCAATGAACATCCGTAAGTATATACACTGTTGCTAAACCATGTGAGGTAGGTAGGTAAGTATCCTTACCAAAGTGAAGGTATCTAGTGTAAGCGCGGTCCAGTCCCAGGCCCCCCGGCCTGTCTCTGCTCCCCTCTCCCCCAGCCCCACAAGGCAATCCGATGATTGGAGTGCAGGGGGTAGTATCTAGAGTTATAGTTGAGTAATGCTGTGGGGGCTTGTCCCCACTTGTGCGGCTGCAGCAATTTGAAATGCGGGCACCCACGTTTTGGCCACATGCCATGGCAAGTGGCTAGCGGCTACATTGACATGTAGTTAGCCGCTAGCGGTGGCCATGACCACTTGTGATCCTTGTCAGCCACCCCATGGCCAGCTTCATCTGTGGGGGCAAGCCCTAGCTATAGCTCTGAAGAGGGCAAAGGAGTGGGGCTGAGGGATGGTTAGTTTAGATTGGAAAGGGGTAAAAAGCCATTCTATATCAGTGGGACCACATTTTCTATATAACACCATCAAGTAGAATTCAGAATCAGTGGCTGTCCTCCACTTGATCCATTTATATTGTTACTATAGGCTGTTTCTTGAGCTATGCAGAATGTGCGTGTGCATAGGCCCCAAGCTTCCCTACATAAGCCTCCAATGCACAGATCAATTTGCAACTGCACCATTCGGGGATGCGTCCTCTTCTCCCTTTGTCGGGGGGTGGGGTGTGTGTGATGCAATGTGTCCTCTCTTTGTCTGTGGGGGTGTTGCGATGAAGTCGCGCATAGGGCCCCCAAAGATCTAGAAATGGCGCTGTGTGCGATCCACCAAATACAAGATAATGCCAATAGTGGCTCAACTATCATTTTAACACTACTTTAGTCAATATATGAGCAGATGGGCAGGATCATATGTGAATAATATATATTTATATAATATATATAACAATAACTCATGGACAAACTACTTAATAACTCATGTTGTAAACTCTTTGCATACATAGTAAACAATAACAAGGTGGCGGCGGTGCGTTTTCCCTTAAACTGTATTTATGCGCTGTCAGAATAAGAACGAGAATATGAACCTACACACATTTCCAACAATGTATCTCTCCAGAATAATAAAACATGTTACATCAAGGTCAGAGCGCAGATCAATTTACTTTTTTTCTTTTTACTGGGTCAAGGCAAAGTGTTTATATTTCAGAACTAATTCTATTTTTCATTATTCTAATATGCATATTTATTACAGTCTAACAATAAGTGTTCCGGGGTCAGGATTATTTACATACAATATTATTCCATCCTTTATTAAAGGTGTCCTGTTTTATCTATCTCTGCTACGTGATAAAAAGGAATCTGCGGAGACGGACAAGCACAACTGTGGTTTGAATATAGAAGAGAATATAGAAAGAATGGAAATATTCAAAGTAGACATTAAACCTCTAATGTGAGTCTTAAAGAGGACCTGAACAATGAAAGGCAAGCAGATGACAAAGGACCAGTGCGGCCAATAGTATTGCTTATGGTGTGCATGTAGCTGATCTTTTCTCCATTACTGAGCACCATGTGTTCTGTGCTGAGTCTCTGTGTGGGGGCAGCTAAGCTTTGTTCCTTCAGTCAGAGATGACTAGTGATCTGATGGTGGGGAAGTTATCACAAAATAGCACCATAGATGCAGACCACGGCTCCCTAGAATGGATTAATCTCAAAAAGTGTGATCCTTGCAATGCAGCTACAGCTTCCTCTCCAGCAAGGAGAACAGTGAGCAGCACAGTTGTAGTATCACCAGATCTCCCTACAAAGTAAGGCTAGCAGTCAGATAGACAGGGAATTAAATCATTTAGAGAAGAGACTGTTAATGGCAACCTTCATATTCTCTTAAGCCTACCCATACACACGTTCACGACAATCAATTGGTCGCAAAATTGCATGCAAATCACAGCTGCCCACCTGGAGTAACCAATCTATATGGCTCAAATCACGATCGGCTACAAAATAGTTTTTCTCTGGGTGATCACATTACTTTGGACCATAGGCCAAAGTGTGGCCCGCGATCTAGAGCGCCGTGGGGGTTGCTCGCCCCTGATCGCGGCCATAGAGATGAATGGACGCTTTTAAAATATGCTGATTATGATTCACTGGGATGACTTTTTTGACCACCATCTATTTACGTCTTTTATAGACATTTCATTATGCACGTGAAAACCTCCGGAAGAAGCGGTTATCTGTGAAACACGTCAGGTCAATGCAATATATATTTTTATATAACCTCCTGATACTGGAAGCCACATCATTGGGGTTGCAATTCCATTTTAATAATGCAAGTGTACATCCATCTCCCATAATCAGCCTAATCGCCAGCGTTGTCAAGGATCACAGTATCCTGGAGTAATTGTTCTCCATTTGGACTTTTATGGACTATTAAACATTTGAAAATACTTTTATAAGAAAGTTTTACATTAGTTTATTTATGTGTAACTAATCCTGGTTGGCCACTAAAGTGCCCATGCCCCAAATGTAAGTAGGGGATACTTGGCTAGCACAAGGTGGGCGGAGCCTTTGTGGTTTCTCCTTCTGCTTGTACAAATTCCTTATAAATGTCCTGTATATGTAACATGGAAGAGGCTTCCATATTCTGTATTTTTTCCCTTATTTGATTTGGGTTCGGCTGAGGAATCAGCCGGCAGCATTACTTCTTGTGTATCCATCATTTAAGTAAAGGTCCTGTGAAAGCAATAAAATGCAGAGTGTTCTCTAGTTTAATGAACTGGGCAAAGGTTTAGATGTCTATGTAACCCCTGTATGGGTTATATGTAACCCTCAGTGTGTGGGTGATTGGCCCATTGAAAAAGAGCGTCCGCTCGAAATGCGTCCTATTGTTCCTATTGAGCCCCCCAGCACCTGTTAGCAGGAAGTAATCGCATCCACAACCAGGAAGTGGGGTCCTACTGGAAAACACATGGCCCTGACAGATCAATCGTTGTAAACCTCTCTTAATGTGAGTATCTTGTCTGTTGTTTTGTTATATTTTGTTTTATCTTATCCTATTCCACATGATTTAACCATTTGTTGTACTAGGATGTGCGCCTCTGTCCTTGTTCTTATTTGCCACGAGAGACCACTGCCCGACTTCACTTCTTCCTGGACATCCTCTCAGGCTCTCTTCAACTCACAGGCTTGGGAATTACCTATTCATATTTACCCCTTGCTTCACAGGTGTCAGATCCTCTCGAACACGCCAATAAGCCAAGGATTTTTTTCTATCCTTATAAACTTTGAGAATAGAAACTTCAAATGCTATTGGTTTTTATATTTATGAGATTTTAAAGGATGGTCCGCAGATGCAAATAAAGACCTTTTTAATCAATATCTTGTTATTGATAAAAAAAGATACATGCTTGGAAATCTAAAAGCCCAACTGGTTCTCTTTTTCTTGGTATGGGTTTGGCATAGTTAAGCCATCATGTAAAAATGTGTATATATTGAATAATTTGTGTAAAGGAAGTAATGAGCGGTTGGCCTACAACCCAACGCAATCCCTGGTTTTGAGTCAAGAGATCTCCATATCTATTGTTGAACCCACCATTCAGAAGCACCATGGGCAATTTGACACTAGATAGCTCATCAATGAGCCGCGCTTGTCCAAGATTGTAAAAAAAAGACTTGTGGTTGACTGAGCTTAACTCACGTGCTTGGATGCAGCTGAAGGAATTACCTTTTGCGACCGAAGATTTCCGGAGAATGTACGGGGTTAATTTGCGCCGTGAGCTCAAAAAGCCCAAGCTTCCATTAGTTAGCTTAGAACGGCCCGAGCAAACCAACATCATCATAACAAGAGTGTTTATGGAAAAATGCTTAAGCACTGAAGCAGAAAGGGCTTAGCACTGATCAGACCTCACTCCCACCTTTATTCTTTACTGTTCACATTGAAATGCAAATACCGGCGTAGGGTTTCCAGTGCTGTGCCACTCACAAATTGAAAAGCAGTTTTTATCTATGCAAATGTAAGCATGGTAATTGAAGTTAATCAATCAATGCTAGCTCTCACTAAAACCTTGAACATGACTGAATAACGTAATTATCATTCAGCAGAAAATGATGAAGTTGTAGACAGTGTGAACCTTATTAAAGGAGGATTTTGAGTCACAATGGCTTAATTTAGCAAACAGCCTAGCTTTAGCCTAAGCAATGCTCAGCCCTTGTGGGCTATATGTCTCTTATAGGGGATAAAATTATGTTTTCCTTTTTTAAGATGATTACAGTGTTGAATTAGTAAGAGGACTTGTTTTAGCAGACACGCTACGCTGCAATTAAGATGCTTTTTATTCCAAATAAATGGGCCGAGGTAGATTTGCTATGACACTCTTCTTCCATGAAACATCAACACAATCCATTAAAACCAAGTGAATGTAGTAATAGAAAATTCCAGTACTGAGGAAACAAACACCGCAAAATAGAACAGGAAATTAGAACGCCAATGTAGGCTTATATCCAGAAGACAATTGTGAAAGCATTTGAACCTCCCTAGGACCTAGAAAAGAGAAGGACCTACACCCGGAGCTGCTTCGGCAGGTGTGGTGACCTTTGTGAAGGGGGCATAAGGACAAGGGCGGTCCTAAACCAATGGGCAATCACTTCCCACACCAAAAGCCGCAGGGACTTCCCCAACACCTTCTAGGGCTGGTGTCCAGCTGCTACCAAGGGAAGTGAAGGCTGCTAGTAAGCAGTGAATGAGAGTGACTAGTATAGCTTAACCTGGAGGCTCTCAACAGGTGAGCATGAGCAGCAAAAAAATAAACATCTAATCCCAGGCCCTCCCTCTACATTGACCTGTGGTAAAGTACTGCCTGGTATGCCTATATATAAACTAAAAAGTAGGGTGGTCCTAGTCTGGCAGTACCTTTGCATCTGCTAGGGAGCCTAACCCAAAACTGTGTGTGTGTGCAGAGGGAACCTAAAGCTGGCCATACACCTTCAGATTTCTCTGTCAGATTTCCTTCAGATCAGATTTTGTTTTACCAAAACCATGTAATATGAGGACCTTTCTACACCTTCCAATCACTATGTATTCTATCAGGGAGGACACTATACTACATGGTTGTTGGTAGATCTGATCTGATGGAAATTGTATGGAGGAATCTCAAGGTGTATGGCCAGCTTAACATTAAGGAACACCAATACCTGCAAAATAAAACATACCAGCATACAGTAAGTAGGCAATAAATTCCAAGTCTGTAAAGATTACACCCGCATAGGGGAAAGGATATTTATTTAAAGGTAGTCTATCCGTTACCCGTGATGGGACAGAAGACAAAAAGAACGATTTTAATGAAAAACACCAGACCAGTCCTTGGTGAATCAGAAATAGTCCTTCTGATTGAGGAGCATGGCAAACTGCCAAGTAGTGCGATACAATATAAAACTATATACAAGAGTGCAGCAAAACAAACAGGCTCAGGTTCACCCGATGGAAGGGAGGGAAACTAGCAGTCCACGTTAAAGCTGGGTATTTAGCAGTAGTAGCGTGGGTCCGGGAATTCCCATTTAACATAAGCTCCAAACCGGCGCTGCAATCGGGAAAACCTGGCCATTTTTTTCTTGTCCCCCTCTCTGTGGCAAGTAAGTATTGGGATCCAGGCCTACACAAAGGGCTTCAGAAAACCTGGGGTCCTGGGGCTCCGGTAGTCGCTCCCAGTGGTGGGCCTCTCCGACCAGGGGGCATAAAGGGGCAACAGAGGGGGAAGAGATTTTCACCGGTCCGGCGACAGTGGATTCCTCCTTCGGTTCTTGGGAAGCGCTGGCAGGTGCATCGGCTGATGGCTTGGGCTCCAACTCCTTGGTTGGAGATACAGCAGCTGAGCTTTGGGGCACAGAAGCTCTGCTGGGGTGTGGCGACCCTCAAGGTGCAGACACTGTAGGCTGGATGGCCTCCCGCGCGCGGGGGGCGGCAGATGACTCCGGTAGCGGCAATTCGGGCTGATGTATAGATCTTTCAGGCTGGACCGCGCTGCCCGCAGCTTCCTCCATGATGGGCATGTCTCGACCCCGCTCGGGGGAGGCGGGAGTATCGTGGCCACATAAGTGGCAGGGGCAGCCTGCATGGCAAATAGTTCTTGGCTATTGCTGCACTTAGAGATAAATCGCTGGACTCCTCTGGAGTCGTGGTACCAGCTCGAAAACAACAGGTGCATCCCTTAAGGGGATTCGCACACACATATTATACAGTTAGTGGCCCTTTCTCTGGTCACTACAAATTCGCAATCCAAGATAATGTGATTGGCCAGAGAAAAAAAAATATTGAAAATTTTGGGCCACATGGATTTTTGGGCGATTTGGGCCACATGGGTCAGTCGCTTCAGAACGCAAGCTGCAAATGCGCACGCCAATCTATTGGATGCAAAATCGCCAGCAGATCTATGCATATATGGGGGGCTTTACTGCTCAAAAAGTACACAGGCCATAGGTAAATTTTGAAGTGAGAGATTATGAAGGCTGCCAATGCTTAAGGCAGTGGTTCCCAAACTTTCCTTGCAGGGCCCCCCTTTTCTATTTAGCAAAATAGAAGCCCCCCTTCCCTATTCAAACACAGGTTAAAAATGTGGGCCCCCTCTCCTGAAACACCTTCACCCCCCCCCCCCAGTTTGGTAACCACTGGCTTAAGGGCTTGTCCCCACTTTTGCAATCATGAATGGGCTCTTCCCCACAGGTGCGATCGGCCTTGATCGGACGCACTCGTGGTCAATCACCCCTGATCACGGCCAAACCATGTCTCATTTTAACTGCACCCATCCACTCTCTATGGGCACAATCAGGCAGGGTGGGGCAAGATGTCCTGTTCCACCACCCCACTTCCTGTCTGCAGGTACCAATGCTGCGATTCTAATCGCACGAGACAGCGGGAGATCTCCGGATGCTAGCAATCTCCTGCAGTTTTCCTGCCACAATTGGAACCGTGGCAGTACACCCATGTGGGGACATAGCCTAACTCATTCTAAAGGAATCGTATTGCCTGGATGTATTGGTGAAGTTCAGTAGTTTCAATCCTACACCCAATGCCTAAGCTACTCACTCATTCCGGATCAGTAAATCAGTAACTACCAAAGACTGAAAACCAGCCAGGCACTTAGTATTCTCAGAAGTAGGTCACTCCACATATTCCTCCTACAAACAGTCTGAGTGAAACACCAGTTGTTGAGTCTTATGTGTACACGCCTGCCATGTATGACTGGTATTTCTAGAGGAAATGTTTGATCTCCTAAGAAGCTTCAATCAAAGTCTGCTCACTTTATTCTTCTCTTCATAACTGTGTCATGTAAAGCAATTTCCCGCTCTTTAGTTGGATCAGGTTCTGAATGGTGGAGGATCACTGAACATGGAACAGACGTTGTGTTATGTAAAGCAGAGCGGTAGCGTCTTTGTAGCAGCGCCGCACATATTCTATTTGAAATGTAAACACGGATGACTGATGCCGCCAGCATTTTGTCCAGTATGAATTTCTGCAGAGTAAATAGTGAGAAGTTCCCTTTAATAACGGGGCTGCTCTCCTCCAGCCAAGGAGTGTGAAGTCCGTCAGTTATAATGATGAGAGAGATTGGCTCATCTGTATGATAAATAGCTCGCGCTTCAGCAATACCTGATGCTGGTTTAAGAAAACAAATTGAATGGCATGCTATGCCCGTGGCGGGTCGGGATAATATGTTCTTGGTAGTCTGGTGCAGCCCAGATAAAAAGATATAAAACAATAGTCTTGGCAAAGAACATTGGTCTTCACAGTGCGGCAAACCAAAGATCCAAAAACACTATGGTTGATCAATTCTGACTGGTAGTGTTGAGCGCGATTTTTCGAATTGCAATTTTTTATTGCAAACATTGGCACTTCATGAATTCCTAAAGATCTCGAATATAGTGCTACTGTGTTTCCCCGATTATAAGACAGTGTCTTATATTGATTTTTGTTCCCAAAGATGCCCTACGTCTTATTTTCGGGGGATGTCTTATTTTTCCATGAAGAAGAATACGGCACTGGGGTATCAGGGTGGGGGGATCACTTAAAAGGATACGGGGGATCAAAGAGGGGAGTCAAAATGGCACAGGAGACTCAGAGGGAGATTACCATTTTAGTAACCCCTTCTCATCCTCCTGTGTCATTTTGATTGCCCCCTCTGATCCCCCCATCCAGAATTACAGTACTGTATCTTTGGGGGGGGGCCTTCTTTTCAGGGGGTATGCCTTATATTTCATCGTGATTCGGGGAAAGTACATTGCATTTACAATATTCGCATGTACAAGTGCAGATTTTTGCAATGAATTACTTCTATGCAGCTGTTATTTTACATTCTGCTACTAGATGTCACTGTGATACATTGAGCTCCCAATATTTGCAAAGTAAAAGTGCCGATATTCACATTACATAAGAATGACAGAAGAACTTGAATTATTGAATTTACTTACAATATTTGGAGAATACATAGCTAAATGTCGCAAATTGGAATATTGCCTATGCTGCTCATCACTACTGATTGGTTGCAGTAAGTATACTTTATTAACCTCTCCATTATATAAGTCCATTGCCTTCTTACTCTGATTTGGGTGGACAGGTCTGAGTTCCCACCCGTTTCTGAAAGCCATAGGAGTAATAACACCGTCATGTGTCCTATTCCACAAGCTTTCTGCCTTGGTGTCACCTTTGACGCTCCTTTACTCCTCACACATAGAACATTGCTAGCTCCTGCCACTTCCATATGCCCCTACCTCTCCCCGGAGATGACCAAGGTCCTGGTACAGGCTCTCATCATTTCTCGTCATTTCTTAGTCTTCATGTATTTCTCTGCCCAATGCAGCCATTTCTGCTTGTGAGCATTGGTTAGTGGTGGCCGAATAGAAGGTTTATGCACAGTTGCAAGACTCTTGAGGACTCTACACCTTGATGTCCATGGTATTCCACCAGCTGCTTGAAATATCTGTTTGCTGCTATGAAATGGCATTTTAGCAGCTGCTCTCTTGATCCGATGCATGGATCTGGCAGAAATCTCTCTTCCCATCATTTCAGCCCAAAACATGACTCCACCACCTCCTTGCTGACGCCACAGCCTTGTTGGAACACAGTGACCATCCACCAACCATCTAGTACTCCATCAATCTGGACCATTCAGGGTTGCATGGCACTCCTCTGCCCAATGCAGCCATTTCTGTGTGCAAGCATTAGTTAGTGGTGGCCGAATAGAAGGTTAAGGCACAGTTGCAAGACTCTGGAGGACTCTGCACCATGTCCATGGGACTCCAGAGACACCAGCTGCTTGAAATATCTATTTGCTGCTATGTAATGGCATTTTAGCAGCTGCTCTCTTGATCCAATGCATGAATCTGGCAGAAATCTCTCTTTCCATGATTTTGGTCCAAAACATGACTCCACTACCTCCTTGCTGACGTTGCAGCCTTGTTGGAACACGGTGGCCATCCACCAACCATCCAGTATTCTATCAATCTGGACCATCCAGCGTTGCACAGCACTCATCAGGACTGTCTGAAGATTAGTCTTCATGTATTTCTCTGCCCAATGCAGCCATTTCTGCTTGTGAGCATTGGTTAGTGGTGGCCGAA
The DNA here is from genome assembly GCA_036250615.1 of Ptychadena robeensis. Lineage (NCBI taxonomy): Eukaryota > Metazoa > Chordata > Amphibia > Anura > Ptychadenidae > Ptychadena > Ptychadena robeensis. The sequence continues at coordinate 24,098,449 of CM070039.1, forward strand.
TAGAAGGTTTATGCACAAGACACAAGTTGCAAGACACTGGAGGACTCTACACCTTGATGTCCATGGTACTCCATCAGCCCCTTCAAATATCTGTTTGCTTCTATGTAATGGCATTTTAGCATCTTGATCAGTTGCATTGATCTGGCAGAAATCTTCCTCAATGTGCCTTTATCTGCACAAAGCCATCTGTGCTGTGAATCAACCAAAAATCTTTTGCGATGATCACGCTTAAGTTTTTGTGAAATATCTAATGTTTTCATTCCCCTTTCAAAGCATTGATTTATTTTACTCTTTTCGGCAGCAGAGAGATCCTTTTTCTTCCCCATATAGGTTGCCAACTGTGGTCTGCTTAATAATGTAGAACGTCCTTCTTAAAGAGCATCTAAGCTCTGAAATAATAAAGCACCAAAAATGTAATTAAATTTTTACTTACCTTTAAATTGTCCCAATGGCTCAAAGTTGCTCAAAAACCAAAAACAAAATAATTTTTAGCTATTCTGCTGAGGTCTGTGGGAGCCACCATTTTAGATTCAGTGTTAGCTTCCAGTCTTGAATGAGTTAAGGCTGCAATAACGCCGACGGCCACCAGGGGCCACCAGATACATACATGTGTGTCAATGGACACAAAGTGAAAGCTGGAGAAAAAAAAACCCACAATGTGTACAGCTGCAGAAAGGAAGTTCCGAGCCAGGCAGTGTGAGGAGCTGATAACCGTGGCCTTAGTGATTTCAGTTGAGTAGCTAGGGGGAAAAGTTTGTCTGGTGAGTTTAGGTGTGCTTTAAGTAGTTTATCCTGTAAATGGGCACACTGGGTAAACTAATTATCACAGGGGTCTAAAATTTATTTCAGTGATCCAAAGAGTCCTGAGACACAATGCTATTAAATGTTTAATTAAAAACCAAAAAGTCTTATCTTTGTGACGCTTAAATAGAATTTGTATAATAATTTGGAACAGGGTGTACGTTGACAACCTACTCTAGGTTGATGTTGGCTGTAACACCCCATAAAGGGAAATGGAATGTGCCCGATCTCCTTCCCAGCAAGCTAACACAATGTTTGTCTTTTGTTATATTTGCTGCATTCCCCCTTCCACATCTTTATTCCCATACACTGGCTTGCTCCAGGCGGCGTGCGTCCTCTTGGGATTTCCATGACACTGAAGGTTGCAGGTCAGTAACTGTCATTGTTTGGAGATTGGAAATCTTGAAATCTTTTGGCAACAATAACATACAAAACAAAAATATATTAAGTCATTGCAAGCTTCCAAATAGTCTGTTACTGTGCGGGTCTTTGAACCTCTCTGGTGGTATGTCAGAGTCTGGCTCAGGGTAGATTTTTATTACCAAAAGTGTCATCCCGATCCATACCGAGGGTTGCTTACCTGATCCAAAGGGTGGTGTCCTCCAACAATTCTTGCTTCATGTTGTGGTGGGGTGTGACAGATGGAAAAGATTGCATTGAAATCTTTTTACATTGTCAGTACCACTTTTATTGAAAATGAATAAATCAATCCTTGGTGGAGGTTAGCCTTCCTGGTGGTACAGGTATCCCAATTTTCTGTTTAACCTCCCTAGCGTTTGAGACGAACCCAGTTTGTTTGCTGTTTGGGTTCATCCCAATCTTTAGGTGACCAGGGATTCGAGAGAACCTAATATACCAGAAGAAAGCTGCAGCAATTCTCAAAATCACTGCAGCATTTCCGGGGGTTCCAGCACCTCTCCTATCCCTTCACGGTGTCGGCCGCGCCAAAGACCTCCATGTTAATGGAGGGGCATCAGTCTCCCAGCCAATGTACAGGGGCAGGAATTTTAAGCAATGTACACAGCTGAAATTCCCTGTAACACAACAAACGGCGAGGTACAGGCAAAACACTAGGGAGGTTCAAATGTGTTACGGGAAAAATAAACCGATTACAATGTAATCCGTTCATATTTCATATCTGCTCTCTGCTCCCTGCACATGTGTATGTGAGGATCCGGGACGCCTATGCTTGTGATGGCAAGGCCCCTCCCCCCCATCTCCATAGCATCAGTAAATTTGACCATCTCAAGACAGCAGTGACGTACAACTTCCTATGGACCTTTGTGGGGGTGGCGCGTCGTGGTATTGCCCAGCTTTAGTATTTCTTAGGTTTTTTTTACTTTTACTTAGTAGTAGGTCTGCTTTAAGTTGAAGATAATCCTATGTGCTAATATTTTAAAAAAAATATCATATACCCCCAGCCCTTCTCTACATCTCCAGGAAGTTTAGTGATGTTACCATGTTCAGGGGCTTTGCAACTCAAATTTGTTGATTTCTGGGGAAAAAAATTTGACCATCTCTAGACAACAGTGACGTACAACTACCGATGGACCCTTGCGGGGGTGGAGCGTAAGTTTTACCGGGTAAATATATATATATTTTTTTTACTTTCACTTGGTAGGTCTGCTCTAAGATAAATCCTATGTGCTAATATTTTTTAACTTTTACTTGGTAATTAATTTGTATTTAATCAACATGAGAAAAAAAGTGACATACAGCTTTCCATGGACCCTTGTGGGGGTGGAGCATCATGGTATTGCCCAGCTTTAGTATTTTTTTTATTTTTTTACTTTTACTTGGTGGTAGGTCTGCTTTAAGGTAAAGATAATATATAGTAAATCCTATGTGCTAATATTTTTTAAAAAATGATTGTATACCCCCAGCCCTTCTCTACATCTCCAGCAAGTTTGGTGATGATACCAAGTTCAGAGACTTTGCAACTCAAAATCTTAGAATTTCGGCAAAAAATTCGACCATCTCTAGCCAGCAGTGACGTACAGCTTCCCATGCGGGGGTGGAGCGTAAGTTTTACTGGGTAAGTTAGTTTTTTTTTTACTTTTACTTGGTGTTAGGTCTGCTTTATGTTGAAGATAATTTATAGTAAATCCTTTGTGCTAATATTTTAAAAAGATTTTGTCGTGTACCCCTTAACTCCTCTCTACATCTGCAGCAAGTTTGGTGATAATACCATGCTCAGGGGCTTTACACAGAATCTTCGAATTTTGAAAAAAATTGGACCATCTCTAGACAGCAGCGACGTACAACTTCCCATGGACCCTTGCGGGGGTGGAGCGTAAGTTTTACCATAAGTAAGTTATTTTTTTTTACTTGGTGGAAGGTCTACTTTAAGTTGAAGATAATTTATAGTAAATCATATTCGCTAATATTTTTTTTTTTACCAAGTGTAAATGAATTCATATTTAATCAACATGAGAAAAAAAACTAAATATGAAATTGCGAATAATTTGGCTTGGCTGTAATAAGTTTTTTTCATAGTAAATTCTATGTGCGAATATTACATTTTTTTTGTAGTTCACCCCTTAACTCCTCTCTACATCTTCAGCAAGTTTGGTGATGATACCATGCTCAGGGGCTTTGCAATTAACTCGAAATTTTTGAATTTCTGAAAACAAATTCGACCATCTCTAGCCAGTAGTGATGTACAGCTTCCCATGGACCCTTGTGGGGGTGGAGCCCAGGGCCGGGCCGACACAGAGGCTGAAGAGGCTTCAGCCTCTGGGCGCTGGTCAGGTCTGGGCGCTCCTCAGGGGGTTAAACTTCTGATGGCTCCATCTCGTCCTGCACTTTCTTCTCAGTATTGCAGTTGACAAGATAGAGCCATCCAGCTAAGCTCAAATCAGCTCAAAGCTGGCCAATGTCACCCCTCTCCCAGCCCAATTTGCATATGAATGTCCCGCGCCCCCCATCGCCTGCAGGACATTCATATGCAAATTGGGCTGGGAAAGGGGCGCACTTGGGCAGCTCAGCCTGTGTTGTTGGTGGACCTTGTCTCGGCCCTGGTGGAGCCTCATGGTATTGCCCAGCTTTAGTATTTTTTTTTTTTTACATTTACTTGGAGGAAGGTCTGATTTAAGTTGAAGATCATATATAGTAAATCCTATGTGCTAATATTTTAATTCTTTCGTCGTATACCCCCAACCTTTATCTACATCTCTAGCAAGTTTGGTGATGAAACCATGCTCAGGAGCTTTACACAAAATCTTAGAATTTTGAAAAAATAATTGACCATCTCTAGATAGCAGAGACGTACAACTTCCCATGGACCCTTGCGGCGGTGGAGCATGGTGGTTTTTACCGGGTACGTTTTTTTGGTTTTTTTTTTCACTTGTACTTATGTTGAAGATAATTTATAGTAAATCCTATGTGCTAATATAAAAAAAATTTACCAAGTGTAAATTCATTCGTATTTAATCAATATGAGAACAAAAAACTAAAATATGAAATTGCGAATAATTTTGCTCGGCTGTAATTGTTTTTTTCCATAGTAAATCCTATGTGCTATTATTAAAAAATTGTATTATACCCCCAACTCTTCTCTATATCTTCAGCAAGTGTGGTGATGATACCATGCTCAGGGGCTTTGCAACTCGAAATAGTCAAATTTCTGAAAAAAAATTCGACCATCTATAGACAGCAGTGACGTACAACTTCCCATGGACCCTTGCAGTGGTGGAGTGCCATGGTATTTTTAAAGTTTTAGCAGGAAGGTACATTTTTGTTGCTTGGTGGAAGGTCTGCTTTATGTTGAAGATAATTTATAGTAAATCCTATCTGCTAATATTTTTTTTACATTTTTGTCATGTACCCCTTAACTCCTCGCTACATCTCCAGCAAGTTTGGTGATAATACCATGCTTAGGGGCATTACACAAAATTGTAGAATTTCTGGAAAAAAAATTTGACGATCTCTAGACAGCAACGACGTACAACTTCCCATGGACCCTTGCGGGGGTGGAGCGTAAGTTTTACCAGGTAAGTATTTTTTTTTTTTACTTTTACTTGGTGTTAGGTCTGCTTTATGTTGATAATTAATAGTAAATCTAATGTGCTAATATTTTTTTTTAAATTTGTTGTGTACCCCTTAACTCCTCTCTACATCTCCAGCCAGTTTGGTGATGATACCATGCTCAGGGGCTTTGCAATTAACTTAAAATTTTAGGATTTCTGAAAAAAAATTCAAACATCTTTAGATGTACAACTTCCCATGGACCCTTGCGGGGGTGAAGCGTCGTGGTATTTTTAAAGTTTTACCGGGTAAGTATTTTTTTTTAACTTTTTCTTGGTGTTAGGTCAGCTTTATGTTGAAGATAATTTATAGTAAATCCTATGTGCAAATATTTTATTTTTTTACCAAGTGTAAATTAATTCGTATTTAATCAATATGAGGAAAAAAAAGGCTAAAATATGAAATTGCGAATAATTTTGCTCGGCTGTAACTCTTCTCTTTTTGGAAAAAATTTCGACCATCTCTAGACAGCAGTGACGTACAACTTCCAATGGACCCTTGCGGGGGTGGAGCCTAAGTTTTACCATAAGTAAGTATTTTACTTTTACTTGGTGGAGGGTCTGCTTTATGTTGAAGATAATTTATAGTAAATCCTATGTGCTAATATTAATTTTTTTTTACCAAGTGTAAATTCATTCGTATTTAATCAATATGAGGAAAAAAAAGCTAAAATATTAAATCCTATGTGCTAATATTTTAAAAAATTTGTAGTGTGCCCCCAACGCTTCTCTACATTCTCCAGCAAGTTTGGTGATGATACCATGTCCAGTGGCGTGCTATTAACTTGATAATTGTAGAATTTAAAAAAAAAAAATGTGACCATCATCTAAAAATTTTATATTAGCACATAGGATTTACTATAAATTATCTTCAACATAAAGCAGACCCTCCACCAAGTAAAAAATAAAATACTTACTTATGGTAAAACTTACGCTCCACGTGGGTCCATTGGAAGCTGTACGTCACTGCTGTGCAGTGATGTACAACTTCCCATAGACGCTTGCGGGGGCGTAAGTAAGCGTAAGTTTTACCGGGTAAGTATTATTTTTTTATTTTTACTTGGTGGAGGGTCTGCTTTGTGCTATTATTAAAAAATTGTATTTTACCCCCAACTCTTCTATACCTGCGGCAACTCAACTATATATGCAGCAAGTGTGGTGATGATACCATGCTCAGGGGCTTTGCAACTCGAAATAGTCAAATTTCTGAAAAAAAATTCAACCATCTATAGACAGCAGTGACGTACAACTTCCTAATGTGCTAATATTAATTTTTTTTTACCAAGTGTAAATTCATTCGTATTTAATCAATATGAGGAAAAAAAAGCTAAAATATTAAACCCTATGTGCTAATATTTAAAAAAAAATTGTAGTGTGCCCCCAACACTTCTCTACATTCTCCAGCAAGTTTGGTGATGATACCATGCTCAGGGGCTTGGCAATTAACTTGAAAATTTTAGAATTTCAGAAAAAAATTTTGACCATCTCTAGCCAGCAGTGACGTACAACTTCCCATAGACGCTTGCGGGTAAGTATTATTTTTTTTATTTTTACTTGGTGGAGGGTCTGCTTTGTGCTATTATTAAAAAATTGTATTATACCCCCAACTCTTCTTTATACCTGCAGCAAGTGTGGTGATGATACCATGCTCAGGGGCTTTGCAACTCGAAATAGTCAAATTTCTGAAAAAAAATTCAACCATCTATAGACAGCAGTGACGTACAACTTCCCATGGACCCTTGCAGTGGTGGAGTGCCAAAATATTAAATCCTATGTGCTAATATTTTAAAAAATGTGTAGTGTACCCCCAACGCTTCTCTACATTCTCTAAGTTTGGTGATGATACCATGCTCAGGGGCTTTGCAATTGACTTGAAAATTGTAGAATTTCAGAAAATTTTTTTTGACCATCTCTAGCCA
>CM070039.1:24107693-24109824 GCA_036250615.1 Ptychadena robeensis
GCTTTTATCTATACATAATGAGACAGTATAAGTATCTATCTATCTATCTATCTATCTATCTATCTATCTATCTATCTATCTATCTATCTAATCTAATATACATATTTTTTATTTCTACAAAAAGGTAAAATCTCAATTTGTTTACAGCTATATCAATAAAAATTGCCGCCATAAAACCGACTTTTGGTGGTTAAACGCTCGCAGTCGAACCACTTTCCCTCCCGAGAAGGCTGCAGAACCAAACAGAGCAAAAAGAAATAATTTATGAAAACATGGTGTACTATCATTTTCTCATTTTTCTGCAATAAGGATTGCAAATGATTCATGGAGAAAATGAAATATATTTCCCTGTCACTTCAATAAATTGTAGATTTACAGCTTCCTGACTTGAAGAGAGAAAAAAAAAGCTCAGCATGCATGAGAATGAGCTAAAAATGAGCTAATTGTGTAATGTAAATGTGACCGTGCCTCGGCTATACAGGGTATCTGTGTGTGTGTATATTTCTGGCGCTGGCTGTTTAATTACCACACTTGTTATATCACCGTAAATGTATTTTTGGTAATAACAGTTACCCCGGTTTATATTTACCGCAGGTAAATGAGCTGATTGGAATAGGTTTGTAAATCAGAGTTTTACACACAGATGTTTTCTGCCATTCGTTTTTCTTTGCAAGGAGAGGAAAAGCAAGGCACGAGGCTTGTATCACATCTAAAGTCTGAAATACAAATGTAAAATTATCTGTATATTTGGGAATCTCTGTGTACACACTCTGAGCGGTTCTTCCCATGCTGAAGATGTTTTGTTCTCACAAGTTATTTCCAGGGACATCTAATTGGCTGCATTATGATTTCTCCCCACCGGGGGCACTGTGGTGTCAGCGTGAGCATTGTGATCTGATTGGCAGCTGAATAGAATTCCAAATGTGAAGATAAAAAACTTTTTGCACTTTTTGTTTATGACATTTACATTTTCTTAATGATTATGTATAAACTAAATCATATATCTCCATATTCTTCCTGGAAATGAAAACTAAATTGCAGCATTTTTCGGCTTATAAGACGCTCCTCTGTATAGTGTATACAGTGAAGCGTCTAATAAGTTGTAAAATCTCATCTCTATAAAAAATACCGGGTACCTGCAGTTCTGCTGGATTGGAGCTCCTTGCTGGAGAGGCAGGGAAGATGCCAGTGTCTTCCCCCTCGTCCTGGTCTTGTTCTGCAGAGCTGTATGGGAGAGGACTAAAGCCCCCCATACACGTCTAGATTTTCTGTTCAATCAACTTAAAAAGATACATTTTTGGGGGTCAGGGGAATCTGTGATTGATTGTAATGTTTGCCAACTGTAGTAACAGATATTTGATCAACTTTTTTGGGATCGACTGAAAGTTTAATCATTTTAAATAAAACCAATTAAAATTTTCCAGCACGTCCAATCATTGTTCAATAATGTTTTTCCCAATATAAATTTTTAAAGTTTTAGGTTGATCTAACCATGTGGGCTGCCATAGATTTCCAATCAATCAACAAAAAAATGTATTGAATTAAGTTGATTGGATGAAAAATCTAGACGTGTACGGGGACCTTTAAGCAGCTGCTCTCGTACAAACATCTGCAGAGGGACGATCTATCCATGGAGGGATCATCCGTCTGCAGATCTGTATGTGCGCTACAGCGGATGTCCGATCCCATACAAAGTCGTGACAGCTTCAGACAGATGATCCGTACATAGATGGATGGATGAATGGATTGCCCGCCTGCATGTCTTTGTATATGAGCAGGCGATCCCTCCACTCTCATGCAGAGCTGTGACAGCTTCCTCGCTGTGGCTAAGCTCAGTGCTTCAGCTCACCTTTAGCTCAGTGCTTAGCCACAGCAGCAAACACAGAAGTGTGACCACCCGTGGCCAGTTGCGCATTTAGAATATAAATCACACTTGATTTTACCCTCCTGAATTTGGAGGGGAAAAGGTGCGTCTTATAGTCAGGCAAATCTACAATTTACTTTTTTAAAACTAAAGCCCCCCATACACCTTTAGATCACTTTAATTTCCTTTAGATCTACCAACAACTAAGTAGTGCTGGGTCCTCCCTTATAGAATACATAGTGATTGGAAGGTATATATCACTGCTAT
>CM070039.1:24111922-24121925 GCA_036250615.1 Ptychadena robeensis
TTGGACAAACTTACAAAATCAGTGAGGGGTCAAATAATTATTTCCTCCACTGTAAGTATACCTCAAAGTAGAGAGATGAACTACACACAGGTAAGACAGTTGTTTAGTGTTCTATGGTCCACTCCCACTTTCTGCACACCGGAGCCTTTTTAGCCAGGGTTCCTCTGGCTGAAGCCCAATAAATCCCAGTGTGTATCGGGGTGGAATGGGAAAACCCATCCAGTTCCTTCCCTTCAATTCCAGAGCCCAGGACCCTTAAAAACTACTCTCCAACGTGCTCCAACCTATCCCTAGACAGATCTCCCCATCCAGCATCCACCCTTTGGATTCCCTATTAAAAATAAATATATCTATATGATTCATAGTTAATCTAAAGAACACTGGAATCGCTATACGAGACAAGAGACATACTGCATAATTGAAGCGGACCTACCACTATAAATTCATCATTACATGAATGGCACTAGAAGAGCTGATTAAAGGGGAAAAGCATAAAAAATCCCTCAGAAAAACTTACCCGTCAGAAGCTATTTAACAAGATCCCTCGCAGCCCTGGCTCAGATGAAGCGCTCCGCAAAACCCCACCGGAACTCACCTCAAAGATAGATGGGTACATCTCTAATCTCGGCTCTGCATTAAAACAAATGAGACAAATTTTCCCATAGAAAACCATTATAAATGCCCCCAGGGGCCACTTGCAATATTGCTTTCTGAGTTAACCCCCGGAAGCCTGAAAAAGAAAGATAGAATCTCTCATACGATTCCGTGGAACAGCAGGTAGGCAGCAGGTATGGTGGCAGCCATACTTTAAACTTAAATTTTACATACGCTATTTTTTGGACTATAAGACGCACACAGTTTTTAGGGCAGGAAAACCAGAAAAAAATATGTAATACGTTTTTACATCAATTGGGTTAATACAATGAATTCAATTAATGCAATATTCAATTTAGCCAGCAGGGGTCAACTAGCAGCAGTACACATCATTCTCCACACTGATCTGGAGGAGGAGGGGGGCAGACATCTGCAGATTCTCTCCTCAGTCTCTGGTCTCCTCTCCGGCTGGCTGTTATTGTGTCTGGGGGAGCTGCAAAGTGATTGAAGTTCCCACGGACAGGAGAGAGGGAAAGATGCCAGTTCATCTATATCTCTCTCTTCATTCCCTATGGCAGGAGGGCTCTGAGCTTTGCTGGCATAGGCAATTACACAGTTCAGATGGGAGAGCCGGACACCAGCCGGCATCTCACAACTGACAGCCCCTCGGCTAATCTCCGTGCCGGGAGAGCTGGCTGGAAACAAAGGTGCGACCACCGGCCGCATTTGGACCATAAGACACAGGCACTTTGTGTCCCCAATTTTGGGGGTGAAAAAGTGCATCTTATGGTCCGAAAAATACAGTACCGTATATGCCGGCGTATAAGACGACTTTTCAGTACCTTAAATTCCTGCCCAAAGTTGGGGGTCGTCTTATACGCCGGGTGCCGCAGGCAGGGGGGTACAGGGGATCATCTATGGCAGCCGGTTACTAAATCCGCGCTGCTTGAAGCTGCGAGCGGCTGGCTACAGAGATACATTGTTACATTGTAAGAACGAGTGAGCAGTGTTACCATGGCTACAGGACGCTCTGCACAGAGAACACACACTGTTTCTGTTGTAGACTGCTGTAACTTTGAACATTCATAGCAGGAAAACCATTTATAGTATATGATGAAACTTTCAGGGTCAGTAATGCTCACCTACTACTACGTACACCCCAAGTTTCACCACTCTAGCTATAATACTTAAAAGTTACATTTCAGCTAAATTCCAGCCACCAGACAATGCTTTTTCATTTACTCCTATATGCAACATTTAACTTGCCTACATTGAACACATATATCTTTAAATCCCTGAATAGTAGAACCTTGAAATTTTGTGGTTTACTAGTTAACCCCTAAGACTATATCCTTGCAAATGTTCAGGTCCCTGAGCATAATCCTTCCTACTAATAGCCCCCTATAAAATATTGCTTCCCTATGAGCATAAAGCACTACTCTGCTGCATACATGCTTTCACTTATCCTATCCTTACTAATACAAAAAAAGATCGGACTTCTAAGGGTGTTGGAGATCTGTGGGTTGAAAGAGTAGACATACATTTTTTTATTTGGTGAGCGTTGGAAGAGGGGGTAGTCTTATACGGCGAGTATATAACAAACTCTATATTTTTACTGGAAAAGTTGGGGGATCGTCTTATACGCCCAATCGTCTTATACGCCGGCATATACGGTATATATTTTTTAGATATAGAGTATACATCCACTTTAAAGTTATATTTTTTAATGGTAAATGAAAAGCGTTTCCCTAAAAAACAACTTCTACACCCCAGGCCAATAGATTCTTGTGTAAAGCCCCCCATACACGTTCCGATTATTCTCCCGACCGATTTTTCGTCCGATCCTGTCACCCGATTTTCACCTAAAATGTTATGGTCAGTCGGCTGGCATGAAAAATCGGGATTCTAATTATCACCGATCCATCAGCCCGACCCTATTTATTAACAGCAGATCGACCAAAAATTTACGGACAGGTCCGAAGCGGTCCCGACTGATTTTTCGGCCGATTTTGAGAAATCGGGATCGGTCGGGTCCATAATTCCGAACCCGATTAATCTCCTGATCGATTAACCTCCCGACCTGATCGGTCGGGCAAAATTCGTACGAAAAATCGGAACGTGTATGGGGGGCTTAACCTAGTATAAACACACGTCTATACACAAACCCAAAGGACAGTGCAGGCGTGACAATAATTTGATGAAAGCTGCAGAAGGGGTATCACATGAGCCCCCATACTCGACTGCCTCGGGTAGTTCCAGGTATAAGGAAACGCACAGCTCATTGCTTTTATTGATCATGCTAATTTATTTAGAAAGGCATAAGTGATATACACTCAAATATAGGAAACATGTTTACAATTATTTTTGCATATTTCAATAAATTAAAACAAGTTAAATCAGTGCTGATTAGAGAGGAACATGAGAAGTATACTTTAGAAATGGTTAGACTGGAAGATTGAAATCTCAGTGTCACCACCAGCACATCAATGTCTAAAGTTGGATTGTAAGGCCAAGGCTCCACTGCGTCTTTTTGCCAACACTCGGCGCATGTCTTTTAGATGATGCAGAAACGCTGTCCATTATATTCAATGGGGCAGTACACACAGAAACAATACGCTTGTGAAGCATCGAGCTCTATTCTCAACTCCCCTTACATTATTTTAAGAGGTGTAGTGTGTCGCAAGCGTGCAGACGTGCCCATACAGAATATATGGGTGTGTCTAAAAAGTGTGTCCAAAGTGCCCCTAGCGCTGAAAAAAAAAAGTCACGTCTACAACGCATTGAAAGTGCACCAAATTGCAACAAGTCACATTAAAAGGCACCTAAAAACACATTTTTGTTTTTCCAAACCTGGTGGAGCCTTGGCCTAATAAACTGCTTTCAGTATCTAACAGACTTGGCCTTAAGTTGGCTCAGTGCTTCATATCCCAGTGAGGTCATGTTTGGATTACCATGCAGAAAATGACAACATTTAAAAGAATCCGATAATACATTTTTTTTATTTCCCCACCATACCATTGACCCCTCAGGAGTGCAGAACTACCCTGTACCTCAGGGTATGGAGACTGCACTGGCTTGATTTAGCTTCTTCTACCTTGTGTAAGCTCTTTCTGGAACAAATCTTACAACAGACATTTTTTTCTACTCCAACGGCTGAATGATGGTGGTGGGAGAAGTATTTTTGCTGCTACTTAGAAGGACATACACTGCCTGGCCACAAATAAAAGTCACCACCTGGATTTTACAAAGCAAACAGGTACAAGCCTTCGATTGGATAAATCTGGGGTTGCTGCAGTTGGTCAGGTCTAGGTTCAGCAACAGTATATGCTCCAAGAATGAGGTCAGCTGACTACCTGACTATACTGAATGACCAGGTTATTCCATCAATGGTTTTTTTCTTCCCTGATGGCACGGCATATTCCAAGATGGCAATGCCAGGGTTCATCGGGCTCAGATTGTGAAAGAGTGGTTCAGGGAGCATGAGACATCATTGTCACACATGGAGTGGCCACCACAGAGTCCAGACCTTCATCCCATTGAGAATCTGTGGGATGTGCTGGAGAAGGCTTTGCGTAGTGGTCTTCAATGCAGGAGCTTGGTGAAACATAAATGCAACACTGGATGGAAAGAAATCATATGACATTGCAGAAGCTTATCGAAACAATGCCACAGCGAACACGTGCCACAATCAAAGCTAAAGGTGGTCCAATGAAATATTAGTGTGTGTGACCTTTTTTATGCCAGGCAGTGTATAAAACAATCAAATAGACAATTGCCTCAATGGGATTCTAGTTGGACAACTGGATAAGGAATTGAACTAGTCACATTACACAAATGACATCACTTTATTGGGAAAGGAATATAAAAATGTATTTTCTCAACACAAGTGATGCAATCTGTGTAATGTGACTAGTGCAATTATCTAGTTGTCCAACTAGAGTCCCATTGAGGGACTCGTCTGTTTGATTTCCTTTAGATCTCCATGTAATATGAAGGACTTCCTAAACCATCAAGTCTACCTGTGTTCAATCGCAGAGCACCTGGCACTACATAGTTGTTGGTAGATCTAAAGGATATTTGACAGAGACATCTAAAGGTGTATGGCCAGCTTTAATGGTTCGATCATCATATAGAGCAGTGGTTCCCAAACTTTTCTTGCTGGGCCCCCCTTTAGTGACATTATTGAGCCCCCCCCCCCCCTCCCCATTCAAACACAGGTTAAGAATAAGGATCTGCACCCCCCCTGGAATACCTTCATGCCCCCCCCCTCCAGTTTGGAAACCACTGATATCGAGTGACACAAGGGTCCCCATACACCTTTAGATTTCTCCTTTAGATCTCTTTTTGTTTTACCAAAACCTTGTAATATGAGGGACTTTCTAAACCATCAAGTCTCCCTGTGTTCAGTCGCAGAGCACCCGGCACTACATAGTTGTTGGTAGATCTAAAGGATATCTGACAGAGAGATCTAAAAGTTTATGGCCAGCTTTATACATATACATATATATATATATATATATATAAATATATATATATATATATATTCTTTGAGCACAGGAGTGTTTTGTAATATAAGATATATATACTCTAACAATCAAACAAGAATAAAACACACCAAAATACAGATTTTCAAATATAAGCATTTGCACCCGGACACCTCATTTTTGATTTTGGAGTGAAATCTAAATCAGTGCATTGTTGGCTCACTATAAATGTCCAAGCATAGAAATCCCCCAATAACAACACCAAACAGACCACATTGTATACATTACATAAAAGGAGAGTTCAGAATGAATATCCAAAAAAGTGATGCACAAAGGCCACAGTACAAAACAAAACCCTAAAAACTTACAGTATCGAGGCTCAGTCCCCACAATAGCAGTGCAGCAGCGAATAAGACTTTTTTTAATAAGCAATTGTGTTGTACAATATTTAAAGTCAGCAGGAGCATTTATATAAAAATCACCTTGCACGCGGCACAACCAGCGGCATTCAGCATGCTTAACAGGAGCAAAGCTTTCTTCGAATCAAACACTTGGCACACAGTAGGCTAGATCTGGCATTAAATGGCATGCACACTCAAACAATGCAAATTATTGTGTTACGAAATACCTAAAGGCCTTCCCAGGGCTTTGCTACAATCAAAAGTTATTATTTAAAAATAACTCCAGTGTTAGGGTCAGTATAAAGAGTGCAAGGAAGCAACTGTTCCGTATAGAGAGTATATTGGTTCTTTAACAAGAGAGATTGGCCAACTGGCTACTCTTGGCACCATGTTGGATGTAGCAGCTGAACTCTCCATTTCTCAGGATGATGGACAGCATGGGACATCACAGATAGCAGGGACACTGGAGTTTTGTGAGATTTGGCATCACCAGTATCCCTGTTACATGGACAATCTACTTATATCAAAAGTTTTACAAACAGTCACTCACAAGACACAAATGTTAAAAGCAGAGAAGGTAAAAGTTACATGTAAGGTAAGAGCTGTACGTCTATATATTTAGTTGGGATACTGCAGTTCTGAAATCTGATGTAGCTGCCTTTTATGTATAAAACCACACAAATTATGATTCTTGTCTAAGCGATTCCAATTGTTGTTCACAGTGGGTGGTGGGCATAGCACAGGCATATAAAAAATTCTACTATAACAAGGTCCACTGGATTTCGGAGGGGGGCCCAGAAAGAGCACAATTCTTCTGTAGTAATCCAGAAATGAAGTGAAGGTAGGGGAGGGGTTATTTAACCTGATGAGCGTTTCGGATTACTTTTTAATCCGCTGGTATTCTTTGCTCTCCATCCACTCCCCACACATTCCCAGCGCTGTGTGTTCTACCGGCGCTGCCTGCATAACATGGAGGTCAATGGCGGCACTCCCCCCCACCCATTCGGTGCCACCGATGAGGCAGACCCACCGATACTCATATTCGCAACTGGCTCGCCAGGGATAGGTAAGTATCCCCGAACGCAGCTCAAATTTACCCAGTGCTGGGTTCAGGGTAAACGCTCAGGAGGTTAATAGCGCTGGTGGGCTGAATTGCTCAGCAGCTTCTTCTGTAATGGGGAAAAGGTAATAAATAGTTGCGTACAACAGCAGTGGTTACACAGAAGGGCCTCCAGTAGGTGTATGGCACCTCATAGAGTAAAAATGGGTCAGTATGAGGTGTAGGTGATTAAGTTGCGTGTTGGTTAACAAAGGGCTGTCGTCCGAAACGAGTCCCAATGACCCTACTGAACCCTAGCATCCGTAACCAGAAAGCAACATCATCCTGGTAGCCAAACGGCTGAAGACACATGGCCTTGAAGGAGAACAGTTCTTGCTAAGCCTGCACTGTACCTCCTTTAATATGAGTATTTTATATTTTATTTAATAATTTACAGTACTTTGTAGCACTAGGTTGTGCACTTTGTGTCCTTGTTCCCATTTTTCTGCCATGGGGTGACAGGACATCACCTTTCTTCATGCTATAGGAGCCTACATCTCCTTCTGCATACTCCTTAATGTAAAATAATGACACCCATCACTGTAATAAGGGAAGAAGGATGCCGGGATAGGAACAAAGAGACACAGATATTGTTGCCATGCATTGAGAAAGCAGAATTAATTCGATTTTTAAATCTACTAATCTAAAGAAACAGAATGTTCAGTGTACTATAGCTTTATAAATGGCTAAATTGCTAGAAAAAAAAAACCTTACTATCAGACTATAATGACTTTTCAAATACTTAACTCTAAGCAGTATATATAAACATTGTATTTAAATGGTAAATCATTTAACATTCGTATTTAGTAAATTGGAGTTTCAGGACTGCTGCCGGTATTATACAACCAAAGTCTCTCCTATATAAAAGACACTCACCTAATGTAGAATCCATAAACCCATATATATAGACCACTAAGTCTTTACACCTCTACTACTATATATTTTTAAATATTGTGCCAAATTGTTATAAAAGTAAATAAAAAAAAGGGTTGTGCGTATATTTAATACTGCGTTTCTGCATAGATGTTTGTTCTGCTTGTACTACTACGTATGGGTACAATGTAGTGATCACAGTCTGGCTTCAACTAGTCCAAGGCGTTACATGTCCGAGTTTGGAGAGTAAATACTGACCCTCACTTATGCTGGGTGGGGTTCAACAACCAATAATTAGACCAATGAGTGATGTCCTGTGTAATGATCATGATTGACCATGCACCCTGAGGTCCTCAACCCCTAAATCAGGACTTTCTCTACCCAAACATCCAGCCTTTACTCTAGTGAGCCAGTGAGCAGACGATATAGGCAGTTATAATGATTAGTATGGGAAAGGTAAGTAAATGATTTCTACTACAGATGAGTGAACCTTTAACAACACGTTTTGATCCATAGGGACGTTTGCCAGTGGTCTGTTTTTCCACCGTCACATTTTACATGCCCAGTCCACAAGGCATTTGGCCATATTTAGTGGCCATTCGGCCATTTACTTATATTTGGTGAGCTTCAAGTGTCTCAATGCACTGTGTCTCAATACACTGACAAGTTTATGCTATACCATGACCTTCAGCTGTGGGTTGGCAGTGCTTTATGGTCTAACTAAGGGGTGGGCAAACTTTTTGACTTGTGTGCCATAATGGGTTATTAAATTTGACAGAGGGGCTGCTGCAAAAGCCTGTAAGGGGCATCAGGCATAGGTGTCCTAAGTACTTGTAGCCAAGACAGAACATTTAAAAAGAAAAAATATATATAAAACAATATTAGTAAGTAGAGGCTTTTGATACTATTATTGCAGGCAAACCCCGGTCATTAGAAGAACGTGATGACATGCTGCTGCAGGGAACCTCGAACGGCTCCAATATCGAGCCGTGTGTTCCCTGCAGCTCTCCATTTTTTCTCTAGCTTTTTGAGTTTCTAGACATGCT
Source organism: Ptychadena robeensis (assembly GCA_036250615.1). Lineage (NCBI taxonomy): Eukaryota > Metazoa > Chordata > Amphibia > Anura > Ptychadenidae > Ptychadena > Ptychadena robeensis. The sequence goes on from CM070039.1 coordinate 24,120,420, forward strand.
TAGGTTTTGCAGGTAAGCTACTACCTCCTGTACCAAATGGGAGCTGTGCACTAATTATTCCCTCTTAAAACCAAAGTATTAAAAAATAAACAAAAACTTTTCTTCACCAAATTTATTTATTATTTATATACCATTGGAAAAGTAGATCCTGCCAAAAAGTTGGAGGATTGAAGCTAATCCATGTCCCTATTGTGTTAATGTTTCCTATGAATTAACCTTCCTGGTGTTGTGGCAGATCTGCACCATTTTTTCAGGGTGTGAATCGGCGCTCTACGGGAGATTGCGAGAACACTCTGCCGTGATACCCCATCCTCCCCCTCCTCTCTACACATCGCCGGCGTCATCATAATGCCGGTGATGTGGGTCTGGAAAAGTGACGCCGCCACCATTAGCATGACATCCCCCCGGCACTTTGGAAGGGATTGGCACAGCACTGCTGTGCTTGCCCGATCCCAGCATGGGCAGAGTTTATTTTAAGAACAAACTGTGAAAAATGCTCTGCTGTTATTCATTGTTGAACTCCTGGGCCCAAACCCAGTACGGGTTTGGGCCCAGGAGTTCAACAATGAATAACAGCAGAGCATTTTTTTTATATAACATTTTTTAAGAATCTCTACATGTTGGTCATCCATGAAATAATTGTTTCAACAAATGAATTGTTTATTTTATGAACTGATTACCCGACATGGGTAGTTTGCTCAATAAACGATCATTTTCATTGAATAAAAAAACTGAATTTTGAAAAATTGATTTTGAGCAAAATCCCATTTCATTTGACCAAATTGATCTCCTTTATTGTGACAAATAATCATTTTTGACTGAAAGATTGAAAAGGTCGCCTCTATGGCTCACTACTCCTATGTTATGTAAATAGCCCTGAGCCATGCATAGTGGGGTGGGAGGAGTTTGGCTCTTTCATCTCTTTTGACAGGATTTTTCAGTTAATGGGAGACCAGACATTTGAAGAATGAAGACAAAAGACACTCCTAGAGTATTGAAAAATGGGACATGTCTTTATATCAATATTCTAAATGACCCAGCCATTCTCTGTGGGGTTGAACACCTTGTCTTGGAGCACTAAGGACATAAAAGAGATCTGGTCCAAAGATTTTTTTTTTTTACACAATTGGTGTTTTTAAATTGGATCACTCATCTCTAGTTGTTATTGTTCCAGCACACATTATCCTACCACCCCATAAAGTCCTTATAGACATAAATCAGATTCTCCTTTTCATGTTTTTAATGGGGGCCATTTTTGTCGCTATGCCAAATATGCATGCGCATAGGGCCCCAGGAACCCCGGGGAGGCATCCCGCGTCCCCTCTCTCGACATAGGCGCCCCCTCTCTCCTCATGCAGATTTAATCAGAAGCGAGCTGCCGATGGTGGTAGGGGGTTTGGTGGTGGTGTGGATGAGCTGAAGAACAAGAAATGGAACACGCCCAACTGACCCATCTCCCAATCCCCACTGGCAGTTTGCTCTGTTCAGATCTGCACGAGCAGGGGG
>CM070039.1:24135662-24149108 GCA_036250615.1 Ptychadena robeensis
GAGATGGTCCCCAGGCAGGGGGGCCTGCGGCACCCGGCGTATAAGACGACCCCCGACTTTAGAGAGGATTTTAAGGTACTGAAAAGTCATCTTATACGCCGGCATATACGGTATATAGGAACTACAAATGGTGAAAAGAACACCCATAAGCAGCAAAAATTCCCCCCCAAAAAATTCAGGGGCAAGGGGACTTTAATGGCCACCAATATTAATCAGAGTAAATAAGACTGAAGTATATATTTAGATAAAACATTAGGTCATGTTTAATACACAATAGCAGTTAAAACATACAGCATAGCTGGGTTGGCTGACATCAATACATAGCATGGGTGAAATAAGAAAGATTCCTGTAAATAGTCCGTACAGTATACAAACAGAAAAAGAGATGAGTTCATGGGTCAAAGTTATAAGAGCAATGCCAGGATAAGGGATCCTATCAAACAGGGTCCACTTCACCCCAATTAGGTGAGAAAGTGTGGAGAGTAGATTATATGAACGGCTTCGACTTCTAAGCCGTTCATATAATCTACTCTCCCCACTTTCTCACCTAATTAGTAAGCTAATTACCTAAGTTACCCTAGAACCTTTGACTACTACTAAATACTGCCTTGTTTTACCCAGCAATACTTGGTTAATTATATTACCGTGAGATTGCTCTACACCCACAAAGACCGCAACAGGTCCTGCTGGTTGCCTGGTCGCCTTTCTTCGGCCCCTCGTTCTTTGCCCGGGTATAGCCCCGCTGGGGGCATCTGGCTGTTGCATTCCATCGACTTGGCGCTCTATATACCCATACAAATACAGAATTCATTTGGATAAAGACACCCCCTGAGGAAGTACACATACGAAACGCGCGTTGGGGTGAAGTGGACCCTGTTTGATAGGACCCCCTATCCTGGCATTGCTCTTATAACTATGACCCATGAACTCATCTCTTTTTCTGTTTGTATACTGTACGGACTATTTACAGGAATCTTTCTTATTTCACCCATGCTATGTATTGATGTCAGCCAACCTAGCTAAGCTGTATGTTTTAACTGCTATTGTGTATTAAACATGACCTAATGTTTTATCTAAATATATACTTCAGTCTGATTTACTGATTAATATTGGTGGCCATTAAAGTCCCCTTGTCCCTGAATTTTTTCGGGGGGAATGTTTGCTGCTTATGGGTGTTCTTTTCACCATTTGTAGTTCCTATATAAGACATTTCCACAGTTGGGACAGAGACAGCAATAAAAACATCAAAAATAGAAGCAAAACTCAAATGGTCTACATATAGATTTATCAATAGTCTCTGTACCATCGCCAACATGTTTCAGGGAACTCTACAAGGCTCTCTTTATCGGGGCTTGGGAATGAAGGAGTTCTGGGCGTTGGAAAGTAGGTCTCTTGTATGAACAGTTTTGCACAGAGTTTGGAATCGGCTGCAGCCACTGGTCCTCTGAGTCACCGTACCAAAAGGGCAGCATACAGCACACAGATATTCTATTTAGGGGTCTATCTAGAGAAAATCTTGGCTTTGATAGAGTAAGATTTCAGTATTAAGGCACATAGCATTTATGGGATAGAATTGTCCACATTTCATTTATGATAGAAGCAGCAGCAGAAGAGAGGTCTTGGTATCTTTATCCATGTGGTGGCTTAATGAAGTGTGCTACAACACACTGGACAACATACCTGCAACTAGTAACTGAAACAGTTTTTTGCTCTATAAGACTCATCTTTTTTACTTTCCAAATCTGTGGGAAAATGTCTGTGCAAAATATATATGCTGTGCTACGCACTGCTCGAGTTGAGGGCTTTTTGATTCCATTCATCCCTTCTCACCATAACCTTCATGGGTACTCTTTGTGCAAAATATATAAATACATGCACATCGTATAACATGCGGTTGGGAATGTGAGCATCATATGAGGGCAATGTGCAATCACCCGCCGGCAAAGGCTATATTGTATGACCCCACTGCCTCTGAAGCCAATCACTGAGCTTGGCTGCAGAGACAAAGGCGGGGAATCTCTGAGAAGGAAGATCCGCCCATAGGCAGGTCTTTCGTCTGATTCTCCCCCTACTCTTGGCCAATGGATGTTACAAGCCACCTGCCAAATGGGGCAGGAATCCACCCGCCTGGTAAGTTTACTGGCCGTGTGGATGGTGTGTCTGTCCTGGCTCAGCGAGACAGAGCTCTGCTCCATATGGAAGAAAGAGGACGGGGAAGCAGTCACCTTTAACTCCCGCACTGGCAGACGGCAGCACCGAACTCCGTCTTGCAGAGTCTGGATTTTTTCTTTATGTATTTTTTGGCCAAAAAAAGACGCTCCCATTGATGGTGCATCTTTTCACCCGAAAAATATGTTTTTTAAACTTTAACTTCCAATGGGCAGAAGGCAAACCTATTCCTCAGAGCCAAAATGTCAGGAGCTAGGGCTTTGTTCCATCTCCCCCAGTCAAGCTAAAAGGCTAACATCCCAGGAGGAGGGCATTGTTCCAGCAGAGTATGCAAGGCTGGAACAACACCGTATGTATATATACACTGAAAGTAGAGGCACTCACAAGCTGGTGTAGGTATCTGATCCATTTTTACATATTTACATCCACTAAGAAAGGAAAGTGAGTCTCTGTCACATAATATATTCACTGCCCTTGCAATAAAGTATGTTCATAAGCTACTTATTTGCAAGTGCAGTGAATATATTATGTGACTCACTGCCAGTTCCAGCTAGTGAAATTTGACTCTCTAAGTGTGTTTACACCCCCTAGCGATCCCAGCAGAGTACAATGTGCTCTGGTAGAAATTCCAGCCTTCCTCCCGCCTCTGTCTACGTCGCTGGCGGCATCAATGATGATGGCGAAGTGGGCTGGAAAACCGACTCCCCTCCATTAACAAGAGTTTGGCTGAACATAAAAGACATGACCTGCATCTTCCCCTGAGGCTGCTGTGAGCTGTGCTGTGAATGGCCATCAGGTACAGGTATGAGGTTTAGGTGATGGTCAGCAAATATTCCTATATACACTACACATTGGGATTGCTAGTTTAAAAAAAACGGCCTCAGAAAAAAACAGTATATAAAACTTACTAAATTAAACTTTGCCAAATACATTCCCATTGCAAAAAGGTGTTCCATGACCTCCTATACTGACACAGATTCTAGTTTCATACAGACCCTTGTATAATGCTCCAGTACATAATTAGGATATTTGATTCTAATACAGTCCTTTGTTTATATAAAGTCCTTATTTTACATACTTAATTCGTCTTCAAGCCTCATTAAGTTGAGTAATTTGATCCCTAATTTGGATATCTAACATGACAGATAATAGTGCTCTAAGCACTGCGGCTAATTCTTTGGGGTTTAAAGGCGCTTGTGCCCCTGCAGTGCCCCCGTATCACTACAGCGGCATTAGCATTCGGATCCTTGTGGCAGTCTGAAGATTCCTGGAGTTGTCTGTGGATTCTGTATCATTGTCAGGGACTGGCGGAGAAGGGGAATGTCATTATTAAAAAGCAATCAGCAGACGTGCATCTAATATAAACAGAATAGTGTGCAAAAAATTTGCACTTGGCCAAATTTTTGTACATTTCCCTACCTACACAGCCAGAAGTATAGGGACCTTTAAATTCCTATATTCAGGTATTTCTAGTGATAAGTACAGTTGATACTACAACATACAAAGCCATTTTAGACCATTCTGCTCTTCGAACCTTGTGGCAATATTTTGGAGAATGACCTTTTCTGCTTTAGCATGACTGGCCCCCTGTGGTTTGAGAAATCTGATGGGGATGACCTTCAGTAGTCTGGAACTCAACTCCTTGAACACCTTAGCAATGAAAAGCTTCTAACCAAGATCGGGCCGCCATTCAAGCACCATCAATACCAGATCTCACAAATGATCTGGTGACCCAATTGACACATATACCACTCCAAAATCTAATGGAAATCTTGCTGTAAGTGTGGGGAGATGTTTAAACACCAAATTGGGTGGGTGGGGGATTTGGGACACATATTTGTGCACAAAGTTTAGTAATGGGACCCCAACAAACTCATAAAAGGTGTCAGGCATCCACAATATAGTATATAATTGTTTCTGAACATGAATTGTTGGTTGAGTTAAGTCCCATTTGTTGGAAGTTTCCTAAAGATGGCCATCCATGCTTCAAAGTTTAATGTATTGTTAACAATCATTTGAAAATCAATTCCTTTTTAACTGAATCGATTGAGTAAAAGTGATGGAAACTAAAGTGGACCTACACTGCCTGGCCAAAAAAAAATAGTCACCACCTGGATTTAACTAAGCAAATAAGTACGAGCCTTCTATTGGTCTATTGGATAAATATGGGGTTGCTGCAGTTGGTCAGGTCTAGGTTCAGCAACAGTAAGTGCACCAAGAATGAGGTCAGCTGACCTGACTATACTGAATGACCAGGTTATTCCTTCAATGAATTCTTTCTTCCCTGATGGCACGGGCATATTCCAAGATGACAATGCCAGGATTCATCGGGCTTAAATTGTGAAAGAGTGGCTCAGGGAGCATGAGACATCATTGTCACACATGGATTGGCCACCACAGAGACCAGACCTTAACCCCATTGAGAATCTGTGGGATGTGCTGGAGAAGGCTTTGCGCAGCCATCAGACTCAACCATCATCAATGCAAGAGCTTGAAAAATTAATGATTGTGAAAAATGAATACAACATGGGATGGAATTATGGAAATAAATCTTGTGACATTGCAGAAGCTTATCGAAACAATGCCACAGCGAATGCGTGCTGCAATCAAAGCTAAAGGCGGTCCAACGAAATATTAGACCTTTTTGGTGGCAGCGTGTCACCTCCCTTCCTGCTTTCTATTATCGGCACCAGAAGTGCAGATTATAGGACAGATTGGGGAGGTTTAAAAGAAAATTTGGGGGAAAATCTACTAAATCCAGAGACGTTCCTCCTCTCCAGTGACATCGTACCATGGCAAGCTCCAGACACAAGTCTCCTTTCACCTGGAAGCCCGCTGTGGTGACATTGGAGGGACGGGTATTGCCAGCGGTAGATTCGGATTGCTGGAGGTCTTGAAATCTGGAGGACTGGATCCTAGAAGTATGGCGGTGCAGGAGCGAGGGGAAGGCAAGTATATGTATTTATTTATTATCCTAGGGGATTGAATTGCCTGGATAGGGTCTACAAAAAGGTACATAATGTATATATATATGCTTTTTCTTCTACAGTTGAGAAGTGCTTTAAGCATGTTAGAAAATTGCAGTTTAGGGCAGGAAATTGCCGTAATGCAGAAATTACGCTCCAATTAAAAACCAATAGACAAAAAGTAACCAATGCACCCCTGTACACGTCAATGGGATGCACCTTATTGATTTTCAATGGACACGTCCATATCAGACATGCGATGCTAGCTTGTCGTGTAAAGGAGAACACAGAAAACTGTTTTTTTTCATCCACAACACAGTGCATGAGTAGACTTTGACGCGCTTGTGTATGTAAAAGCCTCATTGATTCGTACACAAAATATCCAACACCTTGGGGTGGACAGGTAAAAACAAAGCATGTTGAGTTATAATAATTTCCGCCTTTACATCATCTAACATACATGCTACAATGGAATCATTTACAATATTATCAATAATAAAAGACGCATATAACTTTCTCATACCTTTTTCTTCTGGTCTTTCCAGTTCAGTTCTTTCCCCATAATATCCACTATACGTGGCAGAGCTTCTTCTGCAGCCTGGACATTGAGGAAAGCCAAGCGTGTACGACGTGAGATGACATCGATGGCGCTGCATGCATACTCCTTTAATGCATATTTCACCTGTAAAAGATCCCCAATATATGAGATTGACAGTATCAGAACTCAGACTATTTTCAGCCACATGTTATGTCATATTGCACAATCTAATTGCCATTGATTATTGTTCCACTCCTTAATTTAGGCTGGGGCTTCAAAGAGTACTCAGCTTGGTGATGACCACTATGTGTACCTATCTCTTGTTAATTGACATAAACTTTTACAGGATTGTATACATGATAAAGTGAAGTTGTTTGAACAGCTATTACTTGGGCTTTAATCTCCACTGGAAAAAAAACCCCTGCAATACCATCTTTAGCCACAAGATACCCCCAGCGAACACTTGTCATCAATGTACAGATCACGTCATCTTCTTTCTCATACAACAGGGAAGATACGGGGGCAGAGGGGGATGCGGAGCGCTGCAGCTCTCTCCCCTCTCTGCATGACTCGCTCATGGCCATTTATCTGGCCCATATCTAATGGGGCCATCCCTGTTTTCGAACGGTACCAAATCAATCCGTAAACCACGGTCGATGTTCATTGCTTTGCATGGTGACTGCAGGGTCTCTATGCAAAGCATTGTTGAAGCTGGAGACACCAGCTCCTTCCCTGCCCAGAACCTCGAATGACTCCTATATCGAGCAGCGTGTTACCAGCTTTAGGCAGCACATTTCCCTTTTAAATAGCACATATAACACAAGTAGAGCACAATCCAAATGCAGTGCGAGTCCAACATTTAATACTTCAGATGCTCAAAAGAATAAGTGTACTTTAATACAAAGTGGACATATCCTTCTTTCCCCTTCCTATCCTAACCCATCCAACCCCCAGATTTATAATTACAGACATCATTCTACTCTTTGTTTACATCCGTAGGTCCCCGTAAGGAAAGGATATGTGCAGTTTGTTATAAAGTGCCCTTAATCTTTCAAGCACTAGATGTTGGACATGCACAGAATATGTATTATAGCGCTGCCGGTTACTGTGTCTTAGGTGCAAGCTACTAAAGCCACAGCTAAAAAAAAAATAAAATTACCCACATTTTTGTTTGCAATGTCAATTAATTATTGAAGTCAGCCCAACTTAACCGTCCTCATTAAACAAAGTGAATTCCCTTACTTAGTTCTTAGCAAAAAAAAGTTTAGGATGTTTTTAGGTTAGTGGCTGTGTTTGTGCTGATGTGTCAGAATTTTAATTAGCATATTTTTGATCCTGCCATTATAGACTATCCCTAAGATAGGCTAAGACAGTGTTTCCTAAACTTTCCCTGCAGGGCCCTCCTTTTTTAGACAGGAGCATTATTCCTGCTTGCCCCTCCCTCAGACCCCCTAGCCAGCCCCCCAGTTTGGGAACCACTGGACTTCGCCATTAATTCCGTTAAAAATAGATCCTCCTGCTGCTGTCTCCTAATACTCTGTTCTGTAGAAAAGGGCATTTTCTGGTCCCCATGCATAACACAGGAAAGATGTACTACTGGTACTCCAAAGGGATTTGATCCAATGTTACTTGTTATGGTAGCCATACACCGGCAGATTCCTGCCCGATTTTTCAGCAGATCGACCACCACGTGCGCCCCCGGCGGTCACAAATTGGGTGATCCGACGTGTCGTTAAATTGCTAGGCAATCCCATTACTTTGGATGGGGACTAGCTTACCTATCCAAAATAATGCCTGCACACAAAGGGTGCCTGCCGATCCACTGAGCCACCGGCTGCAGCGTGATGACATCATTCGGTCCCTCATTTATGGAGGTGTATGTCTGCCTTTACGGTGTAAGTCTTTGTACAAGTACTTTCTTGAAATACAGGTTGTGAGGTTTACCTACCTGGCTAGCTTTGGAGAGAGGGGCATTACTCTCCTTTATAAATTACCCAGATTTCAAATTCCCAGGAAAAATCTGGGGTTTATGGAGATTGGATTTGGCCGGGAAAGCCACAGAAAAAATGGGATGCTTGATCTAGCTCAGGGATGGGCAAACTTTTTGACTTGTGGGCCACAATAGGTTTTTAAATGTGACATAGGGGCCGGACCTAGCGTACCTATCCAAAGTAATGGCCGGCACACAAAGGGTGCCTGCCGATCCACTAAGCCACCGGCTGCAGCGTGATGACATCATTCTGCAGTCGGTCCCTCATTTATCGAGGTGTATGTCTGCTTTTAAGGTGTAAGTCCTCGTAGCTAGGACAGGATATTAAAAAAATATAGAAAATATTTTATAAAATGAATAAATAGAAGCTTGTAATAGAGAAAATTAAACATTCTATTGCAGTTAACTATGTCCTCTATGAAACAATCCAAACAGTTATCCTCTAGGTGTTATCTTCACTTATTGCAGGGAATGAGAGGAGCCAGAGTGTCATGACACCAAGGTGACAAAAGGTCAAATTAAAAGACTTTAGCTAGCCACACACGGGTTGATTATTTTGCTATTTGATTGCCGATTTTCCTGCAAACGTCGATCTGATTTAAAATAAATCGATTCAATTAAAGGAATCGATTTATCCAAAGAAATTGATCCCTGTGAAATAGATTTCTTCATAGGAATTAATTCCATTTGTAAGATCAACTAAAATTTACCAACATGTCCGATTACTTTTCAAACAAATTTTTGTTCGATGATGATGACTTTTGGTCGATCACACCAGCGGGGTAGGAATCGATTTCCATTCGGTCGACTTTAAAATCGATCGTTTTAAGTTGATCGGACTTAAAAATTTAACTGTGTATTGCAAACCGAAAGGGACAGTTTTGGCCCCTGGGCCTAAGTTTGCCTACATCTGATCTAGAAGCTTAAGCTAAGAACTCACAGCTCGATATAGGAGCTGTTCGAGGATCCTGGCAGCAACACGATGACGTCATTGCGCTGCTGCCCGAAAACGAAGGAGCTGGAGGTAGAGCTCTGCTGTGTCTCCAGCTCCGACGATGCTTTGCATAGAGACCCGCAGTCCCCATGCAAAGCAAGGAACATCGATCGTGATTTAAGGTCATGTCTGTTTTCGAGCGGGATTAATTGATCACGCTCAAAAACAGGGAAGGCAGCATTAGATATGGGCCAGATAGATGGGCGTGAGCATGCACGATCTGGCCCATATCTATGCATGTGTTCCCTGCTTTACTCTGTCTACACTTATGGCTGGAAACATACAAACAGGATGTGGCTGCAAAAATACCACATTAAATCAGCAGCAACAAAGGATAACAGAAAAGGAAAACAAACATGTGACACAAAATATACAATACAACTAAATAGAATATAATTTATTTACATCATCACTCATGTTTGTTCTATAGAAGTATTGCACAAACCTCAGCTTCGATGTAGGGAAATTCAGACACCAGCCTCTTCCCGACGATGGGCCACCTCTTCCCTGTAACCTTCGCCATTTTCGCCACCTCAAACGCCTTGTCACCGTAGGTGGCAGCTAGATGCTGGGCAACCTGTGGGACAGCATCAACCATTTACTATGCACTTCACACTCCATCTTCTCCTCCCTTCTGCTCCCCAGAGCACAGCAGGGGAAGAGGGAAAAAAAACACACACACTACTTCTGTTAGAATCCCAAAGCTTTTATCACATAGACTGAAGAGGGTATTAAATCTTGATTGTGTGGGAGGAGACGACTTGTGTTGTGAACGCTTAGGCCAGCACTTACCCTACTATATGCATGTATCAATGTAACTGTGACTAATGATGCGTCAACTACTTTTTGCAACTGTGATCACATTTAACGAATGTATTGTTGGAATTAGATGTCATGAAGATGGGACCGCCATGGACAGCGCAGAGAAGGGGGGGGGGGGGGGGGGGGGGGGGGAGAGATAGAGGATCCGAATGCTAATTTCTGTAAGCTGGCTCTTCTGAGGAGATGGCGTTTGTCAAATAATTAAAACATATCAAACCTTCAAAAAATGACTTTGGGCACACAATGAGCTGCGGATGAATTGCTTCACATTACGTACAGCTCGATGATGCGTGACTAAATCCCGGTGTCGGAGACACGCACAAACTTTAAACTGACAAGGTATAGGGGCTTTAAATGATACTTATATAAATATATATATGTTCTGTAAAGGAAATCTCTACTACCAATAAATATTCAATACATTGAAAACAATATTTTGATCTGAATTATGTCTAATTCACTAAAATGTAAACAAAAAATAAATAAAACAATGTAATTTCTTTGGAACCTCTACTCATTCAATAGGGTGGAAGTTGGGCTCTGGGGGTCTTCTTGTAACATAGGATACCCAACTGCGTCCCCACAACATTTGGGCAAGATTGTGGGGAAGAGAGACCCTTACCTTAACAAGGGGTCTCACCCTCGCTGAGGTATGGCATGGGGCCAGGTTGTACAGGGGGTGCCCTCCGCTTTTCTGTTTTTCAAGGTTTGTCAAAATGGGGTCTGGTATGCTCTGGGGGAGTGACCCCACATAGTTTGTGGCCCCTTTCCTTCAGACATAACAGACTCAATGCCAGCAGGGGGTCTGGTGTGCCCAGGAGGGGGGGGACCCCATTCTGTTCTCTTCCACGGTATACCATACCCTATGCTAAAAGGGGACCTGGCATGCTCTGAGGGGAAAACCACACTTTTTTTGTATTTATTTTATTGAAATGCCATTCATCTTTTTGTAAATGTAATCCCCACTATTTTTTGTTTATTGAAGGGGGGAGGGGGTGGGGGCTCTTTAACCTCCCTAGCGCTCTGCTGAGGTCCAGGGCACATCTGGGAATCACACTAGGAACAGTCTTATCCATAGAAGACTGTTCTGGTGTGATTTACATCTTGAATTTTGAATTGTGACTATGCCCATTGGTAGTTTGTGTCCACCCTTTCCACCCACTAAGATGATATTACTTCATCCACATTAAATTCACAAGCTTCTGACAATTAAAGAGCTGCAAGGGCAACCTGCATTGGGTGATGATAGATACCTCGCTCTCCAGGCCGTAATCCTGGACAAGACGGATGTAAAGAGTTGGTGACCAATCCTTTCCTCCTTCAAGAAAAAGCCCCACTGTCTTGCATGGACCAGCCTTTAGATCGTGTGCTGCGATGGCGGCATCCAACGTGTCCTCCGCCATGGAACGGTATGTTGTCCATTTTCCTCCTATTGATATTTCATTTAAGCATTAATGTTTGTCAGATCAAATACTTAGAAATATGTAAAAGGAGTAAAGACAAAGTCCAACAGTTGTAGTGGTGGAGGATTAGAAAATTAGGAAGAAGACATTCAGATATCAAGTGAATATACAGAATGTTACAGCAAAGTAGTCAGGACTGGACCATGCAGTATTCACTCCATATTTCTCCAGTCAAAAGGCCAGTGCCAGGAGGGGAGGTCTTTGCTGCAGCAGAATCTGCAGGGCTTAAACTTTAGCATGTGTCTATACACTAGCAGTACCCATTCACTGAACCCACTGACCAACTCATGGAGAGACACATTTTAAAATATTGCACTAACAACTTACCCATGAGCAGCTATTTACATATGGTCCGAATGCACGACCCTTGGCTACTCAGCTGTGGGTGGTCGGGCCTTGGCTTCCCACCAGCTCTCCCGAGCTGTCAGATGAGTGAGGCTGCCACAGCCCGAGCACTGCTGATAGAAGCAGTACATCAGAGAGATACACATGGAAGCAGCCAGCCGACAGCTTCCATGTCTGCATGTCATCTCCGATCACCGCAGCTCACACGCTGGCAAGGAGTGCAGAATCCACGGTTTTCCCCTTCTGTCTGAAGTGTGCTCTCTAGTGACACAATTGTTGTGGCTGAAATTGGGTACTGCAGGAATTTTTTTTCCAACTGAGAAAATTTTTTTTCGTTTTTTCCTGCTTTTAAAACAGGGCGTGTCTTATGGTCTGGTGCATCTAATGGTACGAAAAATATGGTAATTGTAAAATGTGTCTCTCCATAAGTTGGTCAGTGTATTCAGAGAATGGGTACTGCTAGTGCTAAGGCAGAAAAGATCTCTTCTTGGCAGTGGCTTGTTGGTGTGGCTTGAGGGAAAGAAACACATTTAAGCCTCCTGGGAAATAGATCTATTGCTCCCAGGATAGTTGGGACAAAAAAAAATGTCCCATAAGACTAAGGGACATTTTCTCATTGATTTTAATGGTAAAAAAATTGTTTTATTGTCCAAAAAATATGGTGTGTTTAAGCTGAACCCTGGACATATACAGTACACAAAGTAAAGAACAAACATTATATAAATTTCTAGTGTATTTTTTAAATACAACAGTATTCCTAAATTTGACCAGGTATCAGCCTCCTGTAGTTTCTGTATCCCAGAGTTAATGTGTGTGAGGATAAAGCAGCGCAAGGAGCCAATCAGTTCCTTCTCTTCCAGAAAAGCTTGCTTACAGGCACAGAAAGTAGAGTGACTGACAGGTGAGATCATAATGGTTTCTCATTTTGCTCTCCAGCGTGAGCCTGGGGGTGAGTCTAGACAAAACTGGACCCAAAGTAAGAGGGTTCATTAGGATCCCCCATACACCTTAAGATTTCTCTGTCAGATTTCCTTTAGATCTTCTTGTTTTACCAAAACCATGTAGTATGAGGGACTTTCTAAACCATCAAGTCTACCCGTGTTAAATCGCAGAGGGCCCGGCACTACATAGTTGTTGGTAGATCTAAAGGATATCTGACAGAGAGATCTTAAGTTGTAAAGGGGGCTTAACACTGGTCATCAGAGGACATCTTGTGGAAATAATAATCTCTGAATACAGACTGAATAAAGCCCCCCATACACCTTAAGATCGATCCATACAATTTCTATTAGATCTACCAACAAACTGTGTGGATAGTTAGCCTCCCATGATAGAATACACAGGATGGAAGGTACAATCCTGTATGTAGTGCTGGGTCCTTCTTGATTAGATACATAGTGATTGGAAGGTATATATCACTGCCTATGTAGTGCTGGTTTTCCTCCCTGATAGATACATAGTGATGGAAGGTTATATATCACTGCTAGTAGTGCTGGGTCCCTCTGATAGAATTAATAGTGATTGGAAGGTATATATCACTGCTATGTAGTTGCAGGGTCTCCTGATAGAATACATAGTGATTGGAAGGTATATCTCACTGTATGTAGTCCGGAGTCCTCCATGATAGAATCACATAGTGATTGGGAAGGTATATATCACTGCTATGTGTGCCGGGCCCTCCCTGATAGAATACACAGTGATTTGGAAGGTATATATTCACTGCGATGTAGTGCCGGGTCCTCCCTGATAGAATACATAGTGATTGAAGGTATATCACTGCTATGTAGGCTGGGCCCTCCATGATAGAAACATAGTGATTGGAAGGTATATATCACTGCCTATGAGTGCGGGTACTCCCTGATAGAAACATAGTGATTGGAAGGTATATTCACTGCTATGTAGTGCTGGGTCCCCCTGACTAGAATACATAGTAATAGGAAGGTATATATTCACTGTATGTAGTGCTTCCCTGATAGAATACATAGTGACTGGAAGGTTTAGAAAGGTCCTCATATTACATGGTTTTCGTAGAACAAAAATTGATTGTACAGAAATTGTATGAAAGGTTGTAAGGTGTATGGGGACCTTAAGGCACCAAAACCGGTTTTAGATTATTTATTGTCAAATGGGCATATTTTATTTTAATTTGGAGTGGGGGG
>CM070039.1:24164873-24176462 GCA_036250615.1 Ptychadena robeensis
GGGGGAGTCGGCTGCAGTGGTGAGAGGTGCCATCCAGGTGGGAGAGAGATGCTCTCATCACTGCAGCTAACTTCACCCAATTTTTTACAGATATGACACTAACATCACAATCCAACCGGACTGGGCAGGCGCAACAGATATCCCAAATGTCTGTATAATGTCATGGAGGGGCGATCTCGGAAAAATCCCCCTACGTCTGTCAGAAAAAGTTTTTTGATTTGCAATCACGGATCTCAGTAATATAAGCTGCAGTCTATGAGGTAGTAGGTTCACTTTATCCTCCATGTGGTTATACTCTAGATTGGGGATACATATTGGGGTAAATTTTAATATAAATTGGTTAGAAAACAGTTTACGCACTAGCTGATGTTGACCTTGCTGTATCTAGAAAGGTGAGAAAGGTATGTATGTTACTTACACGCACTTATACTTTTGTATCCTTACTTCTATGTACATAGGCGCACTGATGCACAATGCACTTTTATTCCACTGGGACATTTCTAACGAGGACAGCATGTCCTCATGAAGAAGCTCTTTCAGAGTAAAACGTGTCGTCCGCAATCCTTGCGTGACATATAGAAAGTTGGCAATGTTCTACTTTTAATCAGTGTTGGTTCATTTTCTTGATTTCTTTCGAATCAGTGATGTGCGACTTTGTAAATAATTTTATCACAGACAATAAATTGTGATTTTATGTGAATAATATCGGTGACCCAATCCATTTTCTTACCTTTAAAGTCCCAGGGCTTACCCACCCCCAAAGGGTTGATCTACAAATTTCAACCAATTGTTCATACGTATATGTCAGAAAGCTACAGTTTCCTTACAATAAGAAAATATTCTGACCCATGCCTACAGGAAATAACTGCTGAAATAATGCCAATCACTCAGAAAGTGACCCCATGTATGTGATTAGCTTAATGAAACAATACACACTGCCTGGCCAACAAAAGAAGTCCTGTTCCAGAGATATGGGCGCATCAGGGTAAGAAGAGAGGCAGGTGAAGTGATGCACTCATCATGCCTATGGCCTACTGTACATGCCTGTGGGGGCAGAGCTGACTACCTGAATATACTGAATGACCAGGTTATTCCATCAATGAATTTCCAAGATGACAATGCCAGGATTCATCTTTGGGGTGTGCTGGAAAAGGCTTTGCGCAGCGGTCAGGCTCTACCCTCATCAATGCAAGATCTTGGTGGAAACTGAGATGGAAATAAATCTTATGACATTGAAAATGCCACAGTGAATGCGCGCCGTAATAAAAGTGTGCAACCTTTTTTTTGGTGACAACTTTTTTTTTGACCAGGCAGTATATGAAACAAGTAACACAATGAAGTTTTTGCAGAAGCTATCTGTTGTCACTATACATACAGGGCACAACCTGCGGTACTGGTTTAACCTCCTGGGCATTATGCCGGAACTGAGTATGGTCGCAGTTTGATCATGGATCATACTATCCCTGTGCCGTGATTGTGCATAACCACCAGTTCTCTGTGAACCTTCTGGCCCCTTGTCTTCAGTGGCATCGGCCATCGCTTTTCCCCCACACACATCGCCAGTGTCTAAGGGCTGGGTCAAAAACCACCAAACCAACCGGAACAAACCCAAATTGACACCGGCGTTGTGTAGAGAGCTGGGGGGAGGGCTGGGAATCATTTTTCCATACAGTGACTTAAACCACGTAACGCCAGGGAGATCCCCCCCTCTCTATGTTACTGGCCTACCAGTCTTTGCCTAAACCCTTTTACTTTAACTATTGGAAGTTTAGCAGCATCGTACACATTTGAAACAAATCAATATTGCAGACTCAAGATAGTTTCCATAGCTTTACAGCACCTCATGTGGAAGAAGAGAAATGAAAATATATGGCTTTTACGAATACAAATAAAGAATACACACATTATATTTCCTTTCAAGTAGCAGTTGTGTCATTTTTCTGCAGTTTGAAGCAGCTTGGAATTCTGAGGTGAAGGGATACATCACATGACAGTTACCTGTAGTATCCAGGCATGACAATGTGCACGCCGGCACTTGGCTGACAGATGTTGCCGATCTCTTGATTGTCCATTTTGCGTACAGAATCTGTGAATGGTCCGGTGGCGTTAATAACACATTTGGCTCGGACATCAAACTCTTGTCCTGTAATATATATACATAAATAATTATAAATGAGGGCAACAATGACATATCTATAGGCAGAGGAAGATATATATTGTCTATGATTTTACTTAAACACAACGGTCCCACGGCAGCAGCCCATTGGGCTTTCCATTGACCACATATAGGACCATATTTCTGCTGCACATTTTCATATATAAACATGTGCAGGTTTATATTTGAGGTGGCCAGTTTTGAGTTTAAGGCCAAGGCTCCACTATGCAAAGTAAAAAGGCATGTACTCATCTGCTGCTCCTCTCTGCAAATCTCTACACTGGCTTCCAGTTGTCCAGAGAATTAAATTCAAAGTTCTGTGTCTTGCTTTTATATCTCTCCACACCCCCTGTCCTCCTACATCTCCAACCTGATACACAAATACACCCCTAACCGCCCCCTCCACTCCTCCAGTGACCTATTAATGACATCCCCACTCATAAAATCATCACATTTCCGGCTTCAGGACTTCTCTAGGGCCGCCCCTACCCTCTGGAACTCTCTCCCTCACCCCATCAGACTTGCTCCTACCTTCAGGTCTTTTAAAAAAGCCCTGAAAACCCACCTCTTCAGTCTCACCTACCCATCTTCTCACCCCTTACATCACAACCATGGCAGTCCCAACCCCCCTATTTTATACTTTATTCCCCAACCTATTCGATTGTAAGCCCGTCCATGCAGGGTCCTCCACTCCTCCTGTGTCATAACCTGTTCCTGTGTGTATTATATTGTATTCGTCTAAACTACTGATCCGAACTGCTAGGGGTACTTTGGATGCGGTCTTAAGACGCACCCATACAATCCTCCTACATTAATGCCTCTGAAAACGTGGTACACCTGTGTGTACAAAAAAATCTCAGTGGAGTCTTGGCCTTGCTTCCACATAAGTCGGGACACTCTCTGTTAAGCGTATCAGATACACTTACCTGCTCGGCGGAGACTCTGTCTTCACGGCACCGAGCCGCTCTGCTGCTGCAAGGATCAACGTAGTCGAATACGTTGATTCTTTGCACCGGCGGATGTGTAGACAGACCATCCGCCGTGCAGGCGATGTCTATTTGCTACGTCGGGAACCCCGGTAAGGAGAGGGTCCCGACATATGAAGAAACTAACCCTTAGGCTGAGGCTCCACTATGATTTACTCAAGCACGGAAAAATCATAGGGGCCACAAATTCAGTACGTGCCACGTTCATTTAAAATGTGCGTGTACCTTTGTGTGTGTGTGCATTATGACGCATTCTAAAAAGCAGGTTGTGGTGGGATGTGCGCACATCGCAGATAGGAATTAATGGGGTGCATGCAGTACACAAAACATGGAGCAGTTTCTCATTCTCCTGTATACAGAGAGTTTGAGTTTTTTTTTTGAGAATTCAACCAGTTTTTGGATTTCTGAGTTAACCTTCTGAGAATTTAGCCCAAATGAACTCATGAATGCATCATGAAACTCAGCCCCAGTTAACTAGAGCCACGCTATAGCTACCGCCGGATTGCTACGGCGGTCGGGAGCATCAGCCGATGCTTCTGGGTCCGTCTCCTTCGCATCACCGGAAGGGGGCGGGGGTAGGCGGCACCATAGACCTCCGTGTAACTGGAGGGGTCGCCTTTTTGATATTGTGCTCCGCTGCGATTGCCTGTGGCACGGTTATAAAAAAAAAACGTGCCATGGGCGAAACGCTCAGAAGGTTAATTGCAAAGCCCCTGAACATGGTATCATCACTAGACTTGCTGGAGATGTAGAGAAGGGTTGGGGGTATACTACAAAAAGTATTGCTCTAACACAAATTATTTTTGCATTTTGCGTTGCATTTGCATCTTTGCAAGTTCAAAGTCCTCGGGGTTGTAGATCATAGGGGATCAGTGCAGTTACAAGCTTCCTGTATCCTAGGCTGCTGTTCAGATAGCACAAAAGGCAAAGACCAAACTTGCTGTGTAAAGAAACTGCAAGCATTACATTCTGCCAGTTGCTAAAGAACTACACTACCCAGCATGCCCCGCTGCCTTTTCTAGCTGTTATAGAACAACAACTTCTAACTTGTGAGAATTTGTCCTCTCTTAAGGCCTCCATACATGTCTAGATCTTCCTTTCAATCAACTTAAAAAGATACATTTTTGGGGGTCAGGGAAATCAGTGATTGATTGTAATCTATGCCAACTGTAGTAACAGATTTTTGATCTAATTTTTTTTAATCGACTGAAGGCGCAATTGAATTGAGGTTTAATTTTATTTCAACCGATTAAAATTTCTGATCATCCGATCATCTTTCGATCTAAAATTTTCCCAATTTTTATCTATATAACAATAGATTTTCAATCAATCAAAAAAATTGATTAAATAAGTTTATTGAATGAAAAATCTAGACGTCTATGGGGGTCTTTATAATAATATTTTACTCACACACATTACACACACTCTCGCTTACACATTAAATACACACCTTTTTCTCGGCTTACTGCTTGTCCCTCCCCCGGCTTCTGATTGCCTGGCAGGGCTAGTGGAGGGTATGGGGTGCTGTGTGCAATCAGAAGAGAGGGGAAAAAAACTGACAGCATTGACAGCCAATTGTTTCCTCCATCAGCCTCTATGTTGGCTGCCAGGTCGGGTGCCCACAGAGAGGGCTCCGAGTGCCACCTGTGCCATCACTGTGCTAGAGCAATACTTTTTTTTCATTTCCCCACAATCCTTCACTACATCTGCAGAAATGTTATTTTAGTTATGATGATGCATGTTTTTGGGCTCTGCAATTAACTGAGCACGTCTTAAATTTTTTTACCATTTCTATTGATGAATTCATCACTGTAATATAAAACATAAGGCATGGTGAAGTTCCCCCTGCAGTGAATGTGTGAACATTTAGAATGTATGTGCCTTGTTAAGAAAAAAATACATTATAAACCAGTCTTCTGTCACAAGCATAATAAGTTTCATGAAAAACTTTTTGAAACATCCAAATTTAACAAGATGTTTACTGATTGATTGCGTCTGGCCCTCCATAGGATTTAATACAAGTGAATGCAGAAACTAAATCATCTTTTTGTTGAAATTTAAGAAAAACCAAATGCATGAAACTGGTTACAAGTCTGATACCTGTTAGAACGTCTCTGCACCGTGCGCCGCAGACGCGCTCCCTGCCGCTCAGCGGATCTGTCTTCTTCAGCAAGCGTACCACTTCAGTGTAATTGGCTGTGGCAGCCCCGTACCTGGCAGCAGTGAGAGCGATGGCGAGGTTCATCCGAGCATCGTTGTGTTGTCCTGCAGCGGAGGGCACAATCAAGGGAAGGACATGAGTCACCTCAAGCCACTAACTTGTGCTATGGAAGTGTGTCAAAACCGATATGTCACAGCTGTCCCTGTCACACTCAATCTGCATGATGGCTGGCTGGATCTCACAGGGATTATTTAAAGATACATTGTCTCTTCCACATCGCAGCGCTAACCTGCCCCGTGACTTTGTGTCACCAGTTTGCTTATGTACATAAGGATCTAATGATGCCCTCAAAAATTCCTTTTGTGTTTCTGTTGATCAATCTTATATCTATCCAAAAAGGAGTCTGTATATACAATTGGTGCAAAAATATTTATACAATTGTCATGCAAAATATCTCTGAGCTTCCTGTAGTAATGCTCTTGCTATTATCCCAGTACAGTGGACCCTTGAGTTAGGGTTTGTTTCCACATACGTCTGGACTCTCTGGATCCCAACGTAGCACAGACATTGCCTGCTCGGCGGATGCTCTGTATACAAATCCAACGATGCAGAGGCTCAACGTACTTGACTACGTTGAGCCTCGCATCGGCGGATCGGCTCCGCGCCATGAAGACACAACATCCACTGAGCAGGTAAGTCTATGTGCTACGTTGGGATCCCCGCTAAGATGGTCCAGGCGTATGTGGAAACAAACCCTTACAAGCGGCTTGACTTAAGATCAACTTGAGCTACAACCAAAATTTTTGCTTTAACTTACAACCAAAGATTTAGGCTATGTCTCCACAGTGTTTTGTGATCCGTCGTGACCCCCTAGGTTAAGCACAGTGCTTAGCGTGGGGGGGGGGGTTCCGACAGATCGCATACACTTTACTTGTCTGGCGTATGCTCTGTTCTCACGACTATGAGCCGATCGGTCGATGTAGGGGTTAACGTAGTTAGGAGGGAGGGCATTACGCTCCTTTCTAACTTCCCACCTTGCTTTTGGGTATCACAAGGAAGTTTACAAGCAGCAGCGCCAATGCGTTCAGTGAACCTAGCAACCCCTGTGAAATAGTCGTTTGACCTCTGAAGGGGTACAGACCCACAGGTTGAGAACCACTGTACTAGAGTATAGATTTGTAAGTCAAGGGCCCACTGTAGTTATCATAACGAGTCACTGAATCTACTGCATTCTCTAGGTGGCTTTCCCTCTGGTGCAAGGGTGCTGACTGTACTGACTCACATGCTCAAATTCACTATTATGTAAAGGTGGATATGAAATTACATATTATAAGTTGGATATGAAATAAAAAATTATAAAATAGATATGGAATACAAATTATAAGTTGGATATGTGTATAATAAAAAACTGACTAAGGGCCTCCATACACCTTTAGATTCCTCTGTCAGATTTCCTTTAGATCTCCTTTTGTTTTACCAAAACCATTTAATATGAGGAACTTTCTAAACAATCAAGTCTACCTGTGTTCAATCGCAGAGGACCCGGCATTACATAGTTGTTGGTAGATCTAAAGGATATCTGACAGAGAGATCTAAAGGTGTATGGTCAGCTTAAACAAGATATAGATATAATGTAAAACCTGATTAATAAAAACCTGACTAAACAAGAAATTAAAAGGCCAAACCGCATAATAAAATAGACAACATGTAGAGTCAGTAAAACCATATAGTAGTTTTATCATTAGTCAGTAATTAATCAGTTGTTTCATTATTTTTCATCATAATTAATATGAATTGTTGCTCATCACTTCTCCCATTAAACAGAGACGGGCCGTATCAATGACATAAATAAATATCGTATGTAAATTGTTTCATGTAAAGACTGCCTATCATGGTAATTAACAAGTCGTCATGGCTCTGTGATAGGAGTCCGCATTCGTCTTATTGCTCCCATGTATGATTAGTCTTGTAGACACACAGAAGTAAACAAATTCTTTCTCTGATATTAATGGGACAGAGTCATCGGGTGAACAATGGAACAGCAACAATACTTTTACTGCAACATGAATAATATAATCAACTGGTGAACAAAGGATGTGCAAGACTCATTTGTTTCTGTGTAAAGTAGAAGATAATTGACTGATGAAGCGTATAGCAGCAGAGAAATATATTCTTCCAGATTAATGGATAATATCATCGTATCATGGTTGGAACCCCCCATTAATGTGATCAGTAATTACACAACCAGGTTATCACGAGGTGGGTTTAAAGTATAGTTGTCCACTTGCAGCCCTCGAGGGCCGGGATCTGCAGAAATGTTTGATATTATCTACCTAAAAGGCAGAAGAGAGATGAAATGCTGAAATTTTTACCCAAGCTTGCAATTTGTATGCAGACTGAAAATGAGCCAATCCAGCACAACAGAGATTGTATAGGATTAGCTCAGTTGGGTGAATGCATTGTTTTAATTTTTTAATCCTGAACTCCCCTAGTGCAATAGCAGAGCATCACAGGAGGCGGGAATTTGTCCCACTCTTACCAGCCAAGCCGAATGGACAGAAGGCCAAAAGGCAGGTCTTCTTGTTAGCAGAATACAGGGCCGCCGTCAGAAATCCGGGGGCCCCATACTCCGAAATTTTCCAGAAGTGGGGGAGTCCGGGAACCCGACTGCCATGTAGATAGGGCAGCCCGGAATTTGGGACATGGTTTCCCCCTGCCCCCCCCCCGATGGAATGTGTAGGGTTGGAACTATAACATATCGTATTTTTCAGACTTTTAAGACACAGTCTTTAGAAAACAAGTGAAGTGTTCAAATCAAATTCGGACAATAAGATGCAGGCACTTGATTTCTAGAGGGGAAAAGTATGTTGAAAATATAGTATGCCTAAAAAACAAGCAGTACCCATTCTATGAAACTACAAAACTCATGCTATCTAAATAGCCTCTCAATACACAGTTAAAATAGTACAAATAGTACACAGTGCTGGCCATATGAAGTTCAATACAACTGTATAAGCAAGATCCCAACTTTGTGCCAAAATTACTATTTGCCTAAAGCAGTGGTTCCCAAACTTTCCTTGCAGGGCCGCCACTTTTCTATTTAGGAACATTATTGTTCCTATTCAAACAGGTTAAGAAAGAGGGTCGGCGCACCCCTGGAACACCTTCGAGCCACCCCAGGGGAGCCCCTACCCCAGTTTGGGAGCCACTGGCCTAAACAGTCACCTAACATTTTACCACCTACCACCATAAATTCATCTTTCCATTAATGCCACTAGAAGTGCCGATAATAGAGAGGAATGCATACACATTCCCCGAAACTCACCGCTAAGATAGACGAGTAAATCTCTAATCTTGGCTCTACATTAAACTGGATGATAAACATTTTCCCATAGAAAACCATTATAAACGCCCCCAGTGGCCAATCAGGATATTGCATCCTGTGTTAACCCCTGTAAGACTGGAAAAAAACATGGAATCTCTCATATGAATTCAAGGAACAGCAGGTAAGTATATTTTCTTAGGATTGTGGAGTGCTATGCCACCATCATACTAGCTCAGATGCAAGTCAAACTTTCATTTTACATTTACGATTTTGCCGCCAACCGACGGGCATGCACGCTCACGGCCGCCAGTCAGTGGCAAAATCGGACGCCGATCAGGGTGCCCACATGGGGCGACAGGCAGCCAGAGAACGGACATGTCCTATATTCTCTGGCCGATGCCAGCAGATGCCATTACTTTCAATGAAGACCGGCGTCTTCCTTGAAGGTAATGGCCGGCACACAAAGGGTGCCCGCCGTTTCTGTCATCTCTGGAGAGCAGCGTGATGACGTCATCACACTGCATTCCAGAGCTGATCGGACCAGCTCTGTCAGCCCCCAAGGCCTTAAAGCTGGCCATACACCTTTAGATCTACCAACAGTAGTGTCGGGTCCTCTGCGATTGATCACAGGTAGACTTGATGGTTTAGAAAGTCCCTCATTTTCCATGGTTTTGGTAAAACAAAAGGAGATCTAAAGGAAATCTGACAGAGAAATCTAAAGGTGTTTGGGGACCCTCAGACTTCCCAAGTGAGGTGACCCCAGATTTTAGGACACCTGCTGTGCAATTAAATTCCAGATTATCTGATCAGCGCTAGTAACATCCAAAATCCTGAAATGTTAACACTGGCCCACCCTTCAAATACCAAATGGGAGGACATTAGAGTAATAGAAATTGTTGTTGATATATGCGCCCGGCATACCAAACCCTTAACACGAAATTGATTATGTAAAATCTGCGGCCTATGATCCGTCTGCCGTGCCTGGAAGAGCTGCACAAGTAATCTGTCTATGGCAAAAGGGCAAAGCTGAGATCAATGCTTCAGTGGGCCTTCTGTCCACTCCCCCCAACGTCTTGTCTTGGCAACGTTTAAATCAATAAGCAGAAGTGATTTTCAGCGATTTACTTAGATTATGCAATTTTTCTTGCACTCTAGTAAAACAGGAAACAAAAAAAAGAGACACAAATTATTCATAAAAAGCTTTTCTATATAACCGTTACCAAAATTCATCAGAATAGCGGCAGTCTGGATTTTGGAGCGTTATGTGCTTACTGTAGGTACTGCAAACATCCAGAAATTGATGATTACATGAATGGCACTAGAAGTGCTAATAACAGGACGGAATTCATAAGTAACAACAAAATGACCTGTAAAGAGTGATTTAAGAAGATCCTTTGCAGCCCCTCCTCTCTCCCTGGCATTTTCCCATAGAAAACCATTACAAACGCCCCCAGTGGCCACTCGCGATATTGCACCCTGACAGACCCTGGAAGCCTGGCAGATAAAGATGAAATCTCTCATACAATCCCATTACACCAGGTCAAAGGTAAGTCAAACTTAAAATCTACATATCTATATTTTTAGATTTTGAGTATACATCCGTTTTAAAGCGGTTTTAAACTAAAACAAAAAAAAAAACACACACACATACATATAATAAGCAATTTTTTTTACCTGTCAGCAGCTCAGATCCTGGAAAACTGCTACACAAAAAAAATAAAATGACTTACCTTCTTCATGTTTTATCTGATGGTGGCAACATGTTGAATAAGAGCAGAGAAGCCACTTCCTGATCGATTCTCCGGGCAGCAGCTGACAACAACCCCCCCTTCTCCTACACAGACAAAGACTCCTCTGCAGCTCCGTGTGGGGGGGGGGGAGAAGGGAGGGGGCACTCGGCTAGATTCATCTAGCTGTGTGAAGAGAGGCTTCTCTCTCCCCTCTTCACAAAGTTTCTCGCTGACGTCACATCTGGGAGACTTCGACACAGGGGCTTATGGGAGAGAATTCCCAGTAACCCCTTCAGCTTGTTAGGTCCTGCCTAGGCGAGACGTAGCACAGTGGGAGGGGCTGTCTCTAAAAAGACTCCCCTCCTGCTGTCAGAAATTGTTTTGTTGTTTTTTTGTTTTTTTTAGTCGGGGATCTCTGCAGTATCAGCTAAGCTGCATCCCATACTGCAGAGAGACCTAACAAGTGGTAGGCCCCTTTTAAGATATCTAACTAGCATAGTGTAAATGGGCCAAAAGAAGTTCTTCTATTACAAAAAAACTTTTAATGCACCTACATGGACATTTGAACGCCAGCCTAGCAGAGTCCTTTAGTAAAGACAATTAGTACTTAGACAATGTTCAAGAAGTGTGATAAAATGTTACTATTTTTGAAACAAGAACAAAGGAAGCTAAAAACAAAGTTGTTGCATTGTGTCCAGTAGTATGAAAACACAGCTGTAAATAAATGCAAAGCGCTATCTCAGCACGCAGAGCAGACAGGCCGCACTCCCACGATTGTTTGTTGGGTTTAGTGTTTGGGTGTGTTCCCCATCTGATACACACTGTACACACACCGCTCTGTCACCTTCTCCCACAACTCAGCTCAGTCTCTCTGACTCAGTAAAACAAACCTGATGTTTACGCTGAAAAGGGCAACGGGGGATTAAAAATAACATCAGGAATTCACATCTGCATTTCTGCCGTGCTGTCTGGGCATTGCTGGCCAAAGCCTAACATTCACCCCTGGTTTCATTTACTACACTCCATTTATTTAACCCTTGATGTTTATTATTATATATATATCCAACACACTTTAAAGCAGGGAACACACGCATGGATATCGGTCAGATCAATGGCAGCTTTGAGCGCAGTGCGCTATCTGGCCCTATCTATTATATATACATCCTATATATAGAAAAAGAGGGATACTATTCTTTAGGCAGGGGAGCCAACATCCCAAAATACAATATAGA
>CM070039.1:24211862-24223415 GCA_036250615.1 Ptychadena robeensis
CCTGCCCCTATAACATGCATTGTGGAGAGTCCTGCCCCTATAACATGCATTGTGGAGAGTTCTATCCCTTTAACATGCATTGTAGCGAGCCCTGTATGCATGTATGGTGCATTGCAAAGGCTGCAACCAAGGAGCTTGGGTCGTACACTGGCCATCTGTCTTCCATACTTGTACCTGTGGTACTGACCTCCAAAAATAATGCAGCTCTGAAACCTTAATTGTTCTAACCTGGAGCACAGCAAAGATTCAAACCTAAAGGGATCAGCAAGCAGAATTTCTAATGTGGTTACGACTTTCCTGACCTGCATATGTAAATTAGGTCAACGATTTAAAAATAATAAAATGGAGTCAGTCTTAGGGCTTGTTTCCACTTGTGCGGAAGCCTGCGGTTGCCCACTGCGCGGATATATCCACGCCCATTCTGTGCAATGGGCTCGTACCTGCCACGGTCAGGGGGCGGCTAAGGCGCGGTCCGCCGCCCAAAAACTCGGTTCACTGCGTTTTTGAGCAGGGTCCGCACTCTTCTGCGGCCGCCCACCCCTGACCGTGGCCATACAGGTGAATGGCTGCCGCAGTGGCGGCAATCGTGCGGCCGGCTTTCGCACAAATGGAAACAAGCCCTAACAGTCCCAGGGTGCAATTTTTGGCAAACACAAGATCGTTATTTCTTTCTAGGAAGGTTCATTTCCAAAAGAGACATCATACAATATAACGTCTCAAATCAGAGTTTGTTACTTTATAATGGCGATAACTTCACAGTTTCACTGCAAAATAATTTCAGAGTTTAGTTCTTACCTTCTTCTTTGAGTCGGTTAGAAGAGACAGACCGAATACAGTAGCCACTGCACCTCCTCCAAGGACGAACGTGCCTTTAATCACATTTCGGAACGCCATTTCACCTGCAGACACAGAAAATAATGTGTTATTCCTAAGCTTGAAACATTAAACATGATCTCCCACAATACAGATGACCGGTACGCAGCCACCTGTCATGAGAATGCTGCAATATGTACTTAGTATGATAAAAATTTGTTTAAGCATCACATTTTCTACTCCGTCCCACAGAGTTACTGCTTGGAACAGGATACGGTACTCGTACAATGTCAGCTGCAAGGAACTTTAAAATGAATGAATGCCAAGGCAGGAATTATTGTAGTGCCAGGAATAACACTTACCAGTAGGCTTCCATGCGGATCTCCTTTATGACTTTACGTTGTAGGTTAGGACTCTTTCCAGGAGCCAGAGAGCCAATGCCTCCCTGAAAATCATAGCCTAACCTTGAGGAGTATGGAAACCCAAGAACTAGTGCATGCAGCTTTCTTAGGCATCTTTCCTGTTAATCATTTGAAAAGTTTCTATGGTGGAGATCCTGCCAGTGTCTCGCCACCACAAGAAATAGATTATATTATTTATTTATATATATTAATTGATATTAAAGGATATGTCTGTATAGGCATCCATGGGTCTGTATTGCACATGTGGGGTGGTGATTCATAATGATTTTTTTTTATATAGCACCAGCATATTACACAGCGCTGTACATTACATTAAGCTGGGAATACACATGCAGATATTTTTTATAAGATCGACATTTTTTGCTTGATTGGACCTTTATTGAATATTTGTAATTAGTTCAATCGAGGTAAAAGTAATCGATATCGGACTGAATCTAGATCGGAACTGTATCGGACATTAATCGTAAATTTTAATCGATTGCAGTGTACTCGAGACATGAATTTTACCAACTGATCGAGGAAGCATTCAAGGCATGCCTACCAATACAACATTTCCGCTCGAATACGATGATTAACCTCCTGGGCGTTATGCACAAAGTCCGCACAGACTGCGCCCGTGTTCCGGTATTGGGCGCAATCGCCGGCTCTCTGTGAGCCTGCAGCATTTCTACATAGCTGCAGGCTCACAGATCTTTTCCAGTCCTGAGTCTTCGGCGCCATAGACGCTTTCCGCCCGCACACACCGTGTGTAGTGAGCCAGGAGGACAGCTGGGAATCACTGTACTCCGCCGCGATTGCCCGGGAAGTGGCTTTTCGCGCCCGTAACACCCAGGAGGTTAACAGAGATCGATTGATTACTCATCATAGTGTACATTTATAAAAAGATCGAGGTTCAACAAATTGATATTGGGTATAAAAATCAAACTAGTCAATCTAATCGAATATTGATTCTCTTGAAATCTTTGCGTGTATTCCCACCTTCAGAGTTGAGATGCAGCACAAGACTGGCTTACGATCTAATAGGTTGGGAGTATGCAATAGGTGGGGCAGGATGGGACTGGCATAGAGGTGATGTTAGGAATGAAAAGATGGGTCGGCCGACTGAAGAGGTAGGTCTTCAGGGCTTTTTTGAAAGTGTTAAAAGTAAAAGCAAATCTAATGGAACTGAAGGAGTAGAGGGGATGTTTAGAGTTAAAATAAATCATATTATCAGCCCCCCCCCCCCCCCAAAAATAGAAAGTTAACATGTAGTTGTGCTCTATCACATAAACCAAAGGTGCCCATCTGCGTTGATATGGAGGGCCACAAGTGCGGCCCTCAGCATCACTAAGGGGCCGTACATAACATTCCCGGTCTATACTGACATGTAGAAGCATTTTATAATGAATAAATGACAGCAGAGATAGCTAGAAGACATTATTAAAATTTTTGTTTTGTTTTAAATGATACTTCAAGCATTAGGGAACACTGTAGTGTGGAAATACACATTGTATGTCTCAGGTTATGTGCCGATATATATTATGAAATCTTCCCCCATTCATTGGTGAAATAGTGGGAGCATAGGCAATTACCTGCCTGCTGATACCCTGCCAATACTAGAGAAGAGGCGAGGAACTTGCTCAGGCGCCATCTGGGTTGATGATTGGCTTTTACATAAGCCTATCACATAAGTTTATCACCTCTCCCTGGCAAGGACCTGTCAGATAGGGGATTGGAGGACAGGTGAGTTCCTATGCATTAGCAGTTAGGTTTTGGGGGCCACAAGTGGAGGACTGAGGAGGGCCACCAAAGAACGCCCCCCGGGCCGCAGGTTGGACACCTAGGACATGAACCATATAGTAAGCATCTTTTATAAACAGAATATTTCCAGGAAACCATAACCCGGCGCAGGGACTGTCCCTGAAGTTTAGGGACATTTTACACCATTTCTGCTTTCAAAAAAAATCATCCTTTTTTCTGTTTCTGTAAGCGAGAAGGTGGAATGTTTTACCGGGCCAGGCCATTTCCCTTTCAACAGCCACCAAATCCTGACGGCGGAAAAGAGAATGTATATCTTGCTATTTAATATTGTCTATGGGTACATGTCCTTATAGGCTTATAGTGTCTCTACACAGGTCCGGCCACTTTAAGTGAAGCCATTGGCTTTTATAGCATGCAGACTCTATGCGGACCTCGTCCTGCACAAGGAGAGAATAGTCATCACTTCAATCTCATTATCATTAAATGTATAGAATAACGTAAGGTCCATTAATATTTGGACAGAGAATTTTTTTCTCATTTTGGTTCTGTATTTTATCACAATAAATATTAAATGAAATTATTAAGATTCAGTTGAACTGCTGACTTTCCGCCTTTTCAGAGGGTGGAACAAAATTAAATGCATTGAATAACTGAAGTTTTTTTCTCACAATCACTTCATTTCAAGGGGTTTGAAAGTTATTGGACAATAGATTTGAAGGCTATTTCATTGGGCTTGCTGATGTCAGCGCATCCAACGAGTGCAAGCCCCCCGTTTTCATTCCGGCCCCTTTAAATCATGGGCTGACATGCCTGGGCACGTATTTATACATCAGTATGATGCGTCTATTGACTGTCAATGGACATGTTATGCGTCAAGCCCCCAATTTCTTCATGCCGTCAATGTGATGGGGGCTATGACAGTAGATAGTAGATAGCCCCTGTCAAAGCCCCAGTGCCGTCAATGGCCCGCTTGTGCACTGCACTAGAATCTCTGCGTTTAATGCGTTAAAGTGTAGCTATGGCCTTATGTATAATAATGATACAGAGGGCACTATGAAAATCAAAAACAAATCAATAACAAAAGAAATGGGGCATTGGCACAGGTGCCTGAAAACGCTGGGTTTCCAGCGCCCGAAAAGTGCTAAAGCCAAAAACGTGGCATTAGGCATCTCCTGGTACCTTTTTAGGTGCTTACCCAATACACTTACCATGGGAGCGCTGAGCGCCCCAATGTGTACAGGGGTGCTGGGGCTTGGCGTAGGTTAGTTTGTGTGTAAAGCCCCCTAACAGATTGTTACATATTTTGTTTTTACTATCCATATCAATGGTTCTACTTCAAGAGGCCATTCTTAAGACAGCCATAGACACATAGATGTGCAGCCGATTGGTCGGGCGTTCTACTGTGCATGATAACATAATCACGCCACGAGTGTCTGTCGTTCTGACAGGGAATCGTTGCGCACCATTGATTTCCATAAAAAGTACTGGCGATTGACATAAAAAAATCAGACATGTCTATTCTTTCGATCACTGTGGGCAGCTTAGATTATGTGGACGATTTTGTGGACGATTGTTCGCCGCAGATCTATGTGTGTACGGGGGGCTTAATTTTGTTAGTCTTAAGTTAAAACTTACTTTCACATCTCTGGCTAAAACTATTTTAATTAATGCCAATGGAACCTCATTAAATGGCTGAGCATTCAGGTGCATTGACCTCAATAGAAAAGTTAGGGCAGCTCCAGCATCTTTTTATACAGATGACAAGGCGAGAAATACAGATGTCCGGAGATAAAATGGAACATCAAACAAATATGCGAATACAAGGTAAAGGTGCAACAGATATGTAACAGGCAGAAAATGTTATAATGATGATCCTATACTTTTGGTAACTTTTATGGGCTCAGACTGCCCAGTGATCCAGGTTCCTGTATAGGTTTTCAGAGCCACTTCTCAGATCTCAATGCTGTATTTAGCAGGAGATGTTATTAGAAACCCTCAGTAACCATATGACACGTTGGGTCCGAGGACAAGCGCTAAGTAAACACTGTGCTATTAATGCATGTGGTCCCGCTCACCGCTGGAACAAGGAGCAGCTTCATGCCTCAACCTCATATTACACTTGCTACTGTACACCAGTGCTAACGGAGCAACGGACAGATGGGGGGTTTTAATAAAATCAACGTCACAGCAGTGAAAAAAGCAAACACTTAGAAGGAAAAACATAGAACCTGCTGACAGGCGGCCCTATTCGCCCATTTCAGATTTTTTTTTATACCCAGAAAACAGAAAAATACAAGGTGGGGGTTGGCCAAGGGTGAACCTCTAAAGATTATTAGATGGCATTTATGAAAACATTGGTAGAGAAACGAACATAGCAAGAAGTACTCAGAGCACATTCTGTTATCAATCCCCTACCTCTAGGACAAGGGTGGGCAAACATTTTGACTCATGGGCCACATGTTCTTAAATTTGACAGAGGGGACGGGTCAAAAGCTTATAATGGCAACCTGGCATAGGTGTCCCATTGGGTGACAAGACGCTCTGGCTCCCCTTCACTCATTCACTGCAATGACATTCAGACTACTGTAGGTATTATGCACTCCCATTACAGGGAATGAGTGGATGGAACCAAAAGCCTTATTACCTAGGCGATGACAAGCCGGACTTGGCCCCTGGGCCATGGTTTGCCCATGTCTGCTCTAGGACTTCCATGTTTGAGGTAGGCAAACCATAATCTTTTAAAGAAGTTTTAATAGTATATTCCCTGGAATGACCCAGTGATATACAGTCAGAGATGGTCCATAAAAACCATATTCAACCATTTATTAGAGGAACGTCTTTGTGCTGCGCTTAAGGGGTCAACCCGCATATGGCAGGCTTTAGCCTCTCTTGCGTAGACTTCCAAAACCCTGAGGCTGCTGTTGGAAGCCGCCATCTTGGATTTGATATTGGCAACCCCAATAGATGGTCACTCCTATTTTTGTAACCTGTACAGAATTATGCTAGTGTTAGTTACTCAAGAAAATTACTTTTAATAAACAATTAATCAGGTTTACAGCTGGATTGTGACTTTAGAAATACAGAAGAGAACATAACAGAGTATATAATTACTAAACCATATGCGGCCATTGTAACTCCTGCCAGCTGCAACATTCTCATTGAGCAAATTCGTCTTCCTCAGGGAGAACGAGAGACAAACCAGCCAGTGGTGTACAAGAATTGTTGTTACGTTTGTGGTTTGGACCTCAGAGACTACTTCGGCACTGTGACCTAAGTGTGGTTTACACAGAGATCCCCGTCCTTACCTTCATAACAAAGTCACTGAGATAATAGAGGGACTGTGTCTCACGTACTGACTGTTCGTCTGGCATTACGAGTCTCTGCGCCGATCATGGTCTCTTTCATACGCAACTCCCCTTTGTCTCAGACACCAGACACGTCCAAGAATGTGATTCATTATGATCTGTGTTTTGGTGGTTCTATGCTTCTACATATCCACAACAATAAATGATGAATTTAGGATGTTGTGTTTCCTAGTGATGTCTGAATGTAAGGGAATCCCATGTCAGTCCTCGGGGACGTCTATGACACATACGAAAACAGAAGACACATAAAAAGTTCAGGATTGCAGTGGGCGGGGGGCCCAAGTCTTAGTTGGGTTACAAAACAATATTTAAAAGAAGGATTTAGTTATCAAGCTACCGGCAACTGTATAAAGCCCCCCATACACCTTTAGTGTGTATGGGGGGCTTTAAGGGGGCCCAAGTCTTAGTTGGGTTACAAAACAATATTTAAAGGAAGCATTTAGTCATAAAGCTACTGGCAACTTTATAACACATCAGATAAAGCATTCTTATTCCTTAAGGTGGCCATAGACGGTTCGATTTGTGGCCGATTTAGCTGCAGATCGACTGCCGTACCTGCTTGTAGTGATTGATCTGCAATGAAATCGGCCGCAAATCTAACACGCCCAACTTAAATCCGGCCATAAATTGACCCACATAAAGGTTGTGCAGCCAATTTTGGGCACAACCAGCCCCTGTGAGGACGTCATCACAAGTGATCGATCACTCGAAAAATCAACAAAGAAAAGTAGGATGAGATGTTACCACGATGGAGCTCAATAACCTCCAGTGTAAGATGGAGGTGCAACTAGCCAACAGCACTAACCCGAACATAAGCTCCAACTTTATGTCAGACATTTTTGTGATGATATAGTATAGCTAAACCCAATAAAAAACATCTACCCTGTTTCCCCATAATAAGGTATCCTCCGAAAAAAAGGCACCCTTACATTTTTGCCTCCCTCTAAAATATAAGGCATTCCCCAAAAATAAGGCACCCCCGAAGATACGGTACTGTAACTCTGGACAGGGGGATCAGAGGGGGCAATCACAATGACACGAGAGAATCAGAAGTGGTTACTAAAATGGTAATCCCCCTCTGAGTCTCCTGTACCATTTTGATTCCCCCCTCTGATCCCCCCTGTTATTTTAAGTGATCCTCCCACCCTGATACCCCAGTACCATATTCTTCTTCATGGAAAAATAAGACATCCCCCAAAAAATAAGACGTAGGTCATCTTTAGGAGCAAAAATTTATATAAGACTGTGTCTTATTTTCGGGGAAGCACTGTAATATTGGTCCCCGTTAGTTGTAGCTGCATCATTTTTAGGCGTCTTACCTCCCCCCATAGCCCAGAATTGTATGTGAGGAAGGTCTACCTACCACCTAGATAGCTAAATGGAGTGCATGTCTTACCCCAGTTGTTCCCAAACTGGAGGAGCAGGCCCCCAGGGGGGTCGTGAAGGCATTCCAGAGAGGGCACAGGCAATGGACTGAGGGAGATAGAAGCAGGGAGCCAACCATGGAGAGACTAGCTGCAGACAGTAAGTAGAGTGCATGTAATGTGTGTGTATCTGTGTCTGCGTTTGTCTCTATATAAATGATAAATAACTCTGTATGAGTGTGGTGTGTGCGTTCCTATGTGAATGATGCATGTTTCTGTATGATTGATGTGAATACAAATACAGTTGTACACATTTCAAAGTAAGTTTGGGGGCCACACTAGTACATTACACTGCAACACAGACACAACTGGTGTGAAATGGCCCCCAACATAAAAACCATGTCGTTTGAATAGGCTCGGGGGGGGCTTGAAAATGCTTCTAGAAAAGGGGGGCCCTGCAGGGAAAGTTTGGGAACCATTGTCTTACCCCAACAGCACACAACACTAGGATTACTGTATATCCCACAACTACAATTTCCCCCCTTAAAACTGCAGTAATTGACCCCCCTGATTTGGACTTGATCCGTCTTCTTCACCCCCCTACAGAAAATGAGAGGATTTTTCTTTTACATCACCATGAACATCCATTATATGGAAACACATAAACACATTCCCAGAAATCCTTAATCACATCGTCTTCCTCAATACCGTCTTTATATTCTCCGGCTCTGAACTCGGGCTCGGCCATGAGAGAAATACAACACATCAATATTTTGTTGAGAGAGTCATTTCCATCCGAGCCGAAGCTATAGAAGCAGTTTTGTGGAAAGTTTCCATGAACAGAAAGAAAAACACTCTTTCAGTTTGAGGTTTCTTCTCCGTTAATGTTCTCACTGTAACATTGGATATAAAATGAGACTTGGCAAACTTGTCCAGTGTCGGTAAATCCCAAGCAAGGCCCGGGCGGGCATTGTGCGCATAACAAACAGCTTGTTGTAGTGGAGGATGTGAAACTGAAAACAAAGTGAATGCTGTGCCGGGTGAGATCACCGAAAAGTCCAGCAAAACTAGGTTAAAGGGTCAGTCCACCCGAAACATCGCCCCTGGAAACCTCGTCTAAGTGCGTCTAAAACCTTAACTTAAACGTCATGAAATATCTCTTGCTCCTGGTCCTTTATGTGTTTATGGAAGCGTTTTGGTCATGTTAAATGTTGTGTTTTTTACAAAAAGTGCGCCAGTGGATTACAATGAACTCCAGTGTAATTTTGTGCCCTCATGAGGCACCCGTGCACATCCCTGAATGA
This sequence comes from Ptychadena robeensis, assembly GCA_036250615.1. Taxonomy (NCBI): domain Eukaryota; kingdom Metazoa; phylum Chordata; class Amphibia; order Anura; family Ptychadenidae; genus Ptychadena; species Ptychadena robeensis. Next base: position 24,220,871 of record CM070039.1, read on the forward strand.
CGTTGTCAGGGCAGACCAGAAAGGTAAGCCAGTCTGCCGATACATAGGACCGCCACGGTAAACCATTTCCATTTTGTTTCCATTTTACGCCGGGATCCCTCCACTAAGCACATATGCTTAGCGGGGGTCCCGATGTAGCACACTGATATTGCCTGCCAGTGGATGATCTGTTGACACATACACCGGTGCAGAGGCTCAACGTACTCGACTACATTGAGCCTTTGGCGGAGCGGCTCGGCACCGTGAAGACAGATCCTCCGTATACGCTTAGAGGGGGGTCCCGACGTAAATGGAAACAAAGCCTATATCAGTGGTTCCCAAACTTTCCTTTCAGGGCCCTCCTTTTCAATTTGGGAACATTATTGTGCCCCTCTCCCTATTCTAATACAGGTTAAGAATGAGGGCCCTGCCCCCCTTCGCACCCCCCAGTTTGGGAACCACTGCCCTAAGTTGACTCAGGCTGAACACCCAGGTATTTAACCTCCTGAGACTTGCGCAGGTGGTGCATTTTGTAGTCTCCTGGGTGTTGCGCACATGCCCTCGAGGAGACCCGGAACACATCCCTGGTTTCACCAGTGATGCTGGAGGCGTGCTCTAAAAAAACAACACCTTCCTCCATTACATAGAGGTCACTGGTGCTGCCTACCCCCCTCCCCATTGGCTTTATTAAAAGTATCCTTTAAGACAGTGGTGGGCAACTGAATTTATATGTAGGGCCAAAAGTGCGTCCCTCGGCATCACTAAAAGGCCGCACATAACATTGATCCAGACCCTCCCCCGTCAACATAACTCAGCAAGCGGTGGACCAGATCCCAACAGGCAGTCAAAAGCCGACAGCACCCACCCCCCCTCCTGCCCCTGGGTGCAGCGGTCATATGTAAACCTGGTTTCCCCGATCAAATTGCCAATTTTACTGATGTAGGAACGCCACAGCTGATTGGGAAAGCTGGGTCAGTGTGTGACCACTACACAGGTGAGTTGCTATGCCCTATGCATTAATAGTTAGGTTTTATGGGCGGCATGTGGAGGACCAAGGGGGCCACCGAACAACGGCCAAAGGGCTGCATGTGGCCCCTGGGCCGCAGGTCGTGCACCTAGGCTTTAAGACAACAACATCGATCAGAGGCACATTCCACCCTGTACTGCGATGCAGTGCAGAAGCACTACATCAGTGCAGCCAACCCACACATAAATAAATATACATGATTAATATTATTTCACTGACACCACTAACGCATGTGCCCCTCGATGACTATGTGGACCATAAGGGCCCACTGACTTCACTATGTGAGGTGAAATGCCTCCTCACCGTCATCAGGGCGGACACGGAAGCATCGGCAGGTACGCTGACATGCAGGATCGCCGGGGGATTTCGTCGGACAGGCGAGTTTGCCTGTAGTTCATTCATGGTGCGTTTAATTAGCTAAGGAATCCACCCCAAGTTAACTCGGGCTAAACGCCCAGGAGGCTATAAAACATCTTAGTACAGAGGAGCCATTCGTTACGAACTTAATTGGTTTCCAATTCCCTCAAGTTGGTTTTAAGTCAAGAAATATTGAAAATATGCAAAATGCATTCTGAACCTCCCAAAGCCCCCCTTACCTAAGCGTTTCTTCAGAAATTAAAACATTGTACAATATGCGTAATTCACCAGAAACACCGATTTCCTGGTCTTCTTACTCAAAAAGTTAATATGTAGCTATCCGACCAGAAAAAAACATAGGTGATCACCATACAAGGGGACATGTTTGTCTGTCAGGAAGAGAGGATGAAATGGAAGGTAATTGTTGGGAAGGTCCATAAGAACATCAGGACCCTGGCTCTCTGGTGTCCTCTCTCTCCTTGGCTGAGCCATTTGTAGATTGGTGATATGGTCCATTATGACACGCTGGACTTCAGTCAGATCGGCCACATGATCACCACGCTCATATTTCTTTACAAATTCCGTCTCCATTTGAATTGGGATTTCTTTACCTTCCTTCTTCCCTATGTATGCAAAGGTAAATACCAAGAACAAACGTACCACATACACCACACATGATAAGCAATGTCACTATACACAACACAAAGCTCAATACTCACAGCTGACAGAACAGGTTTTATTACAAAAGGCAGCCTGACGCCAGGAGCGCCGAAAATGTGATCTAAACTCTGCAACAACTGCGCACCTAGCAACATTCCGTTATATAACAGCAATGACATTATTTGAATCAAACAAGGCAAAACAGATAAAGCCCCCCATACACCTTAACCTCCCTAGTGATCGCCGATCAAACTGTGCCCGTACCGGGATCCGGGCGGCGGCTCTCATCTCCACATGCCGCCGGCGTCTATTTGACGCGGAGAGCCGGCAAGCACGGCGGAGTACAGTGTACTCCGCCGCGATTGCCGGTGACATGAGGTTTTCGTGCCATAACAAATGGCGCGAAAACCTTAAACCGCCCAGAGGGTTAAGATCCATCCATACAATCTCCATTAGATCAACCAGAATAGTGATTGGAAGGTATATATCACTGCTATGTAGTGCCGGGTCCTCCCTGATAGA
>CM070039.1:24243790-24262040 GCA_036250615.1 Ptychadena robeensis
GGTGCTGTGAAGCAGAGCCCTGGCAGACAGGTATGGTTGGTAGAGCTCTCCCTCAGCTAATACTCATCGTATGTGCAGATGCCTCTCCCCCAGCGCGCCTAAATATAAAGCGTGAGCCTGCCGGGGAGAGACAAGCTTGTCAGTCAGAATCTGTGACTCAACTGCCCCTGGTAGCTGTCCGGCAGTCATGAGAGGTGCTCAAGTAGAGATGCTTATCTCTGCAGGAGTGCTGGTCAACAGCGCCCGAAGGGGTGCTCGCCCAGGGCACCGATTTGCCTAGGATCTGTTACAGATGAGATTACATCAGATAGGTATATTTATTTAGAATTTTGGAGAACTTCTGCACTCCTGCAGGCTAACAGATTCCTTCCGGGCCCGAGTCTTTGGTGTCATTGGTGACACCGAATGGGCGGCATCATAGACCTCCATGTTAATGGAGGCGGCACTGCTTTTCCCTGCCTAATTGACAGCAGTGTTCTTTAGAGAAGCGGGGGGAGGGCGGGGAATCACCGCGGAGTATACGATCACCCGAACAGCGGCTTTCCGTGCCACAAGAAATGGCATGAACGGCCCGTAACACCAGGGAGATTAAGCCAATCAGAAAGAAAAATCGACCCATGTATGGCCAGCTTTACACTGGCACTAGGATACCACACTGCTCAGAAAAGTGGAGACGTTCCCTCTGGTGTGGGAGACTAAAGGCCCCCATACACGTCTAGATTTTTCATCATTCAATCAATTTTTTTTGTTGATTCATTGAAAATCTATGGCAGCCCACATGGTAAGATTGACCTAAAATCACTCATAGTGATTGATTGTATTCTAATCTGTTTACAAATCTGCCCGTGTGTGCCTTCCTTCGAGCGGAATCAATAGAGCACGCTCGAGGAAACTTGATTGAACGGAGTTCCAACATGTTAGAAAAAGACTCATGTCTCCATGCATTATATTGGAACAGCTGCTGCTCCTGCCTCTTCCTGCACAGCCGTCCGCTGTCAGTGTGAAGGGGGTGGAGCCAGCACTCCTCACACTGAAGCCGCTGCTGTGAAGAGAGAGGATGGGTGGATTTCTCTCCAGCTTCTATGCCATGTTTTTATTCACACACTACAATCTGGGGAGAACGGGTCCCGGGGTCCCCATTGAACGGGAATGGATGTGCCCCTGTGGTGTACATTGATTTCCATTCAATTGACGTCACACGCTATGATTGATTGGAGGTTGATTGCATGGGCGGCTAGCTTTACTACAGTTGGCATAGAGTACACTCAATCACTGATTTCCTTGACCCCCCCCCCCCCCCCCCCCCCCCCCCCCCAAAATTGGTCTTTTTAAATTGATTGAAAAGAAATCTAGACTTGTATGGGGCCTTTAAAACACTTGTGTGTACTTAGCCTCAATCCGCTTGTACAGAAATGCAGACGTCCCCGGGAAGCGGTGCGCGCCCGAGCCGCGGATACGACACCACCAGCGGATAAGCACAAAATGCAAATCTTGACTTAGCCTTTCCGGAATGCGGTGAGTTAGAGCCGTGTTTTGCCAGATGATTTGCGCCTGATTTAGGTTAGCAAAGGGAAAAAGGTTTATTGTATTTCATCGTGGAAGCGCCAGAGACGCCGATCTGAGGAAGTTTTATTGTCTGTGTGAAAATTAATGCTTACTCTCACAAAGTGCAGATAATGGTAAACTCTCCTGAACTTCTTCAATCTGACATTTAATCCCAAATTTTACAGCTGCACAGAAAAAAAAATCCGCTAAAGACATTCTATTCTGTAATGAATTGCCCTTTCATTTCTTTTCCTTTTTTTCAGATTACTAGTAAATCCTGAATAAAGGAACTTAGGCTATGTTTCCATTATGTTGGGATCCCTCTGCTAAGCATATACGCTGGAGGTCCAGACGTAGCAGATGGACTTACCTGCTCGGCAGAGGATCTGTCTTCACTGCGCTGATGCCGATGTAAGGCTGAACGTAGTCGAGTAAGTTCGGCCTCTGCACCGGCGGATGTCTGAACACCGAGCAGGCAATGTCTGTGGGATATGTTGGCACCCCTGCTTAGCGTATATGTATAATGGAAACAACCACTAAACCACAAGGATTCCTGTCTGAAGCTGGCCATACACCTTTAGATCTCTCTATTAGATATCTACCAACAACTATGTAGTGCCGGGTCCTCTGTGATTGATCACAGGTAGACTTGTTTAGAAAGTCCCTCATATGACATGGTTTTGGTAAAACAAAAGGAGATCTGACAGAGAAATCTAAAGGTGTATGGGGGTCTTTAACGTAGCCATACACGGGTCGAATTGTCCCCGATCAATTCCCAATCGTATCAATCAAGTCAATCATGGAATCGGCAATTGGTCGGATCGGGAATCGATGCAACATCACTTTGTGAATCAGATTTGTGGTAGATTTGGACATAAGCCGATCTCCAAAATGGCCGATTCCACAAAATCCATCGATCGGAAAGGCTGCTGCATAGGGCTGTGCGTCCACCAATGTACTTTGATTGCCAACGATCGACCAAAAAAAAAACAACATGTCAGTTGAATGTCCGATTCGATTTTTAGTCGATCAGGCATGGTGGGCATAACTCGATTGATTGCGGATCAATCGCCAATTGATCTCGTGAACGTGCGCAGTGATCGATCGGTCAAAAATCTAGTGAAAAATCGACCCGTGTATGGGCTTGTTTCCATTGATGTGATTCAGGGCGTTTTCAGCCGTTGCGCGGCTGCCGCCAACCGCCGCCGCCGCCGCCAACCGCATCCATTGGAAACTTCAATATAGTTTCCACTGGTGCGGTTGTGCGCGTTCGGGTGCGGATGCGCTTTAGGGTGCGTTTCTGAACGCTAGCTGCAGCGTTTTGAAACGCATCCCCGCCCCAACCGCATCCACATCTGCATGGGGGAAAAAAAATGCGTCGGAAAAATGTGCAAAAACGTGCGACAACTAAAGGCATGCGTTCAGCCGTGCGGCTGCCCATCCTGGACGATTGACCAAACAAAATCAGAATCGACTAAAAACCGGATCGGACATTGAATCGACATGTTGGTTTTTTTGGCCCTATGCAGCAGCCTTTCCGATCAATGGATTTTTTGGAATTGGCCATTTTGGAGATCGGCTCATGTCCAAACCTACCACAAATCGGATTCACAAGGTGATGTTCCATCGATTCCCGATCCGATCAATTGCTGATGTACAAGTGCCGATTTTCTCAATGAACTCATTCTATGCAGCTGCTATTTCACATTCTGCCACTAGATGTCACTGTGACAACACATTGCGTTTGCAATATTCGCATATACAAGTGCCGATTCTAGAGTAGATCTGAAACATTCATAGACTGTACGCTGTCTCAGCAACATGGAGGCTTTCAGAGCATTTATCTGACAGGTACACTTATAGCAAGCCTCCAGATCCACATTAGCAGCTTCATATTACAGCGCAGACTCTAGCAGTATAATAACCCACATTTGCATTCATTTCATACGCAGGCTGATGAATAGTGAGGCTTATTGGATGGTTTCACAGCATTAATTAAGTTTGTAAATTGACCCCATGGGCTCCATTCATTATTGAAATACCAATGAGTATGTATTGGACATTACATTTTGAAAGATGTTGACTGGGGAAAAGACTACGCCAATTACAACAATTCATTCATTCTATTGACTGGAGCTTAGGCGTCGAGGAAGATATGCTTCACTAGTCATCTACTAATCCATTAGAACGCAGACTGTAGGGTGGCTCCTGTCATGAAGACCATTCCAGTACCGTGTGTGGGGGTCCCTAACATACCCTGATGCCCACTTTGGGGGTTTATACAAGAAACCCGCCACAGGACTAAATTACGTGGCATGGTGACTGAGTGTAGTCCAGCACTGATGGCGGCCACAATGGAGCTTCTAGGACATGTTATCTGGTTCATTCATGGTTTACTTCAATGTTAGGGGCAGCTCATAATCAACCCATTCAATGTACAATATTCTAACGATATAGTTAAAATCCTTATTTATTAGAAACTATTAACTTTTTGCACAAGATAACATAAAGCGGTCCACAAGATGCACCCACAATTTTGGGGAGGAAATTAGGAAAACCTTAAGAGAATGCAGGGCTGGACCTTGTAGGACATTTAAGCATTAAGCATTTGCTTATAAATACAGTGGCTTGCTTGCTTTACTTTTCCACACTTTATCACAGATGGAAGATGGATGGAGCCAAATACAGGGCAATCTTGGAAGAAAACCTCTTGGAGTCTGCAAAAGACTTGAGACTGGGGCGGAGGTTCACCTTCCAGCAGGACAACGACCCTAAACATAAAGCCAGAGCAACAATGGAATGGTTTAACACAAAACATATCCATGTGTTAGAATGGCCCAGTCAAAGTCCAGATCTAAATCCAATCGAGAATCTGTGACAAGATCTGAAAACTTCTGTTCACAAACGCTGTCCATCTAACCTGACTGAGCTGTCTCTCGATGTGCAAAGCTGGTGGAGACATTCCCTAAAAGACTGGCAGCTGTAATTGCAGCAACCGGTGCTTCTACAAAGTATTGACTTGAATAATTACACACACCCCACTTTGCAGTTATTTATTTGTAAAAAAATGTTATGAATCATGTATATTTTCATGTATATTTTCCTTCCACTTCTCACGTCTACACCACTTTGTATTGGTCTTTCACGTGAAAATTTATGTTTGTGGCTGTAATGTGACAAAATGTGGAAAAAATACTTTTGCAAGCCACTGTATATATACATTTTTTTCTTTATTGAGCCTCGGTGAGTGCAAGCACCCAAACGAAAACTTGTGGCAACCAGTGAACACAACAGTCCAAACAAGCACGGATTGCACCGTGGTGTTCCGCCACAAAAGGGACTGCGGACCATACCCCCAAAGGGATGGCAGTGGGAGGCAGTAGAAGCCAGACATCCCTCGGATGTCCTTTTCCCCAGGAGGCCTCGACCGGTAAGCCAAGTCTCCCAGGTACTAAGAACCAGGTGCCCCTTTCCCTAGGTGACCTTGGCCGAAGCCTGGTCTCCCAAGTACTAGGGGCCGAGTAGGAAGAGGGCCCCAAACATGGAGAGACTGCCAGGTCAGAGCCGTAAGCATTTGCTCATATGTCCCATCTCCACAGAGCCATCAGGATGTGCAGGGCTGGATCATATTGTATATTTGTTTTCACTAGGATTAGAGCCCAGAGATGAACTTATAGAGACTTAAGCTTGGCATACACGGCTCGATGAAGAAACAGATTAGAGTAACATCGGGCGCCGTGTGTGCTCACGGCACTCAATGTTGCTCTAATTTGTTACAAGATTTGAACCATCCATTTTGGAAAACCTTGGTCGACTGTGGGTCTTCTTTCAAAGTAATGGCTGGGCTTCAGCTGAAGGGCACACTAGCTGTGATAAGCTAGCTGGGAGTGTAAAGGGGCGGGGCCAGCACATCTCTGTGCAAGCCCCCTGAAATGAATGGAAGCGGCTGCTCGCAGCTTAATTTCGCCTGTGGAGCAAGCCCTTAGGCTTTCCATCCTTATTAAAATAATACATCTAAATCCAAACACAAGTTATAATACATTGTATAATCTTTTCCTGCTTTTTTTCCTTTTTTTGGGTCTGGTGATCCTGTCAGTAGGGCTGACAACATTTCCCTGTTCTTTCTCTATAGGGTACCAATGTTGTGTTTTTGTACTACTAACATCCTACACTGGGTAGGTCACATGGGGAAGCCAGTAACAAAGTTTTCAGTTCAGAACACAGGAAGTTCAAGCACACTGGATTTCTACCAAGATCCACAAGCAATAGAAAACTAAAGCAGTCGCCATATTAGTTTGTTGTTGTCTTTGTTATCTTTCTTGTTGGTTATACCATAATCCAATGTCTGACTTCCTCCTCCAGAATGAAATCCGCAAAGCGTCACATCTTCCCGCTAGCCGTGCCATCCGAAGGTTTGCGAAAGAATGTGCAGAAGATGCAGAAATTGAGAGCTGGGCACAAGACGGCTCTGTGCTGCTGCAGTTTAATCATCTGTGATGAGTAATAGAAGAAAAATGATACATAGACATTGTTTATTACAGAGAATAGAAGGCAGTTTCCTCCCACTCAGTCTATTATTATGAGAAGCAAATTCTTCGAAATCCATCATGTGCCAGCAAGGCGTTCTAATTAGATTATCCGAGAAAAGCTGCTTCATTATCATAATGACTCTCAGATATATCAGGATGGCATATGCCAAAGTCACACTGGCACTGTAATATCCTGTATATGGAGAGCAGGAACTGGTCACACACTACTTACTATGCCACACGGCCAAAACCAGCAACACGGGTCCACCACTGGTTACACGCCAGATATAGATGTGGTGCCTGCGTTCGTTTTCATTAGTCACGCCTTTTCTCTTCTCGCCAGTAACTCACTTTCTGTTTTAGGGTCGTCCGCCATAAAGTATCTAAAAATGCATAATAGTCTGCCTTCCTATCTTAAACACCAAGGGAGGTGGCCTGTAGTCCACTAAGATAACTGGGATCATTTCCAGAGGTGCACATAAGTGGTACTCTGGTACTCAAAAGGGGCCAAAACCTAGCTATGCGTACCTGCATCATTGTTACACAGCTCATGTGTGTACTAACAACTTGGAGGTGCTCCGTGTCTGAGCGGCCACAGCTAAATGTTACATGTAAACAATTTATGTCACTTGGATAACTGCAGGGAAACATGAATAACTATGAAAGGTTGCAGTTAGGGGGGTAAAATTGTAAATGTAAATGAATAATCCAAAAAAAAGATCGGACTTCTAAGGGTGTTGGAGATCTGGGGGATAAAAGTCAGAGTAGGCATATGAAAGGGTAAAATCTGACAAGAGAAAAGCACTGTGTGACAGCTGGAATAGGACTATGAAATGTTGACATTTGGACAGCAGGTATTCTCAGGGGTTAGTTACTAAGCCAGAAAATGTCAGGGTTGTACTACTGAGGTCAAACGTGTTGTACTGTGAGAGTTATATTTGACCCAAAACCAGCTGGTGACCTATGGAGACAGCTAATTGGAGGATCAATCAGGAACAGGGAGGTCCATCTGCAGCAGAATCTACCATGCAGGAGTCTGACGCAGAGGACAGTGAGGAAGACCACCCTACATATGGGCTGAGTACCAAACACCATCTCCTGGTACTCATCTGAGGAGCTCACTAAAAAAGTTATGTGCACCCCTGTTCATTTTGATGATTTTAATACAGCAGGGGCACAGGAAGTTCTTAGCTTAGGATTTCTGGCAGGATATATAAAATTTTCTATGTATAATTATATAATTAGAGACCGAAAGCTGATAAATAATAGAAGATGATCAGTGGTGGTGTTAGATAGGGCCAATATGGGTGGTTGCCCAGGGTGCCCCCCCCCCCCCCCCCCCCCCCCAGTGTGCCCACCTATTGAGTGTACGCCACCCTGGGAGAGAGAAGATAGTCTCTATACAGTCCTGGCCAAAAGTTTTGAGAATGACACAAAGAGTTTTCACAAAGTTTGCTGCTAAACTGCTTTTTGATCTTTGTTGCAGTTGTTCCTGTGATGTACTGAAATAGAATGATAAGCGCTTCATACGTTTCAGAGGCTTTCATTGACAATGACATGAGATTTAAGCAGAGTCAGTATTTGCAGTGTTGGTCCTTCTTTTTCAGGACCTCTGCGACCAGGCATGCTCTAAATCAACGTTTGGGCCAAATCCTGACTGATACAACCCATTTTTTCATAATCACTTCTTTGAGTTTGTCAGAATGAGTTGGTTTTTGTTTGTCCACCCGCCTCTTAAGGAATGACCACACGTTCTCAATGGGATTAAGATCTGGGGAGTTTCCAGGCCATGGACCCAAAATTTCAACGTTTTGGTCCCGGAGCCACTTAGTTATCACTTTTACCTTATGGCGCGGTGCTCCATCGTGCTGGAAAATGCATTGTTGTTGGAAGTTGCTGGTGGAGGGTGTTTTAGTTCCATTCTTTATTCATGGTTTCTGTGTTTTTGGGCAAAATTGTGAGTGAGCCTACTCCCTTGAGTAAGAAGAAACCCCACACATGAATGGTCTCAGGATGCTTTACTGTTGGCATGACACAGGACTGATGGTAGCGCTCACCTTTTCTTCTCCGGACAAGCCCTTTTCCAGATGCCCCAAACAATTGGAAAGGGGCTTCATCAGAGAATATGACTTTGCCGCAGTCCTCAGCTGTCCATTCACCATACTTTCTGCAGAAGATCAACCTGTCCCCGATAGTTTTTTGGGAGAGAAGTGGCTTCTTTGCTGCCCTTCCTGACAGCAGGCCATCTTCTAAAAGTCTTCGCCTCACTGTGCGTGCAGATGTGTTCACACCTGCCTGCTGCCATTCCTGAGCAACCTCTGCACTGGTGGTATTGCGATCCCGCAGCTGAATTCTCTGTTTCAATGTTTTTATAAAATTTTCAACAGTTTTTCAAAAATGCAAAATCGACCCATATCGTCGGTGCCATATATACAGATCAATAAAATTAAAAGGAACATAACAGTGCAGTCGCCTCGCGAGAGGCACGAACACAAATAATAAAGAAAACAAAAGAAAACCAAAACTTTGCGAACAGACTCCCCGTCACCACCCTGGTCAAATGGGACCCTAGGGTCTTGCAACATAACATTGCGGTCACCAAGTGTGATCACAAGGGTGGTCACCAAGAACAAAAATAAACCATCGCATAATCCCCGAGTACGGGGAAAAGGAGAGAGAGGGAGAGAGATGGTCAGGTGTGGGAGCTCCAAAACGGGTGGTCCAGTCCGGTATCTACAAAGTATGGAGGCTCAAATGGTCCATATCTGGGTGAAAGCGGAGGATCCAGGGGTCCCAAATGGAGAGAAACTTGTCATGTCGATCGTTCAATATGCTCGTCAGCCTCACATTTACCATGATCAGGTTCACCTTCGCCAGGACTCCCGAGTACGGTAGTTGTTGCTTCCTCCAGTTACTGCCTATGCAAAGCTTGGTTGCAATGAGAATTTGATGTGTCAGTGCCTGTTGCCTACGAGCCAATGTGTGGATCCCGGTCTGTAAAAGGGCTGACCCTGGACATTTGGCAATGCACCTCTCGAATAGGGAAGTGAGGAGGCGGAAAATTTGGGACCAAAGGATAGCAACAAAGGGGCATGTCCGCAGCTGAATTCTCTTTAGGAGACGATCTTGGCGCTTGCTGGACTTCTAGGATGCCCTGAAGCCTTCTTAAAAAGATAAGGACAAGTTTTTTGGGGATTTTGTTAATTTTCATGGCAAAGAAGGATTATGCAATTCATCTGAAATGCTCTTCATAACATTCTGGAGTATATGCAAATTGCTAGTATAAAAACTTAAGCAGCAACTTTTCGAATTTCAAATATTTGTGTCATTCTCAAAACTGTTGGCCAGGACTGTACTCACCATCACCCCCACTGCCCCAACCCCCCTGGAGAGCTGTCCGTCAGTGACAAGACAAGCGATGCTCATGTGGCGGATGGGTGCCAGAGGGGGTGCTCGCCCAGTTCACCAATCTCTCTAGGACCGCCCCTGAAGATGATTGTTGGGGGTTACTTACACTTTAAGGACTTTATCCTTATCTAGCAGACTGGCCTTCTCTAATGCTATGCTGGACACTATGCTGCTGGAATACATTAAGGCAGTGGTTCTCAAACTGGGGATGGGCCCCCCTAGGGGGGCGTAAGGGTATTCCAGGGGGGCGCTGGCCCTCATTCTGAACCTGTATTTGAATGGGGGGGGGGGAGCACCATAATGTTCCTAAATAGAAAAGAGGGGCCCTGCAAGGAAAGGGAACCACTGCATTAAGGTTTAGTTCAGGTTGTCCACGGGTATCCCCCAATTATTGCTCCCTGGGCAGTTAGGGGGTGAGTGACTGACATCTCACACCATAGTGGATGCCACCCTCATGCATTAATGTGTCCTATTAATTGTTTTGAAAAATAGCACCAAAAAACATTGTGTAGACATAGCCTTGGTGTAGCGGAAGGTCACAGTTCATTACTGGTAATGGACCACGTCTGGGTGGTGTGCACAGGCCCTAACAGAAGCTCCAGGTAATGTTTTATTAACCCTTCCGGTGGGATCTAATTTCTCTGTAGGGGGGTTCACAAGTTGTACTTACGTAATCTCACACTCCTGGTGTTATCATCTCTCCCCAAGCTCCAATGATGTCTTCCTTCTACAATGCTGAACCATAAGCTCTGCTTTGTGGAGGATGACAGCGCAGTCCGAGGCTCCAGGACAGGGAGCTGGGGGGGTCTATGGGAAGAGGGGTCATCGAGCCAGCACAGGGGTAGCTCAGTAAATCTTCTCTTGCACCCCAATAGCAATTAATTAACGTTTAACCCTTTCAATGGAATGGGGAACCCACTGAAAGAGTTAATAAATGAAATGTGAGCTTTTCTCCCAGAAACCCTGTTGATTTAATGACTTTGAAGGTTCGGGTGGGATGTGGACTTTAATTTGTTTGTCTTCAACCTAACGTCAATTTTGAAGAGCGTGTCTATCTAAGACGACCCCATCCGCTGGCTGACAACCCTGCTGAGTGAATTCATGCCAAAGCAAACACTGTTGTCACCCTGTTACAGGAAGTGGAAAAATATCAGCTCTACTGGTAGGATTAGCAGGTCATAAAACTCTGAAACTCAGAGAAAAACAAAACCCGCTGTGTTAGCGCCGGAGACAGGCCGCGTCACCCACAGAGGGTGCGCAAAAGTGGCATTTACCGGGGCAGTGACACCCGTGACAGAGGCATGGCAGGAAAGAGGATACGGTGACCTGAGGGGACGCCGACTGCGAACAGTCTTCAATCTGTTACATCTGTAAGATAAATTCGGAGGGTTTGGGTATGTTTTGGGAACGCTTTTTTGGATTCATGACATAAGACCATTAATGTTTGCTCTTCAGGGCCTCCTCACCTCGCACCTCTCCTGGAAATTCCATCCACGGCTGCCACCAGCAGCAGCACAAACGTAACACCAACTGGAAAAAGCATGAAGCAGAATATACAAGCTGATTAACCCTTAAGCAGGGTACAGACATGTAGATATGGGCCAGATCGATGGATGTTTCGAGCGCCGTGCACGGTCACGGCCATCTATCTGGCCCATATAACATGCGCCCATAGCTGTTTTCGAGCTGGACCAATCAATCACACTCAAAAAAATCGGACATGACCGTTAAAACAGGCGATGTCCGATGCTTTGCCTAGAGACCGCAGGGTCTCCAGGCAAAGCATCGGCTGAGCTGGAGAGAGAGCAGAGCTGTCTCCCCAGCTCCACCGATATCTGTTAGCGGCGTGATCACGTCATCACACTGCTGCAGGGTACATGGGACGGCCTTCTGTACCCTGCTTCAGGTGGATCCAGCCAAACGACATTGGGCCCCCCCCCCAACGAAATGTACGACAATCTAAAGCTAGCCACACATGGTTCAATTTTAGTGTTCAATCGACATTAGATTAGATTTTGTAGTTCGATGAAAAAATCGAAAATCGATCATCATTTAATCGATGTAAACCACATGGGGAATACGATTATTGTTCAATTTCGACTGAAAAGTTCATCGAAATAATCCAAAATCGTCGAATTCTTCTAACGATTTTACTTTCAATCGGAAGTGATGTGTTAAGCCCCCATACACCTTACAATCGTACCATACAGTTTATGTACAATCAACTTTTGTTCTACCAAAACCATGTAATATGAGGACCTTCTTACCTTCCAACAACTATGTATTCTATCAGTGGAGGAACCCTGGCACTACATAGAGTGATATATACTTTCCAATCACTGGTGTATTTTATATCACATGGTAAGACCCGGCGACTACAATAGCAAGTGATTATATACTTCAATCACTATGTAGTTCTATCAGGGAGGACACGGCACTACATAGCAGTAGTGATTATATCCTTCCAATATCACTATGTATTATATTAGGGAGGACCGAACACTAACAATGCTGTGATATATAGAACCTTCCAATCAATATGTATTCGTATCAAGGGAGGACCCGGCAATAATAAGCTAGTGATATATACCTTCCAATCATATGTAATTTATCAGGTAGGAAACTGACACTACATAGCAGTGATATATACCTTACAACCACTATGGTATTCTAATCAGGGAGGGACCAATGAACTACATAGCAGTGGTGATATATACCTTCCAATCACAATGTATTCTATAAGTGAGAATGGCCTCATTTAGGTATTTTGACATAGTCAGTGATATATACCTTCCAATCACTATGTTTTCTAGTCAGGGAGGACAGCGGCACTACATATGCAGATGATATATTACCTTTCCAAATCACTATGTATTCATACAGGGAGGGACCCGGCACTACATAAGCAGTTGATATATAATCCTCCAAATAACTATATATTCTATCAGTGGAGGACCCAGAGCACTACATAGCAGTATGATTATACTGTCCAATACTATGTATTCTATTCTATAGGGAGGACCGGCACGTACATAGCGTTATGATATATATTCCTCCAATCACGAAAATATTATTCTATTCAGGGAGGAGCAACCAGCACTACATAGCAGTGATATATTACATTCCAATCACTATGGTATTTTATCAGGGAAGGACAGCGGCACTACATAGGCAGTGATAATTACCTTCCAATCACTAACAGTATGTATTCTATCAGGGAGGACGCCAGCCAATTAATATAGTGATTTATACCTTCCAATCACTATGTATTCTATTAGGGAGGACCCGGCACTACATAGCAGTGCGTTATAATAACCTTCCAAGTCACTATGTAGTTATCAGGGAGGACCCCGGCACTACATAGATTGTTGGTAATCGAATGAAAATTGTATGGATCGATCTTAAGGTGTATGGGGGGCTTTAAAATGGAGTAGCCCCACACATCGAGTATCATTGACTCGACCAAAAAAAAGCTGCAAGGAATGTAGTTCGATGATTGTACAAAATGTTCCATTCTGTCACGATTCAATCGAGGATTTGACAAAAATCGATCAATAATCGTTGATTGTACTATGTGGGCAGAAAAACGATTTTCTTTCAATCATTCAAATTTTTCATCGAAAAACGTTGATTGAACACTAACATCGAACCATGTGTGACACGATCGTTCGGGGAATAGATGCGCACCACCTTTGGCAATCGATCCTTGGACGAGACTTTGGATGGTGACCTTCAGCCCCCATCCAAAGAAATGGCGATCCAACAATGGATTTATCGACATGTTGTATCAATGTTCGGCATTTTCTTTGAGCGGGATCGATCGCTCTAGGTGAACATTCGGGAATCAAGCGCTAAATCGCCCCTGCCACCTTAAGTCCCCAATACATCAACACTTAAGGTGGCCATACATGTGCCAAGTTTTTAATCGATTCCCCCACAATCGATCACCAAGGTTCCTATTCAAAGTATCGAACGGGATCGATTGCACATCCATTCTCAAGTCAATCGATGAAGCTCAACGTCATCTCACTGCACTGAAGGGTTTATCAATTGATCGGGTATCGACCCGTGTATATACTTCATCTGATATACTGCACACAGTAAAGGTAGCCATACACGGATCGATTTTTCATTCCAATCGAATGCTGCCCACCTCGAGCGTTTGATCCCATTTCAATGGGATGTCGCTCGAACAGGGATCCGACATGTTGATAAATCCCTGATCGTTTGCCATTTCTTTGGATGAGTCTCAGTATCTAGCTCCCCCAGCCTTGCTGCCCCTAGTGGCACTAAGTGGAATGGCATTCTTTCAGTTATGGGGGTTCAGGGTCATGAGACTGTTAGCTACACCAATGCGATCTCCTGCTTTGTTGTACAGAATAAAGGAAAAAATTAGACGGTTTTGAATTAATTGCAAAGCCCCTGAACATGATATCATCACCATACTTGCTGGAGATGTAGAGAAGGGTTGGATGTATACTACAAAAGGTACAAAAGGTATGTCTCTAACACAAATAGTTTTTGCACAAATTAAGTTCAAAGTCAAGTCAAAATTTTGAAAATCTAAATTTCAACTTTAAATTTGAACTTAATTTATGCAAAAACTACATGTGCTAGAGCAAACCTTTTTTTTTCAAATGTTCTCACAGCCCTTCTCTACATCTCCAGCAATTTTGGTCATGATACCATGTTCAGGGGCTTTGCAATCTAGTCGAAAAATTTGACCAACTCTAGCAGAATTCATCTCCATATCCATAACAAGGGATTCTGTAGTCACCAAACTGACCAGGGCTTAAGGTGGCCCATGCTTAAGGTTAAGGTGGATTCTGAAATGATCGACCGTTGTGCTCAATCGCGGCGATCGTTTAGGAATCAAATGGATCATATGAGAATCGAATGTGACCACCCTTTCTTCAAGCAGGATCAGTTGAAGAAATAGTGATCGAACGGGGACATGTTGGTAAGGCCCCCCATACACAGGTCGATACCCGTTCAATAGACAAATGATCATCTTGACTAGAGATGGTCGAATTTTTCGACTTGCAAACTTTGTGAGCTTATTGCAAAGCCTCTGAAAACAGTATCATCACCATGCTGCGGATGTAGGGAAGGGTTGGGGGAACATTTGAGAGAAAAAAGTTTCAAAAATTCGACCATTTCGCCGGTTTCGAGTTAATTGCAAAGCCCCTGAACATGGTATCATCACTAAACTTGCTGGAGATGTATAGAAGGGTTGGGGGTATACTGCAAAAAAGACAGTAAGTCTCTAACACAAACTGTTTTTTTACAAATTAAGTTCAAATCAAGTAAAAAATTCGGAATTTCGACTTTAACTTTGAACTTAATTTATGCAAACACTACATGTGCTAGAGCAAAACCTTTTTTTTTCAAATGTTCCTCCAACCCTTCTCTACATCTCCAGCAAGTTTGGTGATGATACCATTTTCAGGGGCTTTGCAATAAGCTCACAAACTTTGCAAGTCGAAAAATTCGACCATCTCTAGTGTTTTTCTATTGGTGTGACTTAGATGAAGATCAGAGGACATGTTATGACCAATTAATGCAAAACTCTGCGTAATCCCAAAGGGTTCACACACTTTTTCTTGTAACTGAAATTAAATTTTCCATATATTAAGGGACCCAAAGGAAATGATAAAAGTGAAGTTGTCAGTTTATTGTTCACACATCACACATTGTACTCCTCGTGTATCCCCGTTATATATTACATTTTTTTATTATTATTATAATAATTCCCATCCTGACCCTTTATATTGTAGGTTATATGGTGATTACGCTCATAGGAAGCCGAAATAAACATTTCCTGGACCCCTCCATAGAGAAGGCGTGTCCATCGGCTACTTTTTACTGTTAAATTCTTTACAGATCAGTAAAAGGCGAGAACGTCCGCGCGCTGCCAGGACTGCATTCCTTGGAAAGCCGAGCAGCTGCTTCCCATTTCGGAGCACTCACAGGCCACAACGGAGGCCTAGACATGTGCGTCAACCATCGCACGCGGACTGCTGGGGAAAAAGGGAGGGGGGATAAAGACGTTTTTAAGAGCGTGTTTCCCCACCCCAGGGTTCCCCCTCACACAGGAAGGGGGGAGGGCTCCATCTCTGTACTAAGTCCAGGGGAACCTCTGGGCACAGAATAAAATGACGATGAGGTACAGGATGTCATGACAGCTTTAGATTTAAATCTGAAACTAAAATAAGTTTTGAAAGCAAAAATAAATTGGCACAAAACATTTGCAACATCATAACATGTGAGGTGACAACAGTGAAGGCAATGTGTTGTCACAGAGAGAGAGAAAGAGGGAAGCAGAGAGATTATACAATGTTCCAAAACTATTCAATACACAGGGGTGCACATAACTTTGTTAGTGAGCTCCTCAGACGAATACCAGGAGATGGTGTTTGGTACTCACCCCATATGTAGGGTGGTCTTCCTCACTGTCTCCCTCACTGTCCTCTGCGTCAGCCTCCTGCATGGTAGATTCTGCTGCAGATGGGCCTTCCTGTTCCTGATTGAGCCTCCGATTAGCTGTCTCCATCCACAGGTCACTACCTGGCTTTGGGTCACATGTAACTCTCACAGTACATTACTTTGAACCCCCAGATCTCATTACCTCAGTAGTACAACCTTGTCATTTCATGGGTAAGTAACTAATCCCTGAGACTACCTGCAGTCCAAATGTCAACCTTTCATACTCCAGCTGTCACACAGAGCTTTCCTCTTGTCAGATTTGACCATTACATATGCCTACTCTGACTTTCATCCCCCAGATCTCCAACTCCCTTTGGAGACCACACATACGGGGACATTGAGGGGAAAGACTGGGTGACACTTATGACCAGGGTGCACATAAGTGGTACTCTTGTACACAAAAGGGGCCAAAAAGTAGCTATGCATACCTGCATTATTGTTACAAAGCTCATATGTGTACTAACAACTTGGAGGTGCTCCGTGTCTGGGCGGCCGCAGCTAAATGTTACATGTACACAATTTATGTCACTTGGATAACTGCAAGGAACCATGAATAACTATGAAAGGTTGCAGTTAGGGGTATGAAAATGTAAATTCATAATCCCAAAAAGATTGGACTTCTGAGGGTGTTGGAGATCTGGGGGATGAAAGTCAGAGTAGGCATATGTAAGGGTCAAATATGACAAGAGAAAAGCACTGTGTGACAGCTGGAATATGACTAAAGGCCCCCATACACGGGTCGGATTCTGGCCGGATTCCGGGCCAATCGATTACGGGCGCGTGCACGCGAAACGATCGTGCCGGAATCGTGTGCAGCCCACCTTGTCCGATCAATCACGTCCGATCGTTCAGGGGCCCAGAATCGGATCCGACAGAGAACCAACATGTTGGTCTTTTTGATCCGATTCTGCACAGATCAGGGGGAGTTGCCATTTGTGAGGTGGACAATCGGACACGGAATCGTCCCGGAATCCATTGGACAAGGTGGTATGCAGCGATCAGATTCTCTTAATTGGCCGATCGATCACACCTGCGATTCCCGCCGGAATCGATCGGATAGGTGATCGAGCGGCCATGAAATCCGACTGTGTATGGCTGGCTTATGAAAGGATGACATTTGGACTGCAGGTAGTCTCAGGGGTTAGTTACTAAGCCAGAAAATGTCAGGGTTTCACTACTGAGGTATGAGATCTGGGGGTTCAAAGGTGGTGTACTGTGAGAGTTACATGTGACCTAAAGCCAGGAGGTGACCTGTGGATGGATGGAGCTAAATGGAGGATCAATCAGGAACAGGGAGCAGAACCTATCATGCAGGAGGCTGACGCAAAGGACAGTGAGGGAGACAGTAAAGGAAGACAACCCTACATATGGGGTGAGTACCAAAAACCATCTCCTGATACTCATCTTAGGAGCTCACTAGAAAAGTTATGTGCACCCCTGTCAGGTGGATTGTTGTCACCAAATTTTAGGATTCCATTCAAACAAAAGGTTTGAGGAATGAACACCTGGCTCAGCACTCACATTATTGGACTAGTATACATGACATACATATTTGCCTATAGATGCCTCTGCTACAGGGTGACTTGTACTATTATTATTATTATCTATTTATATAGCGCCAACATATTACGCAGCGCTGTACAATACATTAGAGTGGAGATACAACACACAATAACACACAGGCACAGGTATGACACAGGAGGTGTGAAGGACCTTGCCTGATCAGGCTTACTATCTAATAAGTTGGGGAACAGAGTATACAATAGGTGGGGGACACGGGTCACTTTAAGCTGTAAAACATTTTGTAGGTTTTCTGTGGCGGCTGAGAAATGTGACATCGTCCAGCGCAGTTTTTGTGTCAGCGTCCTCTGTCACTCTCGGAGTGATCCCCTCGGTAAGCACTGTGGGAAGCATCTGATGGTGTGGATCACCTTCCCTTCAAGCTTGGGTGACACCAGGATGGCGAGTCGCCTAGGACACTGCGCCAGGCTTATGTCGCTGGGATTCTAAGGTAGAAAAACTGACATATTTCTCAACACTCATTTGACTTCAAGAGAACCTGTCATGAAGATAAGGAATGTTTTTCTATATATATATATCTTGTGACTCCATGTGGCACCCTGAAAGTCATTATTAGAGCAGAATGTGACGTCACAATGATTTGTTCCCCTATGATCTGTGATTTTAGCATGTATATATAAGGCTGTCGCCTGCCTCTGTACCATAGATACCGATACTTACCGTAAGGCAGTGGTTCCCCAAACGGGGGGGGGGGGGGGGGG
>CM070039.1:24303990-24317115 GCA_036250615.1 Ptychadena robeensis
TTAGCTGCAGCTGCTGCAGAACCTCTTGGAAGAGAATGAATTGATAGCTGAGATATGCAGTAGGGACAAGCAGAGTTGTGACATAAAATATAAAATATAATAATATTAATAATTTTAATATAACCAACGATCCGTCATTGTTGTCCCCGTCTTCCTAGATTTGGCATTACATAAACTGCAACCGCTGCAGAACCTCTTGAAGTTAAATGGATTAGTATCTGTGATATGGGGAGACGCTCTCCAGCAATGAATCCGGCGATCTCATAAAAAGGCAGAACCGTGTCCCAGGCTCAGCCGTAGCTGCTGCAGAACCTCATACATACAATGTAACCCTCCATCCCTCGCAGCCCACACTATAGGAAGGCTCCACACAAAGTGACAACCCGGCTCGCTTCCCACCTTAAACCCAGCTCGGTGCTGTGACGTCACATCGGAAATTTACCAAAAGCCAGAACGGGCCAACTGCACGGAGTGAGCGGGCCGGGGAGCGCGCTGATTGGACGCCGCGGCGCTGACGTCGGCTGACGCGAGCCGCATGTAGTGTGATAGCAGTGGAATACTGAGCCCACATAAACAAAGGCACATTGGAGAGGAGCGCTCAGAGCTCTGCTAACTAGTACGAGGCAACTTGTCTCCGCACCGGGATGTACGGCTCAGCGCTGCATGCCTAGAGGCGCCTCACTGCTCTGCACCGCCGGTAAGTACCCACCGCACATTCACCATACATACAGCGGGCGATGTCATCTGTCACCTATACCTGGGCGCTGCTGTGTCAATGGAAGAAAGTTATTGGAGAGGTACCTACCTATGTGAGAGGTAACCATGCCCATGTGTGCCAACTGAGACACCATTGGATGAGAAGGGTGACTTCGTCACTTACCTGATGTGTTTATAGAGGAAAGTTATTTGAGAAATACCTACCTATGTGAGAGGTAACCATACGCATGTGTGCCAACTGAGAAACACTCATAGATGAGGAGTGGGACTTCGTCACTTACACTGATGTGTGGAAAGAGGAAAGTTTTGGAGAGATACGCATAGCCATGTGTGCCAGCTGAGAAGTTACCGTGCCCATGTGTCAAATATACCTACCTCTACCTATGTTTGCCAGCTGAGAGGCAACCGTGCACGTGTGCCAGCTGAAAGACACCCATGTGTATCAGGGTGGGGGGGCTTCATTGTTCACCTGGGGGGCTGATGTGTGTATGGAGGAAAGTTATTGGAGGTGCAGAATGATGGATTATAGAAAGTAGTGTACCCATGTGTGCCAGGGTGGGGGTCTTCTGCCCATTTAGCTATCCATCTATCTGTGCCTATGCATACATTGTATATAGAGATGTTTCTCCATAGACTTTTTTCCCGTAATATAAATTGACCAATAATCTATCTATCTATCTATCTATCTATCTATCTATCTATCTATCTATCTATCTATCTATCTATCTATCTATCTATCTATCTATCTATCTATCTATCTATCTATCATCACCCCATCATTCTATCTGTCCTTAGACAATCCTCTTGCTATCCATGTGATCTAGGGATTACCTAGATTGACCCCCATGTAACTTAATACCCTCCTTGATGCCCCTGTGGTGTGATTTCCCTTGTTGGATGGCACAGAGGGTAGTGGATTTTCTCCTATACTATACTATAGTCTAGGGATGCTGTCAGAGGTGTCACCCAATGGATGATAAACCACATAGGCAGGAGTAGTAACGCTGCTGTCTAGGTTGGTGGCATTCTGCAGGTGAAGTGTATTACTATGGGGGTATTGCGGACACCAATTACACTTTTAATACCCAGTATGAGTTTTAGTGACATAGAAGTGATATGAGATAGTAAGGCCTGAGTGTAGGATGCCTGTAGACGTGTGCTGTCACGTCGGGGGTGCGCTAATTGATTCCTCGGACACACTTATAAAGTGAACACCCACGATGAGCATCTAATGACTCAACAGTCTTCTGTGTTCAGTGATTTCCAATGTCCAGGGAAAGTGCTTCTCGTGACTCACCCACCATCACCAATACAGCTCTTATTTCTCATTTCACTTTCCACCCTGGAACATAAAGATTTACACTTTTCCACTAACGCTCGTTAACGCTCCGCTCTTCTCTTTGCCCGCAGGAACATATGCTGACATCCTGGGTGCCCCTCCATTGACCGATTCATATTTTGGAAATTGGTCGCGACAAGAACTACAACACTGTCCTCCTTTACTTTCATCGAAAGCGCCCGCAGCCCGGCTGAAGGTTTGTTGCTGTTGATTTCGGATAGTGGTTGGGATGGGGGGGGCGATACATTTTAGGCTACAGAGTGCCAACATATGCGTTATAGAAGCGCTATTTTTTGGGGTCATTTCCCTGTTGTGATAAGAAGGGCGTTGGGGTGCGTTAACGTTGAGAGAATAGAAAGCACTCATAAAGGGACTTCTGGAATGTTCTTGGGTGGGAATATTTTTTTTGTTGGGGGGGGGGGGGGGGGGGGGGGTAAGAAGTATACAGTTGAACAGCTTGGGTATCTATTTAATTGTTTCATTTACAGCCATGCCCTGTGTTCAGGCTCAGTATGGGTCGTCGCCACAAGGAGCCAGCCCAGCTTCCCAGAGCTACAATTACCACTCATCAGGAGAATACAGCTCCGATTTCTTAACTCCAGAGTTTGTCAAGTTTAGCATGGACCTGACCAACACTGAAATCACTGCCACCACTTCTCTCCCCAGCTTTAGTACCTTTATGGATAACTACAACTCCGGCTACGACGTCAAGCCACCATGTTTGTACCAAATGCCAGTACCTGGGCAGCAGTCCATAAAAGTTGAAGATATTCAGATGCACGGCTACCAACAGCACGGCCACCTGGCCCCCCAGTCTGAGGAGATGATGGCACACTCAGTCTACTACAAGCCTTCTTCACCCCCAACCTCCAACACCCCAGGCTTCCCAGTCCAGCACAGTTCTATGTGGGACGATCCTGGAAGCCTCCACAGCTTCCACCAGAACTATGTGGCCACCAGCCACATGTTAGACCAGAGGAAAGGTCCTGTGTCCAGACTCTCCCTATTCTCCTTCAAGCAGTCTCCTCCTGGGACCCCCGTGTCTAGTTGTCAAATGAGGTTTGATGGCCACCACGTCTCCATGAACCCCGAGACCTCTGGTGCCCACCATGTGGTGGATGGACAGACTTTTGCGGTTCCTAATCCCATCAGGAAACAAGCGGCCATGGGATTTCCTGGACTTCAGCTTGGCCATGCATCTCAGCTCATAGATAGCCAGGTTCCTTCACCTCCTTCCAGAGGGTCCCCATCTAATGAGGGGCTCTGTGCTGTGTGTGGGGACAATGCTGCTTGCCAACACTATGGAGTTCGCACATGTGAAGGCTGCAAAGGTTTCTTTAAGGTGAGTAGAAGGCTAACCCATTCCATCCAAATGTGTACCTGACATGGGAGATAGTTACCAGGAAAATCACCACCATCCACATCAACACCATCTAAGCTACACATTGATGTCAGGAAGAGCAAAACCAACAAACACAATGACAGAACATTCCTTCCATGGATACATTACACACATTGTATACAACTTATTACTATACATTCAGAAGGTTATCCGGGGGAACCTACCTTACAGTGAGAACACAGATACATTACAATAATCTATGGATATGTTATATACATACATCAATTCATCATATAACTTTATAGATGCATTATATACATTGTACATCGATCCATCATATTACTTTATAGATACATTATATTCATACATTGATTTATCATATACATTGTATACATACATTGATTCATCATATACATCCATTGATACATTAAAAACATCCATCGATCATTATATACATACATCGATACATCATATACATCCCTCAATACATTATATAGTAAATATATCATCATCTAGAAGAACCTACTGTACAGCCATCAATTGACAATACGGACACTGATACACTACATACCATATCCTTTCCAAAAACACCTACCTGCCGTTACTTAATTAACTTACCTACCTTGATACATTACACTTTGTACCTTTAGAACGTTGACACATTGAGCTTTCGTAAGATATTCTTATTACACAACCTTTGCACAATTTTTTAATGTATATCACCATTTTTATCAATTCACCTGACATATGACACACGTGGATATATTATTAATCCTAAATGTGAGTAGCACTCCCTACCTCTGAACATTGGAAAACTTATAATAATACTTTATTCATTGGTACAAAGCAGTGTTACAACAGATCATTTGATACATTGATATATATAGAATATATATATAACAAACTGAACGATCGTATATAGTTTATATATCATAACTTGAACTACTTTATATAAACCATATATTATAAGTTGAACGATCTTACATCGGTGATATATAGTAAAATGATCTAATATAGGTAATATATTATAAACTGAACGATATAGGTTGTATATCATTGCCTAAATGACCTTATATGGACTACATGTTGTATATTGGACGACATCCTATAGGTAATTCACTATAAACTGATTATCCTTTATAGGTTACATATTACAAACGTATACAGGTAATATATTTGAAACGTATACAGGTAATATATCATCTTCTGAATGACCTTATATACACTATATATTGTAAAACGTATAGGTAGTATATTAGTAGTATATATAGGTAATATATTTGAAACGTATACAGGTAATATATAGGTTATATATCATCGTCTGAATGAACCTATATAGACTATATATTATACATTTAAAGATATCGTATAGTTTATTTATTAAACTGATGACCCTTTATTATTTATTATAAACATGTATATGTAATATATCATCTTCTGAATTACCTTATATAGATTATATATGGTAAATTTAAGGATATAATATAGGTTAGTGATTATAAACTGATGAACCGTTATATTTAATAACGTATATAGCTAATATAAAGGTAATATATTCTAAAGGTATATAGGTAATATATTCTAAAGGTATATATGTATAGGTATAAAGGTATATAGGTAATATTTTCTAAAGCTATATAGGTAATATATTATATAGGTATATAGGTAATAGATTATAAAGGCATATAGGTATAGGCATATAGGTAATATATTATATAGGTATAAAGGGGTAAATAGTTATATATAAATCTTCTGACTGACTGATATGGACTATATATTGTAAACTAAAGGATCCTATATAAGTTATATTGCATAAACTAAACGATCGGTTATAGGTTATAAACTGAACCATCTAACATGCACCACATTCTGAACACCTGCCCTTCATAGATTGTCAGCTCTCACAACATTGACATAGTGAGTTCTCTTAGCATGATTTATAACGGATGATTGTAAAACTTCCGTGTACTATGTTTAAAAATCTTATGATCTCATACTCTGTAACTTATCACACCCTCAGTATACTTACCCCAAACCCTTCACCCTATATGCCATATCCTTGAAAGACAAATCCTATGGAAGTGTTGCCAACATATTCCAATATCCTCATCATCACACTAATAGGCTGTGATTTCACATTGTCATTATTTTCATGATACAGATGATACAATTTCATTGTTGGCACAATAACCACCAGCCAGCTCGTTTTATTACCAATAAACAATGCCAACCTAGTGCTCTTTTTATAGTCTTTTAGAAAAGAATATAATATATTTGATACCACCGAATGTATCAAAGCTGTGTGTACTATGATCCATTGACAGGCAACTCTTCCAGTCAATGAGGCTGATCTACTAACTGACACCATCGTGTGACTGTTCACTTAATTATCCAATCATGAGCAGATGAAATACGTAAATTAGAGTTTCTTTACTTCTGATTGGATAAAGAAAGTGAATTCATAAACAATTTATTATGTGGGCATTCTCAAATCCTTTAGAAAATCTGGATATTTTAATTCCAATGATAATATTTAAGATGATAATAATTGGTACCCAGAAGCCTGATTTTTTAGCTGTGATAAATATAACACAATTTGGAAGGAATTCTCTTTCACTGCTGGGTCTAATGAGGGCAATGAGTGTCATTTTAATTGGTGACATTCTTGTTACTAAGAAATGAATAATAGATGTTGGATGTGGAAGGGAAGCCCTAACACTTCTAATCCTGGTGCAGGATGACACTAGTCAGTGATGACATGGATTGTGAACAATTAAATCCCTTCCAGCAGATCTTGCTGCATTCATGTTGCTCTTCTTGTGTGTTTGGGTGAGCACAGATCTGTTTTTTTCATGGGCACCCAGCAGCCATCAACCCCCCCCCCCCCCTCTTTTCAGATTGAAATTGCTTAGGACAGAGAACCGTGTCTGAACTAACCAAGTGGAACAGAATTCCCTATGGTGAAATGAAGTGATCTCTTTATTCCAGCGTCCTGATTGAATAATCTGATCATTTGAAATAAAGACCTCTCTGAGGGATGTAAATAATATGAATGCTCACGGAATTCTATTTACTGATGAGAGCTGCCATCAATTTTATGCCTGTTAAATACCCCCACAAAAAAGGGACTCCGGTAGTACACACCAAACACCCCCTCCACCCCCCAAATTACTGAGAATGACAACTAAACTCAGGTCGGTGTATTCACCCCCAATTCTTCTTGTTTTCTCTTTTGCAGCGCACGGTCCAGAAAAATGCCAAATATGTTTGTTTAGCCAATAAAAACTGCCCGGTTGACAAACGGCGGAGGAATAGATGTCAGTACTGCCGCTTTCAGAAGTGCCTGGTGGTTGGCATGGTCAAAGAAGGTATATAATCACCTGTGTGGTGCCCGCGCCGGTATAGGTGCGCGCCATATGTGAATTTTGTCCATTTAGAAAACTTTGTATGTAGTAACTAAATCTTTGTAACGTCCGACTGCGTGAGGGCATTTATTGGGGGGAAGACAAGCTGGGTACATAGGGGACCAGCTGCTACGTAGATCTATGTAGATAGATAGATAGATAGATAGATAGATAGATAGATAGATAGATAGATAGATAGATAGATAGATAGATAGATAGATAGATAGATAGATAGATAGATAGATAGATAGATAGATAGATAGATAGATAGATAGATAGATAGATAGATAGATAGATAGATAGATAGATAGATAGATAGATAGATAGATAGATAGATAGATAGATAAACTTAGTAAGACAGACAGATGAATGTTTTGAGATAAGTGGATAAATAGACAGACATACATATATTTAGTCATACAGATAGATGGTTAGATGGATAGATAGTTAGATGGATAGATAGACAGACAGACAGACAGACAGACAGACAGACAGACAGACAGACAGACAGACAGATAGATAGATAGATAGATAGATAGATAGATAGATAGATAGATAGATAGATAGATAGATAGATAGATAGATAGATAGATAGATAGATAGATAGATAGATAGATAGATAGATAGATAGATAGATAGATAGATAGATAGATAGATAGATAGATAGATAGATAGATGAAGATAAGCAGACAGACAGATGATAGAGACAGACAGATGTTTTTATATAGACATAGATACACATACTATATCATAAACTTTATTATATAAAGACAGACAGAAACACAGACTGCTTCTTCTACTAGACAGATCGGTGTCTGAACAGTGGCACCTGTAAACACAATCACCGACCACTCAGGGTCAGGGTAAAGGCTGTCAGTGTTTTCCAAGTAGGAAAAATATTTCTACGTGTGTGTGTGGGCAGCTGCGATGGCATCGGGAAGATTCTGGTGCCAGGAAATGTCCAGTTGTGATGCCCAGTGTATTGTTCGCCCTCCTTTGAAGGGTGCCTTTGTGATGAGGCAGAGGGCACGGCGTGCCAAGGAATGTGAGTGGGCACCGAGTCCTGAGCCCTTCCATCACACTCTTCTCTCTTCTCTGGCAGTGGTGCGCACAGACAGTTTGAAAGGTCGGAGGGGTCGCTTGCCATCCAAGCCCAAGAGCCCTCAGGAGCCGTCGCCCCCCAGCCCCCCGGTGAGTTTGATCAGTGCCCTAGTGAGAGCCCACGTCGATTCCAATCCGGCAGTCAGCAGCCTGGACTATTCCAGGGTAAGTGGGCTGTGCATGGCAGCCTTTATAGGGCACCGTGACTTGTAACTATTCTGCACCCCTGTAAGTGACCAGAGACGTTCAGGAGAGGACTTTGCTGATTGTTTGTACACCACTCCAGCCATTCCATACACATATATTGATTGAGTCAGTGCTTCCTAAACTTCACTCCCTGACAACTACAAATGGCGCGTCCTGTGTGTAGCGACTTAAAGTCCAAGCCAGTTAAAGAGAAAATACAGTCACTACTACAATCATTGAACCAACTGTCCGGGTCATAATTTTCACATTAACTATTCGTTCTACTGTATGTATAAGATCCCTCCAGAACACAGCAGTACCCACATGGTAACCTAATGGGTTCCTGTAATGAATGTGATGCCCATTTTACAGACATAGTGCAGGAAAAAAAAAGTTTTATACACAGGTGAAAAAAGTTTTATAAAATAATTTATAAGTGAGGCTTTAATAACTTTTCAATAACTATACCGTTGACCTGGTCAACTAAAGAATGACCTGGGACCTTATGGACTTTCTAAAGGGACCTATATATGAGAATATAGCCCCCCATACACCTTTAGATCATTCCATACAATTTCCTTTAAATCTACCCACAACTATGTAGTGACAAGTATATATCACTGCTATGTAGTGCCGGGTCCTCGCTGATAGAATACATAGAGATTGGGAAGTATATATCACTGCTATGTAGTGCTGGGTCCTTCCTGATAGAATACATAGTGATTGGAAGGTATATATATCACTGCTATGTAGTGCCGGGTCCTCCCTGATAGAATACATAGTGATTGGAAGGTATATATATCACTGCTATGTAGTGCTAGGTCCTCCCTGATAGAATACATAGTGATTGGAAGGTATATATCACTGCTATGATAGAATATATTTCAATTGGAAGGTTTAGAAAATTCCTCATATTACATGGTTTTGGTAGAGCAAAGGTTGGTTGTACATAAATGGTATGGTAAGTTGTATGGGGGGCTTAACGGATTATACATTGCCCAAATCACTTACCCAAATAAATATATATATATCGACTATACACATCGTCAATCGCAACTTCCCAGAGCTCCTATAGACCCAAGCCACCCATCTTGTCACCATCCATGGTTAAATTAGCAGCGCTGGCCTCTCTTGTACCTCTCTGGTCACAGATCTAATAATTGTTCTTTTGTCAATTACACGTTGTGGTAATAAGGATGCTCATTAGTTGTATCCCTTTGTGTGTTATCCTTTCAGTTCCAAGCTAGCCCAGAGTTTCAAATGAACGGAGATGACACTCAGCACATCCAGCAGTTTTATGATCTTCTGACCGGCTCTATGGAGATCATCAGAGGTTGGGCTGAGAAGATCCCTGGCTTCTCTGAGCTCCACAAGCAGGACCAGGACCTTCTCTTCGAGTCGGCTTTCCTGGAGCTCTTCGTCCTGCGGTTAGCATACAGGTAATTACCAAATTAGCTTTTTAATTGTTATATAAGCAACCCTCTTTTCAAGGTCAATTGATTTGCATTTTATTGGCTCCTTGGTAATTAGGAGTCTTTTAATCGTCCATTTATTATTCTGATACTAATTAGTTTTTGTCTTCTATTCTGATTTCCCCCTCTTAATTAACTCCAGATCTAACCCAGCTGAGGGCAAACTCATCTTCTGTAATGGGGCAGTATTGCACAGGTTACAATGCGTCCGTGGCTTTGGCGAATGGATTGACGCCATAGTGGAATTTTCCTCCAATTTACAGAGCATGAACATTGACATTTCAGCCTTCTCCTGTATTGCTGCTTTGGCCATGGTCACGGGTGAGTTTTCACATCGTTGCCCACCGATAAATGTTTGTGATTTCCGTTTATTCCTTTTTAATGTGTTTGCGCAAATCCTTTGATGCACAGTTTTAATCCTTTTTCCTTTTCTTTCAGAGAGACACGGGCTCAAGGAACCCAAAAGGGTAGAGGAACTTCAGAACAAAATCATCAACTGCCTCAAGGACCACGTGACTTTTAACAACGGGGGTTTGAATCGCCCCAACTACCTTTCCAAACTTTTAGGGAAATTGCCTGAGCTCCGCACACTTTGCACACAGGGTCTCCAACGCATTTTCTACCTAAAACTAGAGGACTTGGTACCACCACCAGCCATCATCGACAAACTTTTCCTGGACACGCTACCTTTTTAAAAAAAAACTACAGACATTTCAAAGGACTTTACAAATAACTTCAGACTAAAGGGACTCTACCTGTGAAAACAAAAAATATATATATGCAGTTTGGGTGCCAAATTGCCAACAGTGAACTTGTGGTAAATGCGCCAAAATCAGAGCAACTAGCACTGCAGGATCCCCCAAAACCTGGACTCAACCTGCTGCCCTCATCACGTGACATCATTCCAACACCTCTTCTTGCTAAAGCGCATCAATGAATGACCTCAGTCAATAGTATTAAGGTGACCAATCGCATTGCCCCTCCCCCCTAGAGACTCATATATGATTTTTTTAAAGTTTTTTTGTTTTTTTGTTAAAGAAAACTGTAATATATTGTGAAAAACAAAAAAAAGCAGTTCAGTGGATGGCATGAAGGAAAAAGGAAACTTAAAAAAAAGGCTTGTACATGTATAAAATACAGTTTAGCTATTTTTAATCATTTTGTGCCTATTTATGAAAAAAAAATATTAAACCGATTCTACAAGCTGTGTTTGCAAAAAAAAAAAAATTAAATATGAAATAAAAAATTATTGCATAAAGCATGTTTATACAGTACTAGATCGGGAGAAAAAAAACCTTATAGGCAATTGCTTTCTCAGTGATGTCTATATTATATAAATAGTATTCAGACACTATGTAGTCTGCTAGATTTTATAAAGATTGGTAGTTATTCGAGCGTTACAAAAACAAAAAAGACAAAAAAAGAAAAACGTTTTCTCAACTGTACAATAGGTAGGCACATGTATTACAAAAAATACCGAGACACAGGACACAGCATTGTAAGTGTCCAACATTCCTTGTTTGTAAGTGTTGTATGTACTGTTGATGTTACTACAGAATTTATACAGTATCTTACTTTTTTTTTTTGTCTAATTTAAAAAAAACGTGCATGCAACTGCTTTTAACGGTTTTCAAAGGGGTTATCGGTACCAGAGCCCGGTGGAAATTAACGAGCACTTTGATTTTTATTTTATTTTATAATGTCTCCAAAAAATTGTCAGTTAATATATTATTTCATTGTTTGGAAGTAAAATTTGTAATACTGCCATCACCTTCCCCTTTCTTCTCGTTCTTCTTTATTCATCTTAGAACGTTTGTAGCGTTTGAAACGCTAAGTATTTCATGTTGAATAACGGTTTAAAAAAAAAATATATCCTATAAAGCATTGTCCTGAGCTTTTCAGATATCATATATGATTTATTGCAAATATTTTTTATCGATTTAATAATTATACATATAGGATTTTATTTGAAGACTTGTCAGTTTAAGACCGTTTAGGCGTCTGAACAGAATCAAGATAACAATGAAATTCTATTATAAGTAAATGATAGTTCCATAATATCAGGGACTCCTTTAGTAAAATATATTCGGAACCCATAGAAAGTGGTATAGTGTGTAATGAATGCATTGGGTGGAAATTCAGGTTTATGGGTAATATGAAGCGTTTTTTTTTTGTTTCCTTTACAATACTTTTGCAAAAACTGTTTAAACAGTAAATGTTAATTCAACAAAGAAGTAAAAAGAATTGACACCCCATCGGCATTAAGATTAGCACGGAACAAGTCTTTATTTGATAAGATTAAAATATCCTAAAAAAAAAACGTATTTAAAATGCAAAATCTATTCAGACAGATTTGATTGCAAATAGAAGGTTCATTGTTTTTAGCTTATCCCATGTGAGCAAATAAAAACAGTATTAACCTGTGCAGAATAATTCTCTTTATCCGGCTTTATCAAGTTTTTATCAAAGGGACCAACGATAAGGAAAATAAAATATAGGGAATAATTATAGATAATAAAAACAATAAAAAAATTATAAAAAATTTTTTAATGCACAAGAAATGCTGTTCTGATTCTCTTTGAAAAGACTGCATTTTAATAGACAGAACCCCGACTTATTTATCCCAAAATCACCCTAGTGGAGCCTCAGCCCAAGAAGGGAATAATGTTCCGTTTATTATAATTAGCGTTTTTCCCGTTTTTAGTCCGTTTCGACAAACGTCCCCAGCGTTTAAGTTTGTATTTTCGTGTGTGTTGTGGGAGCTGACACCCTGATGCTTTAGGAATAAGATCGATGCAATAGTCAGGTCAATTTCTCAATTTCGAAAACGTTTATAAAATCTACAAGAAAGCAGTTACAGAAATTGTTCTGCTATTTGAGCTCAAAAGTCTTTTTTTTCTATATATTTTCTCATTTTGTTTTATATTACATTTATCTTATCGATCTCTGAATAGCTCTTGCCGTCTGCCCATCCCCCCTCTCTTCATTTCTACAGCCATGAGCCCTCTCTATTTAGAAAGCACAGATCAATAGTCATGATTGAATACAAATATTTACCTGGGTGCCCCCCTACAGCCTCCGCAGAACTATTAAAGGGTCCAATTTAGGCTCTAATCCCCTTTGAGGAGAAGTATATGAAACATCATGAATCGTTATCACCCGGAGAGGAAAGTTTTTCTCTGGGAGGATGGAGAGAGTTTTGGAACGTTAGATACCTCAGTATCCTCCAACCACAAGTCGCACATAAAATACTAAAACTGCCCGGAACTCCGGTGTGTATAGAAGACATCGCTTTCTCTCCACCTTGGGGGGATAACAGTATTTAGTAAATAAACTTTGTGTGAGTTGAGCTCAATTAGCGCAAATACAAGGGTTTGACGCACAAGAAGGCTAATGCTAAACAATGAACAAAGAGGGTAGATTTTTTTTTTTACTTTTACAAATGTTTATTCTCCCAGATTTAAAAGCACTAGAAATAAACAACGACTATGGAATCTCCAATGTATATTGACTTTTTATTTTTGAATACTGATGAATCATTCACACATTAAGCCCCCCCCCCCC
>CM070039.1:24329553-24340266 GCA_036250615.1 Ptychadena robeensis
GGGACAATGAATGGCACAGAGTGATCAAAGGGGACAATGAATGGAACAGAGTGATCAGAATAAGACCCTGAAAAATCACCCTGAAAATAAGACCTAGGGCATATTTTGGCATTTCAAAAAAATATAAGACTTGGAAACAGGGTGATGAAACCATGTTAATGGCTGTGACAGACTGTTAGTATGTCACGGTGTAATTGAACCATTAGGTGGTGTCCTGAAAGGAGTCTGGGAATTGCACAGCAACATAAGGTTGTTTCTTTTTTGTTATGGGATTCCAAACTCTTGATTGGGATGGAATTAGATGGGCATTGCCATTCTGCCCAGGAACAGGGTGTCTCCACATTAGGTGCTGAGACCAGTGTGTCATGGCTTCTGACCGTGAATACAGGGGGCACACAGGGAGTGTGGGGCCTAGGCCTGTGGTTACTGGAGCAGTGGATACAGGGGGCTCACAGGGAATGTGGGGCCCAGGCCTGTTGCTGCTGGACCAGTGGAAAATGGGGGGCTCAGAAGGAGTGTGGGGCCCAGGCCTGTTGCTGCTGGAGCAGTGTATACATGGGGGGGCTTAACTGAGCTTGGGTGGCAGAGGCGGGGAAGCTCTCCATGCTACCAGCCACCCACCGAGAAGAAGAAGAGTCCACCCACGCAGAAAGGTCAGATAGGACAGGGCTGAAAAGCTGTGTGCTTCTCAACTTGTCAGACGGAGCTTTGTATGTCAGCTTGAACTGACATACAAAGCTCCACATACACAGATCAGTAGCAGAGAGACCTTCTTTCTGCTACTTATATGTATCACAGAGTGGTGATGGGAAAGCTGACAGTTTAACTTCCGCACTGCCGCAAATAAGCTCCAGTTGATGGTGCATCTCTTCAGCCAGAGCGTCTTATAGGACAACAAATATGGTATATATATACATGAAGATAGGCATAGGATTAGCCAGAACAGTATCTTTATTGCTAAATGTGCGAACATCCACATGCTCATACATACTGTTTCCTTGCATCTGTGTGTTTCCTTCAACCTCCCTGGCATATGCCCGAAGCCAGTATGGGCGCAGTTTGATCAAACTGTGCTCGTGCTGGGATCGGGCATTATCGCTAGTTCTTCCGGCCCGAGTCTTCAGCATCATCAGGGATGTCAAACTGGCGGCGCCATAGAACTCTATTAATGGAGGGGGTGTCTCTTTTCCCCGCACACATCGCACATGTCTAATTGACTCCGGCGATGTGTAGAGAGCTGATGAAGGGCGGTAAATCACGATGGAGATCAGTGTACTCCGCTGCGATTGCCCGGACAGCAGCTTTTCGCACCATAAAAGTGAAAACTACGTAACACCCAGGAGGTTCAGTGCATTACACTTCAATGTCACTAATGGTAAATCTGTAATTGTAACTACCTACATTGTATATATATAGTTTGTATATATATATTATGAAAACTTTCCACAGACACCACAACTAGTCAGTCCTTAAACCACAACGACCCACAGTCAGAGAGTGAGAGGACCAGTGTGGCATTCTATATATGGGATTCATATTGCTGTCTCTAATACAATCTAAATATTTGTGAGGAGCAGCTGGTTGTCTTTATGAAGCGCTCTAAGATTTGCTAATTTACTACAACACATCGGACTGTGAGGAACGTCCTTACCTCTGTCACTGGGGACTGTTTTTAAGCCTCTTTATTACAAAAGTGTTAGTGGGTTTTCCGTTTCATACGGTCTACAGATTTCTTCTTTAAGATAATTACAGTGGTCACCTTGGGAATTTGATTGCAATTATCCATGATGGGCAGCTAGCGTAGGGAAACTATTATCAGCAAACACGGCTACTAAAGAGGGTAAACAAAACGCAAGGCAACTGGAGCATCCTCAGCTCTTGTGGTTGGTCGTTGGTTGAGAATGGTGAGTAGCAATTCCTGGTCTGACTCATTGCAATTTCAGGGTGACCACCATCCTTGGCCAACACGTGATGAACGCACAAATCCTTTGCTTTTCCATTATACAGTAATGCCTGTCATACACCCACAGATGGGTGCCGACAGACATGCTCCGATATGCACCGGAATGCAAACGTGATGACGTCATCACGTTTGCATCCTGGTGCATTATGGGGCTGCTTCAGTCGGCCGGCACCCTTTGTGTGCTGCCGACCTTTAGCTTCAATGAAGATGCCGGTCTTCATTGAAGCTAATGGCATCAGCTTGCATCTGCCAGAGAATATCGGACATGTCCGTTCTCTGGCCGGCCGAGCTGTGGGGCGACAGGGATCTGTCACCCCATCTGGGCACACGCCAATAAGCAGCCGATTTTTCCGCTGACCGACGCCGCAAGCATGTGTATGGCAGGCATAAGATATGATTATACCTATTCTCTTAATGCATGAGGAGTTTTTATCACCCTCTACTAGATATATATATATATATATCTGTTGTTAACCATTTACAACATTAACGAATGAACACTACTAGGGCTTTAACAGCACCAAAATTACCACACAGAGTCATCCATCAATGTATTTTATGTTTTACAAATAATTTTAAAAAGATAAAAAATGAATAAAATTATCTCCCCATGGAGGTTTAGAACCTAGTTACACAATAACCTCAACATATACCTCTAAAATAACTCATAATAGTAAAATACATCCCCAATATATGTTGTTCAAGTGTCCGGGTGCGTTTCGCCCCCTTTGGGGCTTCTTCAGGGAATCTTCCAAAGAAAACACTAGAAAGAGAAAAATTTATCACCAAAAAACTCACTTTAAACATCAATCTACGGCCATATATATATAGGAGAGCCTGGGTTCCATGGCTGTACATCAATAACAATGTTTCATGGCTACATACCTCAATGAGGGCAATGTTGGGGATCCTTACCTGGGGTGATTCAGATATACCATGTGTGGTCACTGTGTTTCTCTCCGGATAGCATCCCCTCATCAATGTCTATGGTCTGCTGCAATAGGCACAAAGGGTTATTTTGTTTTTGAAATCAGTTATAGATACAACCTCTTTGTGTGTCCAACGAAACAAAGCAAGATCTTGATAAAGCCTAGGGAAAGGCAAAATGCGTCGACCAATTGTAGAGATGGTCGAATTTTGATGATTTTGAGTTGCAAAGCCCCTGAGCATGGTATCATCACCAACCTTGCTGGAGATGTAGAGAAGGGTGTATACTACAAAAAAAGTATGTCTCTAACACGAATAGTTTTTGCATAAATTAAGTTGAAAGTCAAGATGTAAAAAAAATTGAAATTTCGACTTTGATTTTGAACTTAATTTATGCAAAAACTACATGTGGTAGAGCAAAAATATTTTTTTCAAATGTTCCCTCAACTCTTACCTACAAATACCCCGGGTGTAAATGGCTCAAATAGGCCATGATTGTATGTACTATGGTCTGATGCAATGGACACAATGGGCACACTGACGGTGCAACGATGCTTATTGGCTTTGGCCTCGGGCGCACAGTTGACCTTCAGGTTATATCACAACTATTTAAGTTGGACATCTAGCCTCCAATAGTCACATTCATATTGTTTTCTGCAGCCTTTGATAAGGCTATGTCCTCACATAGGCGATTAATCACCTCACGCTCACGATTTTAATCTCGTGGGGAAATCAGCGTTTATTGCGTCCATTCAGTTGAATGGGCTTGTCCCCAATCGACTGATGGCCGTGACTGCGTGTGGCTGAGATTGGACCCCCCAATAGACATGAATGGATGCGTTTTTTGATCGCGTGTGGACGCGATAGAAAAATTGTGTCCATTCATTCTCTTTGGACGTGATTTGTATTTTTATAATGGGGGCGATTTTTTTTTTAATCGCCTGGTCAATCGCACCTGATAGTGTGAGCAATTGCGCGTGATCGTGGGCGATCACGCGCAATTGCTCATGCTATCGGGTGCTATTGACAAGGCGATTTTCACTTGCGAAAAAAAATCGCGAGCAAGAGGCGATTAATCGCCTATGTGGGAGCCTCAGTTTTCCAGATCTTGCCTTTGTCTGTGATCTTCGATTCTTTGTTAGGTTCCCATTTAACCCCCAATGACTTGTTTATGGCTCCTCATCAGACACACCCCTTAACCAGCACATGTCCATATAATTTCGATGGACGATCGAATAAAGTTTAAGACAATAAGTTGCAGGTGTTTGCATTTGTGTTTGCATTTGAAATGACTATGAAATAATTGTGTTAAATAAATCAGAATTATAACTTGTATGCACAGGGAAGGCCCCTATTCTGCAGGAAATGACTGGCTACCACGGTTTGCGTCCTATGTGTAGGGGTATCAGTTACCTCACCTCCCTTTAGTGGTTATGATGTCATAGATTGTAGGAGGCAGAAAGTAACAGTGGGAGGTTGCTGTCCACATATCTAACGATCACAACCAACACCACCCACCTCCCTAACACCGTGCTCATCCACTCAAATATAACTTTTTATAGACCACCCTACACACCATGCAGGCTGGGTGCTGCTGCACAATTGTGTGATTACAGAGCCAAGCCACATTGGTAGACTGATTAGAAATGACCTTTTAACTCACTTATACCATATCGATAGATTTTTTTTTTTGCCAAAATGAAAACTCGGCCTCTGTAACGAGGATCCAAGCAGCGCCCCACATTATTTACACCAAATTCTCTAGCAGCTTCTATTTTTTCTGCTCGGAATGTTCTTTATCTCTCATGTACAAGTTCAGATGACATTAAAATAGCAATTTAAGGGAGAAGCCACAATTATCTTTCCTTTTTACTAGCCCTAATTAAGGATATCCTCCTCTGTACTTAGCAGCGAGATGGAAACCTATTTTAAGCCTTTTAATAGCCTTTTGAGTAATGAGGACAGGAAATCATCTTGTGTCTACTAACACCGAGAAGTGTTCATGTTCTCTCTCCGAATAAGCGATAACTGACTCATTGGACTAAGACGGTGGAAGGTGTGCTGAGTGTGTGCTTCAGCCACAGGAAATAACTGCTTCTCAAAAGTTCCTATCCCAACAACCTGGAGGTTGGAACCGGTCAATGAAAAAAAAAACAAACTGGCTGAATTTTCCATTAGCTGTGTTCCCACATAGGCGATTAATCGCCTCGCACTCGTGATTTTAATCACACACGGTAATCACTGTTGATCGCTTGTCCCCACTCAACTGAAGCCATCAATTGCGCACGTCTGCTATTAGACCTGCGATCAGAATCGTGGCTCTCTATGGATTTTTTTAATGGAGGCTCATCGCCTGGTCAATAATGCCCAATCGTGTGAGCAATCGCACATGATCACCGAGTGTGTTTTAAATCGCGTCTGCCCCGCAGCTGATCGCCTATGTGGTAACATAGCCTTAAATAGTTTAATGCATCCCTGGCAGCAGTTTATAGTTATTAGGACTAGGTCCCACCAATGGCACTTGCACAATGCCCAAGTGGTAGGAACTAGGACAGGATCCAGGTTGAAAGGACATGTACAAATGGCAACTCCTAGGAGACCACTACTCCGAGCACCTACAAACGCTTACGGGCCATTGAAAATGATCCTATGACAGGTCTATCGAGGGAAAAACCGAAAACTGAAATGCCGGCGATGTTGAGGTCTATGGTGTAGATCAGCGCTGTGGAGACTTAGTGCTCCCGGGTGCAACTGAAGGGGAACGCGTATTAATCGGTTGCTCCATAGGGTTTACATAGGGGGGCAGGTATAACCACCCTCCGATTGCCTTCACAGAGCAGACACCTGCCATCAGTAGCTCCCGGTAACTGTACAGGTGGCCATACACGGTTTGATATTTCTGTTTGATTGTCTTAAAACTATCAATTTATAAGTCGATCGTAGAGATGGTCGAATTTTTTTTCAAAAGCCCCTGAGCATGGAATCATCACCAAACTAGAAAAGGGTTGGGGTATACTACAAAAAAATGTATTGCGCTAATTGCTTTTGAACTTAATTTATGCAAAAACGACATGTGATAGAGCAAAATTCTTTCTTTCTTCTTTCTTTCTTTCTTTCGTTCCCACAACCCTTCTCTACATCTCCAGCAATTTTGGTGATGATACCATTTTCAGGGGCTTTGCAATCAGCTAACAAAATCAGCTAGTCACAAAATTTGGACCATCTCTAGTTGATTGTATGGAAATCGATTCCCACACACCTGGTACACTCGACCAAAAGTGATGGAAAAGGAACATAAAATGGATCGAGCAGTGATCGGACATGTTGGTAAATTTTTGTTGATTGTGTCAGTATCTGACGGGATTTCTAGTTATTTCGATCGATTTGTATGCGATCCTACTATGGAGCACATGCACCAACCTAAGTAAAGGAATCAATTGTATTTAAATCAATCGCCTCGTGTTACAATTGATCAATGTAAAGGCCCCCATACACGGGTGGGATTCCGGCCGGATTCCGGGCCGATCGATTCCAGGCGCGTGCATGTGAATCGATCGTGCCGGAATCGTGTGCAGCCCACCTTGTCCGTCCGATCACGTCCGATCGTTCGGGGGCCCAGAATCGGATCCGTCAGAGAACCAACATGTTGGTCTTTCTCATGCGATTCTGTCCGGATCAGGGGGAGTTGCCATTTGCCGTCCCAGAATCCGTTGGACAAGGTGGTATGCTGCGATGGATACTCTTAATTGGCCGATTGATCACACCTGCGACACCTGCGACATCGCCGGAATCGATCGGTGTATGGCTAGCTTTAGACTGACGATCGATTTTTAAATTGTACAAGATGGTTGAATCTAAGGTGGATTATTCAAAAGTTGACCTGTGTATGACTTTAACTTGGTCTGTAACTGCCTGTAGAAAGGCAGAATACAAAAAGGTAAAAAGGCTAATAACAGAAAGATAGTATAGTCTTTTGATCCTATGGTGAGGACAGAAAAAAAACGAATGCTGTCTTTTTACCCTTATCGACATCTGGCCCTATAGCAGTGATGGCGAACCTTTTACACCAAGTGCCTAAGCTGAACCCCAAGACCCACTTATTTACCGCAAAGTGCCCACATACTGATTTACCTTGACAGACACACACTACATACAGTGAGGTAAAAAAGTATTTGACCCCCCACTGATTTTGTATGTTTGCCCTCTGACAAAGAAATCACCAGTCTATGGGAGGGTACTGTGTGCATTCGGAAGGGAGAGAAAAGAATGGAGAGGCCAGGAAGCCAATAAGCAGCTTATTCAGTTCTTCAGTTGTCTCCTCTCTACCTTATCTGCCTCTGTGCTGACTGCCCACAGAGAGGGTCACATGTGCCACCTCTAGCATGCGTGCCATAAGTTCGCCACCACTGTGCTATAGGGTTTTGGGTGTGGAGCCATAACAGATTGGTGCCCCAGGAAAAGTTTTAAGAATGAGATAATTGTAAATAACACACTTACCTACAGTAAATGAATTTTAAAATATTTGTTCTTCCTTGGAAACTTGGAATGTTTTAGGGACAAACGTTTCAAACCAGATATTGTCCCTTTAAATCAATTACATAACAAACTAGGAAATAAAAATTGCAGGTAATGCTAAATCTCCATTGGCTTGTTTGCTCACTTGCAGTAAAACTCCCCTCATGCATTGTCTGAATGGTGCAGGTTGGCAGAGGGGTGACAGTATTCTTGTATGGCAGCACAATGTATCATCTGACAATATATCCTATAGGTCATCACTGCTGCACTCTCATGCAGATGAGTAAATATTATCTGCTTGCTTGTTAGCTTCATGCCTTTGCGCACTGAAGAGTTAACTAAGGCAACGTCCTACTGTGCCATTCACCATCCCTGTTTAAGCCGAACAGCTGGCTTCATTACCATGTAAATGAATCCAGCTGTTGGAAGACTTATTGTCTTAATAATTTACATTGTTCCCCACCAAATCTTTAATTTCCCATTCTACATCTCTTTGACCAGTCCAGATTTAACCTTTATCGTGGAAAAGTTTTGCAATATTAAGAAAAGTCAAAAGCTATCACCTGTGAATATCTATCTATCTATCTATCTATCTATCTATCTATCTATCTATCTATCTATCTATCTATCTATCTATCTATCTATCTATCTGTCTGTCTGTCTGTCTGTCTGTCTGTCTGTCTGTCTGTCTGTCTGTCTGTCTGTCTGTCTGTCTGTCTGTCTGTCGTGAGATTGACCAGGAATCTCTCACATGTCGGATGGCATGGTGATACGACATGTCGGTCAAATCCAGACCGATCCCATTATCCCAAGTGATCGGCTCCTGTCAAAATCGACCCAAAATCTGTTTCCCATGGTGGTGTGCACATCGATCGGATCGTCGATCACCGGAAATGATCGAATCGAGGTGTCTATGGTTAGCTTTAGAAGGATACTATGGACAGGGGTGCACATAAGTGGTACTCTGGTACTTAAAAGGGCCCAAAAACTAGCTCTGCGTACCTGCATTATTGTTACACAGCTCATATGTGTACTAACAACTTGGAGGCGCTCCGTGTCTGGGCGGCCGCAGCTAAAAGTTACATGTATACAATGATGTCACTTGGATAACTGCAGGGAAATATGAATAACTATGAAAGGTTGCAGTTAGAGGTGTGAAATTGGGATTTTTTAATAATCCAAAAAAAGATTGGACGTCTAAGGGTATTGGAGATCTGGGGGATGAAAGTATGTAATATGTAAGGGTAAAATCTGACAAGAGAAAAGCACTGTGTGACAGCTGGAATATGACTATGAAAGGATGACATTTGGACTGCAGGTAGTCTCAGGGGTTAGTTACTAAGCCAGAACATTTCAGGATTGTACTACTGAGGTATGAGATCTGGGGGTTCAAATGGTGTTGTACTGTTAGAGTTACGTGTGACCCAAAGCCAGCTGGTGACCTGTGGATGGAGACAGCTAATCGAAGGCTTGACCAAGAACAGGGAGGTCCATCTGCAGCAGAATCTACAATGCAGGAGGCTGATGCAGAGGACAGTGAGGGAGACAGTGAAGAAGACCATATACATATGGGGTGAGTACCAAACACCATCTCCTGGTGCTCATCTGATTGAGTTATGTGCACCCCTGACTGTGGGACAGCTTCTTAAGCCCCTGTCCTGAAAGATCTAGAAAACATGACAGATAAGGGGAAGAGCTGAGGTAATTGTTAAGCGGGGATACTTGTTTTTGGTACTAATAACCACATCATGAAAACAGCTGCCCTGGCAACAACCTCACTGGTTCCAACATGAGATCTCTAAAGAAAGGAATTACACAAAATGTATATGAAATTTTAACAACTGTAAGGTCTGCAGCCCCCTGGCACGGCTTGCTCATACGTCAGTCTCTTTTCTCCTTCTGTCATTGCCAAGCAGCCTGCCGTGCCATGTGGATGACACCTACATGTCTGTAGTCACTGTGGACTCTGAGAGGATCTCTGAACCATTTAATTTGTAACTCCTGTTGTTATAGTTGGATCCAGATGACTTTTCCCTCTGATCTACTTCACCAATTACACACCAATTGCAAACCCCTAGCACTTCATGTCCCTGGATTCTCTGCCCATTATACCATGAACCATTATGAAGTTTTTGGTCACTCACAGTGTCACCCAATAATGGCGTATATGGTATGCTGTGAGTAATTTGGGTGTCAAATTGTGTGGCAATATTGTACAGATATATATTCACAACAAGGGTAGAGAGCAATCACATAATGTTAAATTCAACTTTGCTTAGCCATAGACACACTGTAAATGATCTTCCCTATAAAGGGATGCTGAGGGTGCACTAAATGTGTAGCCAGGGATCCAGGGGAGGTGCTGCAGGCAGAAGACCATTCCCAATGGGCGATGGGAAAGCCAAAGACTCATGTACCATTAAAAACACATTCTATCTGTGTTGTGTAATGTATTTGGCCATGAAACAGTTAATGTGTGTTCTCATATTGTAGAGTCAGCCCAGCTCAAGGGAGGTGCCTTGCTCCAAGAGACACATATGATACATAGGAGGGACTAGTCCAGGGGTGGGCAAACTAAGGCCCGGATGCCAGATCCAGCCCTTTAGCTTTATTTTCTGGCCCTTTGTCACCTGGTTGAACATATGCTCCCCTCTGCTTGTTCTCTGCAATAAGTGCATATAATGCCTAGAGGTGTCCTAGAGAAGTGCATGAAATTTAAAGAGATAACATCCCTGTCATACATCACCTATTACACATCCCAGCCATCATAAGTCATGCTGACGATGCATGGAATTGGCACACCTATGGTGGGTTGTCCATTACAGGCATTTGGTCTGGCCCCTATCAAATTTAAGTAGCCAATGTGGCCCACAAGTAAAAATGTTTGGCCACCCCTGGACTAGTTAGTTCCTGCCCTGGATGCGACCCTTCTTGGCTG
Source organism: Ptychadena robeensis (assembly GCA_036250615.1). NCBI lineage: Eukaryota > Metazoa > Chordata > Amphibia > Anura > Ptychadenidae > Ptychadena > Ptychadena robeensis. The sequence continues at coordinate 24,339,897 of CM070039.1, forward strand.
TATCTTTAGCAGCAGTCTGCCATGATCTCTCATGGGACAGGTCTCTAGGCCTGGAGATTTGCAGGACCTTCAGGAAGACCATCTGTGAGTTGATCATCTTACCCAAAGGGCTTATGCCTGCCATACACCCACAGACGGGTGCAGACAGACGAGCTTCGATGAGCTCCGACGTCATCACATTGCATTCTGGGGCTGCTTTAATCGGCCGGGCACCCTATGTGTGCCGGCCATTACCTTCAATGAAGACGCCGGTCTTCATTGAAGTTAATGGCATCGTGTGGCCCACATGGAGGCAACAGACCCAGTCGACCCCCAGGGCTCGGACGGCCGAGAAACGTACATGTAGGATGTTCTCTGGCCCAAGGCCGGC
>CM070039.1:24349840-24360257 GCA_036250615.1 Ptychadena robeensis
GAATATTTCAGGGTAGCAAAAAAGGCTAAAATATAAACATTTAAGTGATAAATATTTATTGCAAAGAGCCGGAATTCCCTTCACTAGTTCTCTGGCCGACCGAGCTTTGGGCGACATGTGGGCAAAATCAGTGTGTTACGTGTGTGGGGACCCTTACTTTCAAAAACTTCTAGTCAAAATTGTTCGATCATCTCTAGTCAGGTTCAAGCTTTTGTGATGACACAATCAGCCAAGTTTACTGTCAACAGTAAATAAAATCAGAAGTAGATACAGTTGTTTTTCACTGGAAACATTAATCTTCATACCTGTCACATTTATGGAGCAATAAAACCACCTCCATTTAATAAGAAGTGGTAATCAATGTAGAACATTCCAGATTAGCAATAGAAAGTTGTGTTGTAAATAGCAGTAAATAGAGATAGGCCAGGTAACATGACAGCATAGGACGAAGGGATTCCAAGGATCATGACAGCTGGCAACTTTTACTTTCTGTTTAATGAACATGATCCATAGGTGTCATTTCTCTTAAGTTGCCCATACACCCATAGATATGGGCTACATCGATGGCCGATTTAAGCGCCGTGTACGCTCACAGCCATCTATCTGGTGCATATCAGGTCATCCCTGTTTTTGAGTGGGACTAATCAATCCCGCTCGAAAACAATGGTATTGGATATGATTGCAAATCACGGTCAATGTCCATTGCTTTGCATGCTGCAGCAGTGCTCGATATGGAAGAAGCCCCAGCTGACGTCATTGTAGCTTCCTCAAGAATCTTTAGTTATTGTGTTTTCTCCAGGTCAGCAGATGGCAAATTTTGAAGAAAGCTAAATCATGACAGCGGTGTGAAAAAGAGACCTTCAAGTGAAAGTTAGCAATGGCCAATTTCATATCACTCCCCATACATAGAGTGAGTAGTGTTGAGCTCAAATATTTAAATGGCGAATATATTTAGCAAATAACAGCAATTCGAGAATTTGTGAATATCTTGAATATGGTGGCGGATGTTTGACTTAAAAACAAACAAACAAACATGATCCCACGTGAATGGCCATGCATTGCGAAAATAATAATCACAACCTGAAAATAACGCATGTGACATTTTGAAGATAATCGCAATGTGATTATTACAGCAATGTATGGCCATAGGTGTGAATTTCATGAGCCCTGCAATGTCCCTCTCTGTAGGAAATATTTGTAGATTTTAGCTTTGCTCATTTATGACGTAGGGGTGTCAATCATAACTTGATGGCTAAATCCAAACACTTATGTTTTTGTCAGCTAATAAGTAAGGTGTGGTTAACAAAGAGTCAAAAAATGACTGTTGATATATAAACTTGACCTGTATATGTCCCACGAGGGCTTTCATATTTACTTTTATTAAATAAAATTAGTTTTCTCCAATTTCTGCAAAAGCAGTCAGGGCCCTTATGTCTAACAGCACCTAAAACACATTGTCACACAAAATGTGTCTATACAGACCATGTATTCTCAAGGGCTTGATAACCAGCCATTAAAAACCTGATTACTGCAATGAAGCAACACCGGAGCCATCCTCCACTGTTTATACCCGCGTGCGGGCAGCCAGTGGACGCAATAGCACACATTTAATGGATATGTTCCAGTTGCTTGCAGTACGGCCATGCGGGTATAATCCCGGATAACCAATTTAAATGGGGTGCCCTTACCTGTGGGCACCCAGCGCAGATTGGTGCCGTTACCACATGCCTTATCCTCCTGTCAATGAGATTGGCTGTCTCTAGTTCCTTCAGTGGCGTGCAAGTACCAGTTATCCTTATTACTGGGACCTGAGGACCTGTCCCCTACTAGGAACAGGCTGAATGCTCTTTACTGAATTTTCCCCCTGAATACAAGTAAGGCTTTCCCCCTCAAGTTCGTTATCCGTTTTCCAGTATGTCCGCCTCCTGTCGTTGGTTGATCGTAGAACCTGTACACCCCTATGGGACCGATAACCATCTGAGAAACGCATCACGCCTCGTTCCCTGGATGGTTATTATTCACTTGCTCCATTGGGGTAAAATGGGGGCATTTATAACCACCACCCAAACACCTGCACAAATTGTGCAGATACCCGCCCCCAGGACCTTATGGTCATTTGACCGTGTAAGTCCAGCCTTACTGTCTAAAGCGAACATGTTCTGCCATCATTACATATCTATAACCATCAGAGCTTTCCCCAAACTTTCCCAATGTCTACACTAGACTAAGTGGAACACCCAGAGGAACCCAATACAAATTCCATGAATCACGCAGTAGTTGTCCTTGGAATACATTGTTGAACCCTCAGCTGCCTAAACAATCCACTCATTATAGTTTAAGAAATATTTTGCATTCCTTGATAGCCTTATAATTTAGATATTTATGCAAAGTTTTTTGCAATTAAAACAAATGTAAAACAAAATGCATTAATGGACAGAAACTTTCAATGTTGTTTGCATATTTGGCAGGCACTCCTTACCCTATAGTAGAATTTAATTGGTGTTTTAATATTTGTGCAGAGCTACCGAACCATGAAGTATGAACAATGGCGACTTTCCCTAAGGAGTTTCAGCAATTTTTGATACTCTCCTGGAAACACTGCGTTCTGTAGATTCAATTTCGATCTTTTCCAAAAGCTTCCAATTGATTCCATTCAACATCTATTAATAATGAGCGAAGAGTTAAAGGTGGCTGTTTACAGAGGGAAATGTATGCAAATAGAGTAATTGTTCCTTCTCAAAGTACTCTGAAGTTGTTAACATAGATTAACAAATAGTTTTGTGCATATTGTGATTTAAAGGGGATCAATTAGAAAATATTAGATGGAACTACAGCTATGTACCTACACTTAATTGACAAAAGTATTGGAACACGTTTATGAAATCCAATTCTAATTCCTTAGACATGGATATGGAGTACATCCCTTCCTGTACGAACCTAGCAGCTTTGACTCTTTTAACAAAGCTTTCCAAAATATTTAGCAGTGTGTCTGAGGGAATGTTCGCTCATTCACCCAGAAGAGCATTTGTGAGGTCAGGTGCTGATGTGGGCCTGACTAGAACCTCTGTTGTAGCTCATTGTGTAGGAATTCAGTTGGGTTGAGGTCAAGGCTGTATGAGTATAGATGGAGGAACTGTCCGCAACTGTCCACATGTCCGGCGGTGAACGGTATGGGTGTTTAGCCACCCCCTTTGCAAGTCTATTATTCTTCCACCGGCTGGATCAGGAGTGGAAAGATCCAGCTGGAGGAAGAACTTTTTCACTAGAGACCAGATAGGGACCCCAGTCTCCAGCGAACAGGCAGACTTCTGACTTTCTGATTCGCCTGTTCGCGAGCGGACAAGGCCAAAGTTCGGCCATCACTATGTATGAGGAACATCCAAGTTCTTACACAACAAACTCACCAAACTGTGTCTTTTTGGACATTGCTTTGTGCTCTCTGGCACAGTCATAATGGAACAGAAAACCAAGACCTTTCCCAAACTGTTCCACACAAAGGTCGAAACATTTTTTTTCCAAATGTTTTAGTATGTTGAAGCATTAGGATGTTAAAGAAAGGTAGATGAGGATAAGGCCATAATACTAGAATGAAATGATGTGCCCACCATAACCAATTCCTGAGTTATGTCTGTAGTGTATATAGATTGAGTCAAGTTCTATGGTCAAGGTCTCTACCAAAAAAAACCTTTTTATAATTATGTCAACGTTTGCATAATAATAAATAATTACTGTACAGACCATTAACATCTGTGTGGTTTAGTACAGAACATGACACAATGTGCGATAGCACATTCTGTACCTTGTGATGTAACGCATGCGAAGGCGCAGATGCATGTTTCTCCATGCTGCTCTATTCAGTTGAACGGGTTGTCAAATGGCATTGCAGGGCATTGCAGTATGCAGGTACATTAAAGCATGTGAGTTGACACACCTTCATATATGTGAATAGACCATTAAGCGACCAGGGGCTTCTGTGTGCGAGTGCTAGCACACTTGTGCAGGCATTAGGGGGGAAATAATCCCCCCATGACAACTCTATCTGGTGGAAGTTAAAAAACCATACAGCGAACACCACATGTCTGCTCTTATTGTGCTATTAATGGGTGAATGGGTCATTTTAAAATGGGTAATGGGTCATTTTAAAAAAGCTGTAAAAGTAGCCATGCATGGGTCGATTTGTCATCGATCAATTCCCATTCGATCATTCCCTGCGATCGTGGAATCGGGGGTTGATCTTTTTAGAATCAGTGGAACACCACCTTAGGAATCCAATTTGTGGTCGATTTGGACATGAGCCGATCTCCAAAATGGCCGATTCCATAAAATCCATCGATCAGAAAGGCTGCTGCATAGGGAGCTATGGGTCCACCAACATACTACGATTGCCAAACGATCAACCCAAAAAACCAACATGTCGGTTCAATGACCGATCTGATTTTTAGTCGATTACGTTTTTGTTTGGTCGATGGTTCAGGGTGGGCTGAACTTGATTGATCGAGTGAAAAATCGACCCGTGTATGGGAGCCTTTAGCTTTGTTTTCATTTTGAAAGTATATTTCGGAACAACCAGTACAAATACGTAGTTTGACTTGACCTCCATTATTATACTCCATTATACCAAGACAGTGACATAGAGGGATGAAACTCCCAGTTCATCTTGCCTTTAATGTGATGTGGGTAGAGGTCACTGTCCCATTACAAACTGGGGCAGGCAGGTAACTTTGCTGTGCTGCTAAACCGAGACCATTGAGGTCACCATGTTGACCGCTCTGTTTTGTGTATAAATCTCAGAAATTGATGGAAAAACATACAAATCCTTGGTTGGGTAAAACAGCTCTTATATTTGCATTTGAACTCTATATTTAGCTATTTGCCTACTTTGAAAAGCAGAATTCAGGCTGTACTACCTATGCATGTGTATTTTCAAAGCACCCATCTTAACACAGTTTTACAGGCCATATTGATGTTAGCTATGGATGCACCATGCGCTTACCCTGCAGAGATATCTCCGGCTTAGCCTGATAACAAATGTCAACATTACCAGCGAATGCGACTGCCAAGATTCCGTGTTTAGCTGATCCGCGCTGTCATCGCATTGTCCCTGCTCAGGTGGAATCTCACCATTCCACAACATTTGTCAAGAGCTCTTAATGAAATCTACAATCTTTAGTGCTGGGAGAAATTGTAAGAACTGCACAAATTATATTTGCTCTGCCGTCATTCTGATTATCTCCATATTACTTTATTTGGACATGCATGAAGGTTTATTAAAATCACCTCCTCGTTTTATGAAATAATTAATCTTTTCTTTACTAAATAGATGAGAAAACAATCCTCGGAGAAGCTGGGAAATTTAGATGAGCAATAAAAGGGAGTTGAGGGAAACGTGGGGCTGAGACAAAAGGTAGGAAGTATTTAATATTGCTGGTGGGGTGGAGGGAACCATTCCAAAGCACTTTGTATGGGGATAAGCAAGTGGTCCATTGGTTTGAAATGGAAATGTGGAAATATTGATTTTACTCAATTAAATAGTATCACAATAACTTATAATAAAATATTCCCCAAAGCTTCTGTGTTTATTACAATATGGTAGTCAGGCTATGTGCTATATCTGTAATGATATGATTGTGATATTGGAATGTTTTATTATGTGCTGCACCAATAGTGGAAATACCATGTGCTTGTCACATGTTTGAAAGCTGGACCTGTGTTATTCAATACAAAAGAGTGGCCTTGGCCAACAGTTTTGCCCACCCTACACATGGCGCCTGGAAACTTGGACATGTCTTCTGCTCTCCAATGCAGAGAAGCAGCCTTGATCTTTAGCAGTCTTGCCCACCCTACACAGTCCACACTTGTGATCTCTAAAGCTAGCCATACACGTGTAGGATTCCATGGCCAATTGATCACTCACCCAATTGATTCCGGCGATCTCAGCGGGAATGGGAGCTGCGATCAATCAGCCAATTAAGAGTATCCGATCGCTGCACACCACCTTGTCCAAGTGATCGCGTCCAATTGATCGGGGGCTCAGAATTGGATCCGACAGAGAACCAACATGTCGGGGGCTCAGAATTGGATCCGACAGAGAACCAACAAAAAAATCAAAAATGCATACAGCAGTGAGTTTTTAAAAATGCATGCGGAAACGCTACAGTGTGAATAGTAACATTGGTTGTCTATGTAAAAACGCGTGCGGTAAAAAAAACGCACCACAACGCATATAGTGTGAAATGGCCCTAATAAATTGCATTGGCCTTGGCCTCAAGTTGTCTTGCACACACTATATAGTCTTCCTGACAAGCCAGACTTCTGCTCTCCAATCCAAAGGAGTGGCCTTGGCCAACAGTCTTGCCCACCCTACACATGGTGCCTGAAAAACCTAGACACTTCTTCTGCTCTCCAATGCAAATGATCTCTAATAAATAGCATTGGCCTTGCCCTCAAGAGTTTTGCCCACTCTATAAAGTCCTGCTCTCCAATACAAAGTAGCCTTGGTGGCCTTGGACTTCAGCAGCCTACTCTATACAGTCTAGCCAGCCAGGAAACTTGGACACCTCTGTTCTCAATGTAAAGGGTTAGTCTTGCCCACCAATAAAGTTTGCCTGGGGGGCCACACCTCTGCTCTACAAATATTAACACTAGACTTTCATCAGTCTTGCCCACCCTACATAGTCCTTCTGCTCTCTAATAAATAGCACAGGCCTTGGCCTTAAGTAGCCTTGCTCATCCCATACAGCTCACCTGGAAAGCTAGACTTCTGCTCTCCAATACAAAGTTGTGGCCTTGGCCCTTAGTTGTCTTGCACAACCTACACAGACCCCCTGGAAATGTGGACACTTCTTCTGCTCTCAATGTAAAGGAGTATCCTTGACCTTCAGCAGTCTTTCCCACACTACACAGCCTGCCTGGGGAGCTGCATCTTTGCTCTAAAATAAATAGCTCTAGCCATGTCTCCAATACAAAGGAGTGGTCTTGGCCTTCAGCAGTCTTGCCTACCCTATACATAGCCAGTCTGGAAACTTGGACACATGCTCTCAATATAAAGGGTTAGCCTTGACCTTCAGCAGTCTTGCCCACCCATAAAGTTTGCCTGGGGAGCCACACCTCTAGAGCCATAGCTCTAGCCATGGACTGCAGTACCACTTAACGCAGTCCTCCTGGAAAGCATTCAGCATACAATGATATTTAGAAATACAGGTTGAAATGAGTAAGTTATGTGGGTTTTTCAGCATCTCATTCTTATGGTAGCATGGATGGAGACAGTCTGTATACAGACAGTAAGACTAAAAATAACTCATCCTGAAGAAGTGGTTGGTATAGACCATGAAATATGTTGATGTATAAAGTTATCTTTTATTATTATTGTGCCTTGCACAAAGCCTCCTTTCTTTGGGAAAACCTGTGATCCTTCACTCTATACATCATTGAATACCAAGGATAGAAAGTCTATAACGGTCCTAATACCCTTGGATACCCAGAGGCAAGTTGTGTGGATATACACAGCTCTATCTCAATGTGGTTGTTGGCGCAAAAGGTTGATTTTATACTCACCTGTTCCAACAATCAAAATTATAAGTAATCATTCTTTTATTCACCAATATACAGCTTTAGCTACGCTCCCTATTCCTCCCCTGAGTAGAAGATGAAACACTGATATTTTCCGTTTTTCTCTTAAACCAAATAAGACCTCAAGTTGAAGACTTCCCATTCGTTTCTATGTACAGAACTGGCTCCTCACCCCAGCTTTAATGTCCCTGAAACAGAGACACACACTGATGATGTCACTGGATCAAAAATAAGCATTGTAATAAACAATTAGCGTGTTAATGAGGAGGGTAAGGAGGAACCCTGGAAGGTAACAGATAAACTTTATGTTTAAGTGGTTACCTAAAAAGTAATCAGATTTGTTGGTTCCTTTGCACAACCTGTCAGTATGAAATTTTGGATTGGAAGACACTGCCACCGCTTCTGTTTAATTTAGAGTTATTGAGAGGAAAAAAAAAAACATAGGCTCAACAAGTACACAGCACCCAAATCAATTTTATTGAATGACCTTAGAAAACCTTTTTACATTTAATGAAACTTGATAAGAGCACTTGTTTTTCGAAATCGCACTTAACTTGAAGTTTGACAGAGTGCAGGGAGCTGCTGGGATGCCTGCATTGTACCATTCAAAGCTCTTTGTCAACAAGTCCCACTATTATCCCAAAAGTGATGTCTGGGTGTAGAACCTAATATTCTTCCTTTTGAAAAAAGCTATAACTATGTGTATGACATATTCAGTAAGATCCATTGGCTTAATGACAGAAAATAATTACAAGTACCAGTGATAGTGAGGATTCATTTCAGAAAACCTTGGTTATAATTATAGACAAATTAGCTGCTCTAATGAGCCACTTACATAGTTTAGAGCAGAAATGATACAGCCAAAGAATTTAGAGTGAGTTATAACATTTTTAAAGCTTAACTCCAGGCAGATATCTAAATATACGGTACACAAACATATTTACAGTATCTCACAAAAGTATGTACATGCCTGACATTGTGGCAGATAGTTTACAATATCTTGTCATGAGACACCTCACTGTCAGTGTACAGGTTGTATAACAGTGTAAATGTACTGTCCCCTTTAAAATAACTCAACACACAACCATTAATGCCTAAACCTTTGGAAACAAAAGAGATTACACCCCTAAGTGACAAATGTCCAAATAGTGCCCAAGATTTCTAAACTGTGTGAGGGGTGTCAAAAAACTAGAGTATGTGTGAACCCCCTTAGTTATCTTGGCTTCATCCCATTAGTGGGAGTGCCGCACCCCTATGGCAAACATAACAAGAACAAACAGGATGGAGGGGCATAGGTGGGGCTTTTGAGGCACAACAGATACTATAGAAACATCTTAAGATAAAATGGGTCTTTAATATTTCATGACCATCTATGAATGAGATTGCCAACTGGCCTTAGTAAAAAGATACATAATACAATAAATACATCATCTCATATACTTGGAATAAAAAGCAGAAAAAATCTGTTCCGTCCAGATGGTCATGAAATATTAAAGACTCATTTTATCTTAAGATGTTTCTATAGTATCTGTTGTGCCTCAAAAGCCCCACCTATGCCCCTCCATCCTGTTTGTTCTTGTTATGTGAGGGGTGTACTCACTTTTGTGAGATATGCTTCTTAAACTCTGGCACTAAACCTGTACTGTATATACATAAATACATAGAGACATCCCCACAAGGGATCCTTCACTTCAGCATCACCACACACAACACTGGTTAACAAAACACCTCCTTCTTGTTAATTGGACAGTGCAAAAAACAACCAACGAGGTCGTTCTTCTGATTGCTCTTCTCTCCTATTCTTTCAGTATATTCCCTGCCACCACTTCATTGCAGCATGGCTCCCAGAGCTGTCCCAACCTCTATCAGCTCTATTCACAATGGTCATTACAGGCAAAGAAGAAGCAAACCTTCCTGGAAAATGCAGAATTCTCTTTTGTTGTCCCTCTAAAGCCCCCCATACACGTTCCGATTACTCTCCCGACCGATTTTTCGTCCGATCGTGCCACCCGATTTTCACCTAAAATGTAATGGTCGGTCGGCTGGCACGAAAAATCGGAATTCGAATTATCACCGATCCATCAGCCCGACCCTAGTTATTAACAGCAGATCGACCAAAAATTTACGGACAAGTCTGAAGTGGTCCCGACCAACTTTTCGGCCGATTTTGAGAAATCGGGATCGGTCGGGTACATAATTCCGTATCCGATTAATTTTCCGATCGATTAATCTCGGGCAAAATTCGTACGAAAAATCGGAACGTGTATGGGGGGCTTAAGAGAATCTGTATGTGAAATACAAAAAACAATACATGAATAAACCAGGCCATATAGGTAGTTTGTATAGGGAAAGGGGACATTTCTGAGCCTTTTCCCAGGAACTTTTGTTTTTCAATTGAGGTGTGTCTGTGGTGGTGATGGGTGGTTTGAGTACAGAAAGTTTTGAATACAGAAAAAATACTCTTTTGCTTTAATAAATAAAAATATAAACTAAGTACTAGTGGGATGGCTTCTTAATATAGTATTGCAATTGACTTAATTAAAGGAGCTTTGGGTACTAAAGTGTTTTGTACTTGTTATGTCAAGTCTTCTTCCATATAAAGGAAAGGGGGGTGGAAGGCGATGGGTTCCAAAAGTTATTCAGGCCCAACTGTCCTTCCAATTTTTCTCTTTGCCAGAAGGCAAAGACACGGGGACTTTAAATGTGGCCAGCCCAGCTCTTAAATAGTACCTCGATTGAGGATTTATGAGGAAATATAAAAATGATGCAGAAAGGAGTACTTTATAGGAGGAATTGAAGGTCATAAGTCATTTTGATGGTCATGTCACAATTGTATGTATATAAAAGT
>CM070039.1:24369497-24385942 GCA_036250615.1 Ptychadena robeensis
CCATCGGTGCTGAATCGATCAGCCAGGGAATCCGTGCAGTGTATGGCTAGCTTAACCCTTACTGGAATATCAAGCCCTAACATGAATGAATGCTTATTCTTAAGCCCCCCATACACCTTACAATCTTTCCATACAATTTCTGTACAATCAACTTTTCTTCAACCAAAACCATGTAATACGAGGGCATTTCTAAACCTTCCAATAACTATGTATTCTATCAACAATTGTTGGTAGATCTAATGGAAATTGTATGGATCGATCTTAAGGTGTATGGGGGGCTTAACCCTTACATAACCTAGACACACCCTCCCCTATTCACACTTAAGACAAAAAGTTTTTTTTTCAGTTGGTAATAAATAGAGAAGAGAAGGATAATCTCTTGTCAGGTTTTTCTGCTTTCGTATTACGGTTTCCATGCACTGCACTGATGATAAACAAAGAGCCAGAAACATCTGTATACAGTTTGGAATAAACGGATCTGCACCTCTGGATCTGGTCCTGGATGTGCATTTGACTGACGGGGCGTGAAGGAATAATTTGCATGACTCCACCCACTACCCTGAAGTAAAGATATTTCCCTCAACTTTTGGGATTTGTGATGGACTGGTGAATGTAAATAACTTTTTTTTTAAAAAGGCGTGGCTTGCTTGAGTTGAGGGCTTTTCGATTTCTTTAATACCTTCTCACCATAACCCTCATGGTTGTTCCTATATGCTTTCTTATTAGAAAGTTACCGTCACTTCCTATCAACCTCCATATGTTAGACAATTGTATGCCAATGACCGCTGTACCGCTGTCTAACATCGATGGATCGTGCCGCCACAAAGTATGATCGATTTAAACACGATCGATTCCTTTACTTAGATTGGTGCGCATTCTCCATAGTACAATCATATACAGTACATATAAATCGAAATACCTGTGAGATACTTGTATGATCAACAGCCCCTTCACGCTATACGCTTTGCGTTGCATTTATACAGTGCTGCATTTTCTCATAGAAGACCAGTGTTACCATTCACACTGCATGCATGTTTTTTTTTAAAAACGCAGTGTTTCGGCATGTGTTTTTTTTTATAACGCCCTACTGCACATCTGGGCCTACTGATAGAGTTCATGGAAGGCTTATGAGAAACATACTACACTGGGATGATATCTATCTATCTATCTATCTATCTATCTATCTATCTATCTATCTATCTATCTATCTATCTATCTATCTATCTATCTATCTATCTATCTATCTATCTATCTATCTATCTATCTATCTATCTATCTATCGTTTCTAATACCCCAGCAAGAGTCCCAGTTTAAAATCAATAACTGAATTCAGATACCAGATAAGAGACCTTCCCATGTATGGCCAACTTAAAACCATCTTGCGCTCGGTATTGTAGCTCGGTATGACTATGCTCGTCACTGTCAGCCTAAAACACAATAAAATGATTTCCTTTCAGGCGGCCACAAAGAGTTAATGTTTCCTTGGGCAGACAAGTTTCCAATTCAATTAGTTTTAATGAACCTTCTGCTCACTGGTTACTGAACTAGAAAGAACAGCAATAAATGCCCAAAGGAAAGAGTGAGGATATTAAAAGAGGGTTAGCGGATAGTATATAAATTTCCAAGTTGACTAAAAGAGTAGCCTTGGTCTAGATTTGGGACACAGACACTGCGGGAAGATGTATTTCCTCGTACTTGGCATGTGAAAAGATCACGGTACACTCGAACACTGGGGATGAATCAGATTCACCCAGAGCAATGTGCAATGCTTCATTCTGCACAAATTAAAAAAAAAGAGATTTATTTTACATGTAGAGCTATATGCCGTGCATATCAATGAGGCTACAGAACAAAATACGTGGCCATATATCGGAAAACAAAGGATAAAATAGAATAACCCAATTCATTTTATTATTTAATATTTTTTCAAATATATATTCATTATAATGTGTATTTATTATACACTTTTTTTATATGGGGAATGGTGACTGCAATATCATCTGTCCTCCAAATACACCTAACTCTCCTAACTCAACCGTTGACCCATTCCACTGATCAATGACCCAATCCATGGTCTTGGATGAAGACATACACATGGTGGGTGTGCCATACCAGTAAAGTAACCTAGTTTTATCAAATGTTTATTGCAGAGTCATTAGTTACTGTCCCTATTGCCTATTAGTCAATAAAAAATATTACACTTACAATAAAAAAGTTACTTATGTTAACATTACCTTAATCATTTAACTGTTTAAAGGCTTTTTACTTTGTTAAATACATGTTAATCAGTTCATGTCACCGTATTCTGTTAATAGAATAATCCTCATCACAGTGGTAAGTGCATGAGGCAGTATTTACATGGGCGCCTGGAAATGCGTAAAGCCATGAAGCCGGGATCACACCACATGAGGTGCTCCCCAGATGCTTTTTTGGCACCCGCCTGCTATTGACAGAATGAGGGTGTTTTAATGCCTCACAAACTCCTAAAGGGGGTTTGCTTTGTGGGCTGACATACATGTAAATGCTTTGTTCCGATTTAGGCGATTAATCGCCTGGCGCTCGCAATTTTCGCCAGGCAATTGCCCTGCCGATTTTCACCCACATTCATCCCCATTATAAAAAAATCTCCTGAAAAGAGAATGAATGGATGCAATTTTTCGATCGCAATTGCCCTGGTGATTTTCACCCACATTCGCCCCCATTATAAAAAAATATCTCCTCCAAAGAGAATGAATGGACGCAATTTTTCGATCGCCTCCACATGTGATCGCAAATCATGTCCATTTATGTCTATGGGAGAGATCAGAAGAAAATATTGGGGACCGCCCACCACCCACAATCACAACGCGGGGAGCCGCGATTTGATCGCGGTTCCAATCGATGCTGCGCGCAATTTTATAAATGGGGACAAGCCCATTCAAAAAAGTGTGCATGACTGACGGGGAGCCCCAGGCGATTAATCACCTAAATGGGAACATAGCCTAAGTGAGGCAAATTAGTGTTGATCATCAGTACTAACTACCACACGCTGGTACTCTTAAGCTGGTAAACACGGCTCGATAAAGAAACAGCTTAGAGCAACATCGGGCGCTTTCACAGCGCCTGATGTTGCTCTAATATCTGTTACAAGATTTGAGCCACCCATGGAACTCTACCAAACAGGTTTCCAACATGTTGGAAAACCTTGGTCAAAATACATTACATTGAATGGGGACTGCGAGTCTCCATCCAATGTAATGGATGGGCTGCCAGCCACAGAAGTTCTGCGACTCAATATGGGGGCAGCTCCAGCCTAAGCGCAAGGCTGGAGCTTCCTCGAAACGGCCGTGTATCCAGCTGTGCGTACCCAGCATTACTTAGGAATACACCCTTGTCATTCGCAACTTGATGAATAGACAATGATTGGCCAAAGAAAGCAGTGGTCAAAGATTACGAGTTTTGAATTTGATCTGCTTAAAAAACAATAGTTTCTAGTTGATCGTTTGTAAATTGATTCCTTTTTACCAGACTTGATCGATGGAAAGTGATTTAAATTGAACATAAGATCGATGGAGTTCTTAGTGCGAAGATGTCTGGTGAACTAATGAAGAAGGGACTTAAGATTACAAAAATATCTACATGATTGCGTGTGATTAGTAGAGATGGTAGAAATTTAAGTAAATTGGATTTAACTTATATTTTGATTTTCCCGATCGAATTTCGATTCCATTTCTAAATCGAAATTTCTACTTCTACTTAATTTCAACTATGAGTTTTCATGTGAAAGTGCTGATTGGGAATATTGTAACTGTATTTGTTATAGTATTTGCAATAAAAATCCGCAATTAGAATACTTGCGATCAACACTATATAACACATTTTCAAAATGTCTCTGTCGAAATTTTGAAAGTCACATCCCAGCAGCTGCTGGGAAGGGTCTCTTCCTCATACTGGCCAATTATCCATCCATCCCTGCTCTTGTCCACAGGAGAGGTAGGGTTTTTTGCACTTTTCTTTCTCAGGGTTAACTATGATATTTCATGGTGTACTCCCATACATACCTTTTTGCACCTTTTCTAAACTGACTGGTCTCCTCGGACGGACGGCCACAGTGATGGATGATATTCTGGTACCACAATACAGGGACCGATGGACCTAAACCCACAAGCTCAGGACACTTGGTTTTAAAGACCACCTCTGCTTTTTGTTAAACATAGACTACTGGAAATTCCTCCCATACTTATCTTTGGTTTTTCCTGAAGAAGCACGATAATGGGCGAAACATGTTAAAAAAAAACAAGTATGGGTTCTTTGCCTCAATATTTGCGGTAAACAAATCCTATGGACTAGGGTGATGATCAACTCACCCTCATAGTTCTATGTTTAGAAATACAAATCTGTATGGTATGTTTACATGTTGTGGATGTTTATGTAAATAAATTCAAGAATGCTATTTACTTTGGAGTCCAGTGCCTTTAAAGCCCATTATTATTGTTAATATAATATTGTGTTTGTTCGTTATGTATTCGGGGTGTGGCACTCTATAAATGTTTACTCTGGACCATGGGCCATAATTGTATATCCAAAGGTTTGCCAATTATCACCTTAATTCTATTGATCTTTGATTTCTGATAGATCGACCAAAAAAATGGTCCGACAACATGTCTGTTCAATGTCCGACATTTCTGTAATTCACACACACATGCATCAATCTGGGAAAGATTGATCACTACGACTGACCGTGACGGTCGATCATTCAGATATCTAAAAAATCTAAGCATCTATGGCCAGCTTACCTTATAACACAATATTAATTGTAGAAGTACTAAAGCCCCCCATACACGTCTAGATTTTCCGTTCAATCAATTTAAAAAGATACATTTTTGGGGGTCAGGGAAATCGGTGATTGTAATGTATGCCAACTGTAGTAACAGATATTTGATTGACTAAAAACGTAATTGAATTATTGTTCAATTTCAATACATCGGATAAATTTTTTTAATCAAAATTGATTGAATTAAGTTGAATCAACGAAAAATCTAGACCTGTATGGCCTTTGTGGCCTTTAGCCTCAGCCACAAAATAAACTGACTTGTGGACTCCTAAACCACAACTACAGGAAAAAAAAACTTCAGAACTTGCCTCTAAGATATTACAATAACTTTGTCAAATAGCACATGAGAAAAGAGTGCCCCCAGCCACAGAGTAAGCAAAAAAATTCTCTTTGAGTATTGACATGACAGTTTTTGAAAGTTCAAGCAGAAAACCAATTATAATGAGCAGTAGAAAGCCCCAAGCCCTTCTGTTCAATAAATAAAAAAAGTAAAACAAACTATTCTCAAAAAGAGAAAAAAAAAAGGTACGGAAGACTTTGCTCTTGTCCCGCTACTTACAATATGATTACATAAATACTCTGTATTTGCCGTTGCCTCGCCAGGCAGCTGTATTAAAGCACAAATCAAATCAAGTTAGGATTAGAAAGTAAAAGAGCATGGTTTAAAGTAAGCTATCCCCTAGGATCTGTTCTCAGATTCATCAAACAGAGCTTAAAGTACAGTATATTTTATACCCCTGTGTTTCCGAGCTGCTCCACTGCAGAACCAGTTATTATTTTTGATATCGAGAGAATGTTGATAGTAGCTTTAGCTCCCTTATTAAAAGAAAAAAGTTCTATGAGCTATAGATTTAACACCTACCGTGATTTCTGCTGCTTAGGATTGATAAGGAGGACATCGCAGCTTAAAAATAGGGATTAGGGTTCTTGGTGGTCTCTTGTGGTTGAGGTTTTCGGAAACATTCTAATTTAATATTTCATTTTTTTTTTTAATTGCTGGAACGATTTTAATTGGTGGAAATTGGCGGGTGTATTGTAGGAGGAATTGTGGAAATGCAACCAGATAACAGCTATAGCTACAGTCTGTTAACTTTGTCATTCATCCAGGTCATTGTATATCTGTAGCGTTTAATTCAAATCAACTGGACTTGCTGTGTTTTGTTTCTTGAAGATGTTTCACTAGTCATCTGAATGGCTTTCTCAATTCTCAGCCTCAACCTCACAGCTCCAATCATGCTTATGTAGTAACACCTTACCTTGATGAGGCTCAGACCCCATGCTGGTTAACAAATTATTTGGATTGGAGCTATACCCCAGAGTATATATTCCCAGTAAAATCATGTACAGTGACTAGTGTTGATTCTGATATTATGTTCACAATTGCTGTTTCCAATAGATGGGTAATGTCCTGTGGAAACCGAAATTTTGGGGTGAAACATGTTGACCATACAACCTATAGTTCGAAACATCTTCTTCTACAGCCCAAAACCTTACCTACATGGGGTATTCCTAGCTTTGTATCCATTGTCATACCTAATAAATAAACATGTCATTGTTAAAAGTCAATGTTTTTTTCTGTGATTCATTTATTTGATTTTCTAAGGGCAGGGTTTGCCAACTAAAAGTCCCTATTGAGGGTACTTTCAGTCCACTCTATTGTCATTTAGGGGATGGGCAACCCAACCCACTAGAGATGTTAGTTGTCCTTGACCTTTTCTTACTGCTCCCTCCTAAATTAACCAGATTTAAAAATCCCAGGAAAAATTATTTATTTAAATTGGGATTTGGCCAGTCACATAACAAACATGACTTTCCTGGCCAAATTTGGATATTTGACTGGTATGATATTAGATGCTCTTTTGACCAAACAAGCACATACTTCTAAGACACTATTGTGGAGAGAGTGCAGGCAATTATAGCTGCAAATTACCAATATATGAGAGCAAACTAAAGAAAGGTCAGGCTTGTAAATAATAAAGTTTAAAAAAAAGTTTAATAAAGTTTGCGTAAATATTTTAATCAACTCACTATAACCTTTTAGATGCAGTTCCATTCTCTAACTACATACTTTGCATCAATACTGTGTAATGAGATGCAATGGCCACTTTTTTTCTCTGTTAGAAAAATTATTACCGGAAAAACCCCAACAACTACCTTAGTGGCAGAATCACTAGAAAAAGCGTTAGCCAGGGGTGCACATAAGTGGTACTCTAGTACTCAAAAGGGGCCAAAAACTAGCTCTGCGTACCTGCATTATTGTTACACAGCTCATATGCGTACTAACAACTTAGAGGCGCTCCGTGTCTGAGCGGCCACAGCTAAATGTTACATGTACACAATTTATGTCAGTTGGATAACTGCAGGGAAACATGAATAACTATGAAAGTTAGGGGAGTGAAATTGGGAATGTAAATTAACAATACAAAAAAATAGATTGGACTTCTAAGGGTGTTGGAGATCTGGGGGTGAAAGTAGGCATCAGAGTAGGCATATGTAAGGGTAAAATCTGACAAGAGAAAAGCACTTAGAGAAAAGCACTGTGTGACAGCTGAAATATAACTTAGGGGCCCCCATACACCTTTAGATTTCTTTGTCAGATTTCCTTTACATCTCTTTTTGTTTTACCAAACCATGTAATATGAGGGACTTTCTAAACAAACAAGTCTACCTGTGTTTATACTACAGAGTTGTTGGTAGATCTAAATGATATCTGACAGAGAAATCTTAAGGTGTATGGCCAGCTTAAAGCCCCCCATACACCTTACAATCTTACCATTCAATTTCTGTACAATCCACTTTTGTTCTACCAAAACCATGTAATAAGAGGACCTTTCTAAACCTTCCAATCGCTATGTGTTCTATCAGGGAGGACCCGACACTATAGTTGTTGGTAGATCTAAAGGAAATTGTATGGAGTGATCTAAGTAGGTGTATGGGGAGCTATAGTAACTAACCCCGGAGACTAACAGCAGTCCAAATGTCATCCAAATTTCAGGGTTGTACTACTGAGTAGAGATGGTCGAATTTTTCGACTTGATAACTTTGTGAGCTGATTGCAAAGCCTCTGAAAATTGTATCATAACCAAAATTGCTGGAGATGTAGGGAAGGGTTGGAGGAACATTTGGAAAAAAACAATTTTTGCTCTAGCACATGTAGTTTTTGCATAAATCAGAGGATCAACCTGGAACAGGGAGGTCCATCTGCAGCAGAATCTACCATGCAGGAAGCGGACACAGAGGACAGTGAAGGGGATAGTGAGGAAGACCACCCTACATATGGGGTGAATACCGAACACCTGGTACTCATCTGAGGAGCTCACTAAAAAAGTTATGTGCACCCCTGACTATAGCTATACATCTATTTAAAATGGCCTATGAAGTTTCAATATGTTTACAACCTATAAGAGATTTAAGTGGTTGTATTTAATTATACTCAAATGACATTTTATTAATGGACAACATTACAGTAGCCGGTGTATTTGTCACAGAATTAAATCATTTATAATGTTTATTGTCCTGCCTTACAATGCCAGAAAGGTGACGTTATTTTCAGAGTTAAGTGGATTAGCAGGAATGTTACATTATTGAAATCCATCCATAGCGGAGGTTCCATCTGACGTGATCCTAAACTCAAAGTCAATTGATAAATGACAGTTATATGTCATAGGTAGGTGATTTAGAAACAGCTTCTGATTGCTGAAAAGGACAAATTAAAAAGCTGGAAATTCAATTTTCACAACTATTACAGGCCATCAATTAAAGACAAAGTAATACAAACAAATATTTCTCATCTTATTGAAATACAATAAAGAATGGATGATTCGGGTTCAGGCAGATGGCATGTGAAAAATAATGTATTACTGTGGCAAATGAAAATAAATATGGCAACGGATATCAAGGGGGTCATAAATACAAATGTAAAATATAGAAATGTCTTGTATCTGGAAACATTAGTGTCCCCGGGGTGCCGGGGAACAGGAGGAGAAAATGATGTTTGATGGCCTATGGGGAGCCTGAGACTTCCTTGATGATAAAGGTGATGATAGTGTAGTGGAATGACAATAATGGGTCAAAACTGTTTTTCTGTGATTGTTACAGCTCCGAATGGGAGTGGTGCTGTCTCTAGAAGGGGTATGTAAAAGATAGATAGGAGTGGCCAAGGTCTCTTGGGTTCCTGTTTTTACTCCTGGTTCTAACTCCATCTAGACAGAGAGGAGTCCCTGTGGGAGAAAAACCTTTGGGGGGACAAGCCATCACTGTGTAAGTGACACAAGCTTCCCCCACCTGGGCTAGGGGTTAATTAAGAGGGTCTTCCCTGACAGACAGAGGGTTATACCCTCCTTGAATCATAGCAGCACTCACTATAGGCTCATTTTGCCTGTTTGCAACTTCAAGTTGTCCATAAACTGTACCCTGTCTCTGGGCTCAGAGACAGCAAAAAAAGACTGTAAATATTCCTTCGTTTAAGTAAAGACTCCCTTGTTTACAATTAACCAGTGCACATGGACATACTGAGCTTCATGCCCAGTCTCACAAAGAGAAGTGCAGGAGTGGTGAATGACCTATATGTCTGGGGCAAATACAAAAATTTTAATTAACCTTTCCCTTGCCAGATTACTCAGTGCCACAGTGTCTGGTCCCAGCGAACCCTGCGGATGTAATGGATGAGGCATGGAAAAACTCCAAAACCACCAAAACTCAACCGTTAACCAAGTCTACCAGTATCCCACCAAAGTCCCTACCTCTGAGGAATACCTCGACATGTCACATACACAGAAAATATCTTGCTACAATTCCGCAGGAGCTTATACTTCAATGCCATCACACCAATGAATCAAAAACAATGATCCATTTCAGTTGGAATTCATGGTCAACAAGCTTCTTCTTACAGTTTTATGTCTATACATTTCCTGAATAGTCTTTGCAGGCATGGTTTGCCTTTAGAACCAGCTTATTCTATGCTTATGGGATTCATGGGTCTTCATGGTGGTTGCCTCCTAGAGCTGGCAATAATCAGGGGCCACATCAGCTGGTAAGTAATAAGAAGCAATATCGTGCCTTCCATCTTCCCCTCAACACACTATGCACTGTGCACTGCCTCCTATTACATATATAATAAGGCAAAATTACCATGCCCTTTGTTAAGTGCCTGAATCCTATCTTGGGTGCCTAGAAAAATATGAGTGCTGCCCTTTCTTAAGTAGGCAACATTACCGCTCCCGCGCTGCCTTCTTTTTTTCATAGTTGCTAGATAACTGTGGTTCCCACCTTGGTTCAACATGCTGTACATACTGTATGCTGGTTGGAAACTATACCACTTTGCAGTGCTGATATGATGTGATCTATGGCGGTATCAAACCAAAAAACAATATTTCAGTAGGTCTAATATGAAGAAATAATTTATGGCGCTCAAAGCTGTTGTGTGCGTATTGAGTACATTGCTGACCTAAAACAGATCTCCTGTCTACAGTAAACACATAAATAAAAGGCTGATTAACATGGCCAAGTCCAAGTTCACTTGGTCGGCAGTTTAGGATGGTCCTTACTGCAGTTGCTGATTGGTGCTATAGTCTATGAGTTGCTAGAGTGGCCTGACTTGAGTTGACCAGGACTCAGTGGTTGGCCACTGCTCTTCATTCCCAGAAAAAACATCGCAAAGTGACATAAAATAGGGTAAGTATGGCTGGGCAGACAGTTGGGCGCGAACATTAAATGTTTGCTCTTCTTCTCGCCGGCGAACAGTACGGGTATTTGACCCTTTGCCGGTGGGAAGAAAGCTATAATTCTTCCTCCGGCCAGACCTTTCCATGCCTGGTCTGGCCAGAGGAAGAATACTTTCACTAGAGATTGGGTAGAGACACCCGATCTCTAGCATTGCACCAGGCACGGGCTGGACGTGACGACGTCACATCCGGTTTTGGAACAGAAACTGTGCGTTTCACATATAAAGCAACAGCATCATTTCCAGTACAGTTTTCATTGAAATTTCCGGCCAACAGGCGTAGAATTTGAAGTTCTCCACGAACAGGCGGACAACGGACTTTATTAAAAGTCCAATCTGCCTGACTTTGACTTTATTAAAAGTCCAATCTGGACACGGCCGATGTTCGGCCATCACTCATTATATTTTTTTTAGATTTTTGGTAAAATATGGGTGTAAATGGTTGAAGTGGAAGCGTTTGCCCCAAAATGTACTGATAGTGTTGATCGTGGATATTCAAATCACAAAGTCTCATTGCAAATATCAGCACTTTATGAATTCTGAAAGATCTCAAATACAGTGCTTTATAGTGCTTCGTAATCGTGAATAATCAAGATTTTTAACATCAGTACCTGGAATTACTGTGCTTTGCATTCCCAATATGCACATGTACAAGTGCCAATTTGCGCAATGAAGGTAATAACTTATTCATTTTCATGTGATAGTGTTGATTGCAAAACTATACGAATATCGGCACTTTTTATTGTGAAGATCTTTTGTGCAGTGCAAGGTCATAATGACTGGAGATCACTAATTCTCAGATTTACAATTTTTTTGAGCATATTAGGTGAAAAATTTGCGATATTTTGCAACTACGGATATTGCCTATGCTGCTCATCACTACTGGTTAATTAATCCCTGCTTCTGACTGTTGTGCTGGTAAAGCATATTGTGAGATGGGGATTCCAGCCACACGTTTCCCTCCTCTGAAACCTATAAAGATAAAACAGTTAATCCATACGATTTACAAAGTTGATGATTTCACCGTCACAATGCGATATGAAATTTTCCGGTTAGGTGGAGTAATACTTTAAGCCATCATTTCTAATCAGATATCCACTGACACCGGCAATATTGGCCGTTCAGCTTCCTCGGCACCGAGGAACGAAGGAATCAGTGTTCATTTTAAATCTCTCTTTGAGTGGGTGAAGCTGTCTATGTCGTGTGCCTGGGCCCTCCCGTCACAGGTCATTGCCTGGTGCGGCGTACCATGAAACAAACAAATAGAAAAAGGCACCTTCTGGCACTTTAAGCTCTATTTCTATCTTACTACATCTTCAATGGAATGGCGTTATGAAGAAGAAAGAAAAAAAAAAAGAAGACGACATTCTTGGAACAATCTACTTCTGGTTAGGCTGGGAAAAATGAGTATGATTATCACATGTAGTGAGAAGGGCAGGCAAGACAGCTGAAGTCATCTCAAAACTCAGGAGGAAAAGAGAAGACAGGAGGTCACAATTATGGTCTAGTATCAGCCTTCTCCTCACTGAGATCTGATATATTCAGTTTGTTCCTCCATAGTGCTTAGAGAAGTTCTAATTAAGGAGAGAAAGAATTCTGACACATCTGAAGCAGGAATCAATATTTAGCGCTATAATCAGCAATTCCTGATGGCTTGACAATGTCACTGTACACATGGTAACTATCCATTATACTCGCCAAGAAGAGAGCCAGACGGGGCTAACAGACTCACCGCCAGCTATCATGAATCATCTACAGATGTAGCTCATCCATTGCCATCCCAAGGATCTGCCACCAACGTAGAAATTACGCCGTGCTTAATCTCACATGAGAAATGGGAGACGGATAGAAATGTCGGGGCGCAAATGCATTGTCAGGGACGTCCAGATAGGGACGATCGCGCCAAGTTTCGCCAGATCATTTTTTTTCATTAGCTGGCTAATACTGGAAACATAGGAAAAGGAATTAGAATGGATATAAACCCGAAATGAATCACATTTTATGATAGGAATGGGTATCAAAACAATTGGCATTTTTCATTATATAGATATACATTTGTGTATGCTCAGTTATATATTAATTTCCAGTTTGTATGTAGTCATTCATGGAGACCACTATAGTGATCCATGCAATCCCACTCTTGCATTGGCTGCAATACATTGCATAGGGTGATAACAGTGGGCCATTTCTATGCAGTGTTTGTTAAAACAACCCTATAGTAACTAACCTCAGAAACAAACTTGGACCTCTCTAACTTCAGACCCCCCCTACCCTAGATAACAACCCGTCTTGTTGGGTTCTGACTACATCTACGGGGGTTAGCTGATCTTACAAGACTCTCTGTGCACTCTTGAACTCTACTCTTATGGCCCCATATATGCACAGATATTAGCTGCCAATAACTTTTTAGATCGGTCGACTTGGTGCATGCCCACATGGTCCGATCAACTAAATTTGATCGTAATTGTGAAAAGAATCGAACAAAACATGATCGGACATGTCGGAAAATTTTGATCGGTTGAGTACAAATTGAGTACAAATTATTTTGTAACCCACGGATTTTGATCGTTCTTGATCATTTGCATACTAATACTTTATTGTCATCAAATGACCATGCCCTCTGTACACAGCACTTCCGATTGAAAAAACAATCGCCCGATTAAACAATCAATTTAATTTACGATTAAAAATTAGATCGATCAAAAATTGGTTATTCCATGTGGAGTATATTTTATTTTCCATCAATCTCCAATTGTACGATTGAAATAAATTGATAGTTTTTAGTCTGTCAAACGCTAAAATCTGTGTATGTATGGGGGCATTATTCCCCTTTGTATTTTTTCTATGTGCTTTATGACCTGTTATTTGCCTTGCTCAGTGCACATATTTCCTAATACTAATCCCATATTCCTGTTTTGTTTGTCTTTCATAGCCAATGCCATGTTTATAACACTATAAATATGTAACTATGCAACTCTGTATGACCTTTCTTGATGGAGTGGCCTATTTTTGTATGCTGTCTTAATAAAAAAAAACAACCCTATAGAATCGTCTGGACCTCCCACCAACCTCTACCCTATAGAATCTCCCCAAAAAGACTGTAAAGATGGGAATACATGGGTCAATTTTTTCGCTCGATAGACTCAAAAAGATAGATTTTTAATAATTGGAACAAAAATCTAAAACCGAACAATGGTTTCGTTTGACCAACATTGAACAAAAGTGAACGATAACGGACAAAAAAAGGAAAGCTGATCGGACATGTCGGTAAATTTTCATCTATGTTATAAAAAACTAATGTAAATCGAACGTACTAGCGTTTCATTAGATTTTTTGTTCGATCTAATAATTTGAATTAAGCTATTTCTTGTTAAAATTGGAACAAAATTTCATTCGATAAGAACAGTCGAATGCACTTTCATTTGGTCGAACGAAAATACAGTGTATACATTCGATATAGACACAATCGATATTTGATCAAAATATCGAACATCCTGATTGAATCTATCGTCGATTGTGCAAAAATCCATACGTGTGTTCCTACCTTAACAGAGGGCTGATTAAGGGCTTGGCTCCACTGCACTAAAATCCCCCCAAGAAAGTGCACAAGCCCCCACGGAAGTCAATAGGCTATGACACAGCCCGTCATAGCCCCCAGACCATTACTTCAAGCCTCCTTTACATTTATGTTGGCATGGGGCCTTGCGTTGACATAAACGCAATGGAGGCTTGACATATGACGCGTCCATTGACAGTCAATGGATGTGTAAGACTGTCGTTTAACTAACATGCTAGGTATACGTCAGCTCATTGATTTAATGGGGGCTGCAATATCAGCTGCACTATATAAAATGAAAATAAAGTGGCCCTAAACGACCTCAACAGGTGTTGCATGTTTTATTTTTTCTTATATAATGTTGAATAAATGAAGTGTACTTGAAAACAACGTGGAGGGTTGCACGCTTTGGATTTGCTTACGTCAGCACATTCAACTGCATAATGAAGCAAGGCCCTTAGGCAACCATGATGCTGCGTTGCAACTGTTGCAAAAGTATGCATGCTCTTGGATGTCAAATACTGTCAACCACCCCCCTGCAATCTTAATGGGCAACCACTCGAACATTGACCGGGGAACATGCAATGTTGCAGTCCGCGGGGGGCGCAGCATTCTGACGATTAGCTGGTGGAAATTACTACTTCCTACCAACCATGGGAATGAGCCTTGCAGAACACAATTGGGAGCACAAACAAAATGTTGTTACGCTAAAGCACTAAGACCTTGATTACAAAATATAAAGGCAGCAATTTCAAAAATATAAAAAGTTACTTTTGAAATTCCATTAGCATGTTAAAGCTTATGTGAATATTTTAGTGAGTGGAGGTTTACCTTATCTATAAATTATGTTCTTGATGGTCATCATGCCAACACCAACTAATAGATTTCTTTTTTCTGGTACTGACTAAAATGTTATATAACTTGTTAATGTTAATTGAATTTGTTTTTTTTTCATTAAAATAATATCGGAGGAACCTGCAGTAGTGCTCCTTGTTCATGCACTTCCTTCTATAGGGTGACAACACTCAGACCCTGCCCTCCATTTAGTTGTACTGCATTGTCATCCTGTCATTTGCACATTGGATAGACTGCGAGCTACTGTACCAATGCTATATATAGAGCTTTATCTTTAAAGTGGTCCTCACACTAAAGAACCACATCCATGTGTCATTGGGAGAAATATTGTCCCTAGGGCCAGAAAACAGCAAACAAAGGGCCACATCTGGCCCACTGGGAAGTCAGAGACCATAGGGAATTGACCTAGGACTGACATCACATGAAGAAGCTCAAGAACAGATATGTCTTTTTTGTTGACCCACTGTTGTTGACCCACTACATGCTTTCGTAACTCATTTTGTTTATCCTGAATCACTGCTCCGATATCATTACAGCTGCCACCTTCTCTCCAGGTAGGCATCTTCCTTCTCTTGGATGGTCTTAATTAAATAAACTATGAATGGCACATACTTCCATTTAGTATTGTTTAGTAGCTTAGTACCCACAATAAAGTTGAATCAGTCATTTACTCTACTATGTGGAATGATTAATTCATTGTGAAATAATGCTTACAAAGAACAAGAACAGGTGAAACCAGGAAGACAGATATAAAAAAAGGACAATAAAGCTACAGAGGAGACTTGACAAACTGAATCGAGGAGTGATAGGTACATTACTCAAGTATAAACTAAGATTGCAATGCAAAACATTTATATATATTGATATTGTGGTTCACTATGCGCCCAGAAGTTGAGCATGCTGCTACACTATGTTTTCCTGCGGCAGACAAATTAGCATGTTCATGCATAAGCAATAGAGCCAAGTGTAAAAGGTACAACAGGTTTCCTCTGCTACGGTGCTGCATTGTCTTAAATGTGACACAGCACATCGTGTGAAAGGGACCAAAATCTAGCCATACACGTATTGATTCCCTTTGAACGTTGTACAATGCGCTTGCAAAAATCGACAAACAACAACAATCGCTCAGGGAACCGATGCACACCACACTACACACTCAATTCCTAGTCAAAACTTTGGTTGGGCATCAATGGTCCCCATCCAAAGTAATGGAGGCCGAACTGGAAAATATCGATATGACGGACATCTGTTTGATGGATCTTTCCTTCGAGCATGATCGCGAACGCACATGCCGGTCAATTTTTCGGTTTCGAGTGAAAAGTTGGCTCATGTATTGCCGGTTTAAGTCTTAAAACACACTTTCCACCCAAAGCACAACTTTAAGTATACATCTCCAGGGGGAGGCCTTTTGGCTCGACCGGAAGAATTTTTATAGCCGGCCACTAGGCCTGCCCCATGCTTTTTGCACAGGCACCTATTTATTTGTTTTTATGTAGTTC
>CM070039.1:24393933-24423289 GCA_036250615.1 Ptychadena robeensis
CAGTGATATATACCTTCCAATCACTATGTATTTTATCAGGGAGGACCCAGCACTACAGAGTTGTTGGTAGATCAAATGGAAATTGTATGGAGTGATCTAATGGTGTTTGGTTGGGTTTAAGCTTAACTAAAGCTAGCCATACGCGGCACGGATTCCCTGGCTGATCGATTCACCATCCGATCGATTCCGGCGATTCCGCCGGGATCCTCAGGTGTGATCGATTGGCCAATTAAGGAATCCGATCGCTGCATGCCACCTTGTCCTGCCGGATCCGTGTCCGATTGATCACCTCCCGGAATGCAACTCCCGCTGATCTGGGCAGAATCGGACCCGAAAGACCAACATGTTGGTTCTCTGGCGGATCCGATTCTGAGCCCCCGATCAGTCGGACCCGATCGGACGGACAAGGTGGGCTGCACGGGATTCCGGCCCGATCGTTTCGCGTGCACGCGCCCGGAATCGATCGTGCCGGAATCCGGTGCGAATCCGACCCGTGGATGGGGGCCTTAAGACTTGTTAGGTTAATTAAGTTAATTATAAAGAATGTCTTTAGCGAAAGAAGATGTCATTTTTAAATTTTGACAGCACAAACCCCCTCTGGCTCTCAACATGTACTATTTCAAGTGCTACACCGTTGCGATTTGGCTCTGTGGTCGAATAGGTTTGCCTACCACTGCATTAGGGAGTCTATTTATTTTGCAGCATGAGAGGGAGGTTGCTCAGAACAAAATTATGTTACAATTTTCCATAAATGTAACATAAACTGTAAATTAGTTAAGCTGGCCATACACCTTTAGATCTCTGTGTCAGAGATCCTTTAGACAGAGGTAGACTTGATTCTTTAAAAGTCCCTCATATTACATGGTTTTGGTCAAAGATGTAAAGGAAATCTGACAGAGAAATCTAAAGGTGTATGGGGACCTTTACTAACATGAGCTAGTATATTTATTTGTCTGGTTTTCAACATTAAAATGAGTTTATCTTAGTTACAGAAGAAAATCGAATATATTGATGCAGCTAAACCCATACAATATGAATGATGAACAATTACCTACATCATATACATTAAGGTGATATTTAGGCTCTTGTTTCTACCTGCTCAGATATTTCAATCAATCTAAGGCCTGCCCAATTTATAGTGATCATTTACATAGGGTTCGACTCAAATGTGTCATTTTAATGGCAATCATAGGAGCACTGTGACTTCTTATATAAAAAGGCCAATTACAAAAGAGTCAGTGTGCCATGGATTAAATTGATTGATCTGCATATCAGTTCAGTTAATGGGTAGGCCATGATTTGACCAGACAACATAACAAAATAAATTGGCTACAAAGTCATACGTGATATGCATGACCAATGTTTATTTAAGGTTGTTGGCCATATACTTCATTATACCTATGACAAGTATTTATGGCTGATTGGTCACCTTCTCAATATATTATTAAAATATATATTATTTACTTATTTTCTTATTAATTATAATATTTAGTACATTTTGCTCCAATAAATAAGAACCTAAACTGAATGCATTGTTTCATCTATATGCCTTTCATGTAAACAATGTTCTGCTGTAATTAGAGGGGTAAAGGGCTTTAAAGTAAATCTAAAGCAAATAAGGTTATAAACTTGTGGTTTAGCCAGTAGTTATTATCCCACCTTAGGGTAGATTCAAGCTCAAAACTGTATCTGTGGAGGAATGTAGTCACCCTTGGACAGCAGCATTAGATAGAGATTGTCACTCTATTGAGAAGGAAAGGTTGGGTGCAATCTTCCCTATGGAAATGGATACCTCTAGGAATTATGTGCTCTCATTGCAGAAAACAGAGTGCAACATTTTTTTATACAAGTTGACAAGGCCCGGAAAAGAAAGCCAACAGACCAGAACCGGCCACTGGGCCTTAGCTTGAACACCCCTGCTCTATGGAGAGGGTAGTTTCTGGAGGACATTGGTTTGGTGGACAATGAGGGTAATGTTTGGTGGGCATTGTCACCCTATGGAGAGGGTAATATTTGGTGGACGTTGTCACCCTATGGAGAGGCTAATGTTTGGTGGACGTTGTCACCCTATGGAGAGGGTAATGTTTGGTGGGCACTGTCACCCTATGGAGAGGGTAATGTTTAATGGACATTGTCACCCTATAGAGTGGGTAATGTTAGGTGGACATTGTCCTTTTCTATACATGTCAGGTCTTAGATGGTTTGAGTTAGGTATGGAAAATGACACCGAAACTTAAGCAGGGTACACACATGTAGATATGGGCCAGATCGATGGCCGTTTTGAGTGCCGTGCACGCTCATGGCCATCTATCTGGCCCATATCATATGAAGCCATCCCAGTTTTTGAGCGAAAACAGGGATAACGGTCAATGTCCATGGCTTTGCAAAAATAATACTACACAAACATTATATGTTTTCATGTTTTTATTGAACAAAATATTCACAGTGCAGGGTGGAAAAAGTATGTGAACCCCTAGCCTAATGACCTCTCCAATAGCTAATTGGAGCCAGGAGTAAGCCAACCTTGAGTCCAATCAGTGTGACGATATTGGATGAGTTCCTGAACGCTGTCCTGCGCTTTATAAACACACACCAGTTTTGGCTTTACTGGTTTCAAGAAGCACTGTCTGATGTGAACCATGCCTCACAGAAAAGAGCTCTCAGAATACCTACGATCAAGAATTGTTGACTTGCACCCGGAACTGCCACTACAATCCTAATGTCACTACCCCCAGACATGCCACAACAACAGCCACCCCCCTGGACCTGTGCCAACATTACTCCTCTGCCCTAACGTCCATTGGAGCATTAAAAGTATTGCACAACCAAAAAGCTCTGGCTGTGAACAGGCTCTTTCTCTGCACTCTGGACCTCAGACCACCAATTTGCGCTCGGAGTGGGGGTGAGGGGGGCTCAAAAGTGCCCCCCCCTGTGGCTTCGGGCCCAATTGCTATGGCTGCTATGGTGGTTGTTATGCCAGTTGTTTGATGGTAGGTTTGGGTCATGCCAATATAATTCCTTTAAGCACAGCTTTCCTTTGAGCCCACTACAGTCTGATCCTGTTATATACTGAATTAAAGGAAGGGTGTTAGCATGACAACCCTTCTTTACTCAAAAATAAAAGCCCTGTGAGAAGAGGATGTGGATTCTTTAAAAATCTGTATGATAAAACTTTGTATAGAACCTGACTTAAGCTATTTACTGCGTTACTGTTGCCTGACTCAACTTTAGACTTCCACAATGAAACTTAAATTAAGAAAACTACTGTTGCTCAAAGTGAGTGTTTAATGAAAAATATCTAGTCAAATTGCATCTTTTTTTATCAAATCCGTCTCTACTATTCATCCACATACACATACATTTTCTGTATGAAACAATTCCATAATCAAATGTGTCTCCTCTATAAATATGACGGTATCAAAGACGAGAGGAAAATCTTCAGTTCTTATACCAAAGAATAAAATAAGATTGGGACTGCACAGAATCAGTCTTGTTATCAAGACAAGGGTGTCAATTTCACCATGGAAAGGTCATTTAAAGGGTTCTTCTTGTTCTAAGTATGTTCACAAGACAAGACTGTGTCAAAGAGACACCTGTAATTGGCAATGCTAGGAGAAAACACAATCAGGAGTCAGAATAATGGGTAAATAATGCAGATCAGAAGAATCTACACATCATTACCTTATAGGGCTTCTAATATATAGAGAATCCGACAGACAAGTCATTCATTATCTTTGGACTATATAGAAAAGAAGGAAAGAGCTGAAAAAATACCTGGAGGGTGTTGATGAATTTTCCCGGCATATTTACGGAACACATGCACCCAATATCTCAATACATCGCCTCTGAGCCACCAGTTCATGGACCTCTATTATAAGTGGACATACACAGCCAAGCTCTACAGAAGACTCTCAACTGGTCATGTGCAGTATTTAACATTCCTTTATCTTGGCTGAACTGGTCTAGAACTAGAAATAGTCTATACAAACAGCATTTGTTGGAACTTTGAAGTCTGTAAACACAAGGAGACCTCCTAAATGTACAGGCTATATAGGTTTCTCCAGGACATGATATTTGAAATTCAAGCAAGAACAATTAGTATTGTGCTGTTCCATCGTCCAGTGCTGATTCCCTTATTGGCCAATGTTATTTATACCACCCTCTAACGGCCCCACTGGACGTATGTCTTGCGGGACTATCATCTTCCAGGGTCAGTTTCACAAAACTGTTCCTCAGAAGGTTTTAAGGACAGATGGATTTAAGATATGTATAGCACTTACCTCCATAGATGGTGGACTGCTGAACTCATCAACAGCTTCCTTGCTCACAGTCACTTGCTGTCTTTTTTTTACATTGTAGAGTTTTCAGAAAACATTTTGGGATGCCAAATACAAAGAATTGTGGATAGGATATAAAAACATCCAAGGAACCTTTTAAGATTGTCTCTGCCATCTTGACAAAATTAGGAGATTTGTAAAATTAGTAAATTCAAGAGTTTGTGATTTCCAGCCATTATTACCTTCATTGCTTTAATCGGCACTTGTACCTGCGCATATTGTGAACGCAATGCACGGTACTGATGTAAAAAATCTGGAATATTCACAATTAAGAAAATATAGCACTACATTCAAATTTGCAAATTCTCGAAGTGCCTATATTCACAATGAAGAATTCGCAATTTAAATTTTCGCAATCAACACTATTGACAAATACGGGACACTCATGTAATTTTTAGCATCAATGTAAGGCCCTGGACCCTAATGAAGCCCAGGTTTCAATCCCCTAATTTTTTAGAGTCAAGTCCAGCTCAGCCTTGGGAGGCCAGTTGCGCCATTTCAGCACCATGGACTTACATGCACAAGGGATGGAGTATGGGAACAAATATTGTCCCTAATACCAGATCTTTCTTCACAAGCTTATCTTCACAAGCTGTTGTGGGTATGTCCTCCAGCAAAACAAGATTCATATTCAGACTACAGAAGGTGCAATGTAGAGTAGGTCCCAGAGTCTAAGGGAATTTTCTATAGGTATAATAGGTCATCTACTGTAAAGAAAAATGGGAGCTGGTCACTGCAAAAGGACGCTTGTTAAAAGCACAAACAGATTTTGAAAATGCCTTCAACTGGTTGAACGGTTTAGGGCTTTGGGTACAACATTAGAAAAATAGTGAGTCTTTTATCCAAGTAATGAAACAAGTCGTTTGCCAAGCCCTTTTTTGTTTTTAATTACACAAATTTAACACATTGTCTTTATTAACACAATTTTTTTCTATATATATATATACCTACCTACATACAAAATTAAATATATGTTTACCATTTAAAATGTGCAAAGATCATTTGACTTGGTAATTTTAAAAGTGTGGGCATCCCTAATACAGACCAAACATTGATCTGGCCAGCTCTACCAGTTGTTATAGTTAACAGCTGGAAGCAATCCATTTGGAATTTCCATGGTAGTTGTTAAAGCATCCCAGCTTATTATTGATTCTGCTGGTTGATAGGTACAATGTGGTCAACTATCCTTTTCAGGAAGATATTGGTAGTTTACCCTGCTGTGTACCCATCGACTAGTGTGTGGCCACCATCAGGAGGAACAATAGTCAATGCTCCATGTTGGACATATTCCTGAACTTGGCCACACTATTTTTTGAATTCCATTGCTGCCCGTTCTTGGAATAAAAGAAAAAAAAAACTCTCATCTGTTACAGTACGCATCTGTCTGGTCAACGAGTGTCCTTTCTGAGTGTCTTCATTTAATTCTGAACCAAAGAGCAAAGGTCTTTACCTCTTTAACCAAATTTCAATGTCTGCCAGATTCAATCGCTGTCAGTCCCGGAGAGAGGAGACAGCACGGTGCACGTACCCCTGATCTAATTTTGCAGCAAAAGACACAATTTACATACTCTTTATTTAGTTAAAGATCTAAAATCAATACTTTGTCTGTACCTCTTCAGTTCAAAATACATCATGGTGTTGTACATTGATATATAAATGAATTTTTCAAAACCACACATGTTGTTAATGTTCCTCTATTGCTTATTTGTTACAGGCAGCGTCCCTAACAATCGCTAGATCATCCTAAATGCATTGTGATATTGGATTACCAGGGAATGTTAAGTTTTATGTTTCGAAAACTACGGATTTTGTTTCTAAAGGTCATTTCATTTGACATAGATTTTTTATTTATTTTTTACTTCTACCACTATGTTTAAGTGGGATTCAAATAAGACTAAGCAGAAAACAAATATAAAATAGTTTGATGAATTGTTATGCGTTTCATGTACTGGAATGAGAAGTTTTCACCTGTCTGGAGTTGTTTATTGTTGTCGGTTTATGAGTTTCTATATGAGGGATATATCAGGATATTATGATTTCATTCACTTTCCTTCTTTTCCCTTTTAAAGTGTAGCTAAGAGTGCGTCCACCATGGGGAAAAAGACGCAGAGAGCACACTTCCCATTCTCATGAACTCTCATCCTCATAGCAGGGCGCCCTCGGCGCTGTTTTGGAATAATGGTATGTAGCCCCAGCGTTTTTGTTATGCAAAATCAAATCGATGAGACAGGAATAAGTCCTAAACCCCTCGAAATCTGCCTGCAAATCAGCCGCAGTGTGTCTTTTTCCAAAACAGCAGTGGACAAATGGCCTTAGTCCAGTGGTTCCCAAACTTTCCTTGCAGGGCCCCCCTTTTCTATTTAGGAACATTATCGAGCCCCCCCTACCTTTTCAAACACAGGTTAAGAATGAGGGCTTGCGCCCCCCCCCCCCCCCCCCCCCCTGGAATACCTTTGCGCCCAATGTCTCTTAGGGTCAACGATCACAACTAGTGATGAGTGGCATTGGCAATATTCAAATTTTGCGATATTTCGACTAATATTGGCATATATATATATATATATTCGCAATCCATGCCCATTAACAACCCAATGGCGAATATTGTGAACATTTGAAATTACAAATATTTAGCGCCATATTCACGAAATTTGTGAATTCTCGAATAGCCAATATTCGCCGATTATATTCACAATTTGAATATTCGAGCTCAACACTACTCACCACTTCACACAATCGATTCCTGTTTCATACTTTGTATGGTAACTCTGGTCCTCTTCCAAAGTAATGCACATTAAACAGGGATTTACCAACATGTTGGTTCCCTGTTCAGTCAAGCTTTCTTTCAAGCTATCCCGAAGATCGAAGAAAGGCTGACTGCGTTCGATTCGTGAACAATCGATCACCGCAAATGTGCACACAACCAATTGTTCGGGAATCTAACAAAAAATCGACCCGTGTATGGGGACCCTTAAAGGGTGTATACGGTGTCATACGCTAAGGTTGGAGTTAGGCGAAAGGGAAAGGGGAGGTCCGATGAGGAAGATCCTTTCGGGTTTTCTCTCCCCCATCCTAATTTTCTGGCTTTTATGCATTCATATGTAATGTTATTTATCAGATTTGTCACATCATGTTTTTCTGTTTTAGGTTTTACTTCTGTTCATCACAGCATGGCTGGTCCTTGACAGTCCCTGTCATCTAAATATTTCAATAATTTGGGTAATTGGTACACTGTTGACTTATCTTACATACATTAAAATATATATCTTGCATTGGTTATAATGGTGACTGTTTTTGGTGATTTATTCTTAGATTGAGTAGTTTTGGGTGTCCCAGACTGGGACAAAGGTCACTGGTGGCTGCTACATAGTGCTACCTTTTAGTTTTGGTTCTGTTACAGGGGCTCTTTCAGGGACTTTTTATTTTAGTCCCTAGTCTATTATATTATTTTATGTTTAACTTTTAATATGAATCATGATATTAATCGTGGAAACATAAAATCTGTGGCCTTAATAATCTTGATGTCTAGAAAGTAAGGTATTGCTAAACGATTTCATTTATATCACAAAACACAGGAAAGAGTCATATATAAATGTGTTCATCAAATACGATCGTTGTACAATCAACGAAAATTTTCTAACATGTCCGATCACTTTCCGATCGATGTTTTGATCGGTATCGAACTATTTTCGCCATTGAATCATGTGTGCAGTATGCGATCGATCTAAACTTTAATCATTAGGTTGTTCGAACGCTAAAGTCTAATAGTGTATACCTAGCTTAAGTGACGATGGCAACAGAGATATTATATTTAAAAAGTTCATGCTGGTAAGAGTGGAGGAAGGAACCTTGGAAGGAAAAATATCAGCAAATAAACTTAAGATGTAACTTGAGCACAAGTTGGTCACAGAAACATTTCTGTCTAGTTGCTGTTGGCTATTGTATAATTGTTTTGCCTACCTTTTATCCTCGTTTCCATTTTTCTTTAAATTAATGGCTCTGATTTATATTCAGCAGCATACAACACTATGGTAGTCACAGGAATTATACGAATATTTCATGTGACACATCTTGCTCCACAGAAATTCCGTAACTGAGAAAAATCAAATTCATAAATCATTCTTGTGCTGTCAAAAGGAAATCCGTCATCGCCTCTGACAACACAAGACGATGCAATACAATGTTATTTTTTGCGACCATTTTTTATTGTAGGTGTTGTGAGAGGAACCCATTGTTCTTAAAGGTGTGCTAGGATCTATATGAAGGCTGCTGCTACTGACCTACTTAGGAAAATGCTAGTCACCTGGCAGTCATGCTGATTCTCTGTCTTGAAGGTACACAGCTAGTACTGGAAAATAAACCTTGAGATGCACACACTGTGCTTAGCATACCTGCTAAACAGTACTGGCATATTAAAGCTGGCCTGCATTAGAAGTTTAAAACAAATAAAATATATTAAATTACAATTACATAAAAAATTACCACTGACCTGGTATTTTCTGAAACCCCTGAATACTTGCTGGATATCGCTTTTTCCCGTGCCATCCTCTTCCCCGGTGAATTCAATCAGATCCTGTTCTTCCAATCTTCTGTTTCGCTGATAACTTTCAAACGTGCACGTGTAGTAGCCCAGCGCTGGGATTGCCAGCCATCTTGAAGTCTTGTGAGACTTGGGAAAGGTTCATTACTAAAGCATGGACTCCTCCCTTCCTAAGTCACCTTGCTGGCATTGATGTTGGGGGAGAAGGTCTGGATTGCAGTTTCGTCTCTAAAGGGTTTGATTGTGTTGGGGTCAGGACTTTGTGGGGGCTAGCCGAGTTCCTCAACACCAAACTTTCAAACATTCATGTCCTGACCACCCCTAAAGTGTTCTCATAAAGCTGGGGGCATGAAATTGTTCAAAATGTCAAAATGTGAAACATTCAAAATCCCTTTTCCTGAAATCAAGGGAAAAAGCCCAACCTTAAGAAACAGCCATCCTTCACCAAACATTACGCCCAGCCATGTAGTCAGGCAAGTCCCGCTCCGGCATCTGCCTAACCTAGATTTGTTGAGACAAAGGAGTGTGACTCCAGTAGACATGTCTCTATTTTCTTTACACCAATACGTCTGACGCTTTGCATTGCAATTGGTGATGTGAAGCCATGAAAAACCAAAAAATAATACAACGTTTTAGGTCTGTAGCTCCAAGTTGGTGACATCTGCACCATGTGCACCTCAGTATGTGCTTTTTAAATTATTTGGCCTACCACTTTGTGACTAAGATGCTGTAGGTTCTAACTGCTTCAACTTTTGCTATAGTACCACAAACAATTGACCATAGAAGCAGCTGCAACATTTTCGCAAATGTTTCAAAAAGCAGTCTGCATGCCAAGGTGTAGCCTGTGGCCATGGAAATTATTGGAACACCAAAATTCAATGATTTTACACTGTGGAGTGGAAACAAGCCCTTACCATACAATTTATGTGCTGAAACAGTATTTATAAACAATATATGCTACCTGGAACTTATTGGACTTGGAAAGTGTTCCCACAGAAAAGGAACCAACCACCAACTTACCAATCTATACTAGTAGCAAGCTCATACACCACTATTCACATTGACTGCCAAAGGGTCATCTGGTCATTATAGGACTTGTGTTTTCTAGAATCTGGTGGTGTTTTTAGATGGTTTTTACAAATTCCTTAAGCTGGAAATAGACGGTACGATGATTTCAGCCCAATCCTCGTCAGTTGCAGCCTCCAATTCCTGCATGACCCGATCCTTAAGGCATGCGGGAGCGTGCACGGCACCGGATCGGGGATCGGATCGTGCATGATTTGGTACGTGTATGCCCAGCTTTAGACATACCATCAGCATCAGTAACATTTTCTTCTGTGCTTTTGGTTTAACCCTATGTAAATAGTGATAGATCTAGTGAGCACAAACACCAGTAACCATAAAGTGTTTTTTTTTCTTGTTCAATATTAAATCTATAGTGCAATTGCAAAAGTATTGTTGGTTGAACTCATACAGTGACCCAGACTAACCTAAATTGTAAGTATAACCTTGATTTTTTTAAATAAAAAGTATGGATATAGTCTCCTCTAATGCACAAAACTTGTTCGGTCGCAGATGATCTTGTTCTATAGAAATTGTTTTATGAATCAACAAGCTAGGAAGTGACTGCAGGGGCTCATCCTGCCAATCACTGGTTATTTTTGATAAATCCCTGTTAACACCTATGACCTACAATGTGTGTTAACCAATAGAGATGGTTCAATTTGTGAGTATGCTCTAGCATATGTTATTCAAAATTCTAGTCAGGATTTTTTTGTCCAAATGTTAAAATATTTCAACAGTTAGCAATTACCTTCTTAATAAACGAATCCTCTACAAACCAACTTGCGTCAACGCATGTAGAACCCTTTTCCGCAATAATGGTACCTGGTCATATCTGGGTGTTTTGCTGCACTGCATTAGTGGTGCAGGTATGGGGGCAAGTGTCAATTAAAATGACCTTAATGACAGCACATAAAAAGGAAAGAGATATATGTTGGGGTGGGTTTTAGTGCATGACAACTGCCTCCTTTTCCAAGTCCTCTGTTTTTATTGGCTGTAGTGGGCCAAACCACGATAAATGCATGAAAATGCATATCAATGAGAAACACACAAGTAGGGAACACAGAAGTGTGGACAAGGCCTAAGGGGTTGATAATGCCATTTAACAAATTGTGCAAGCATTCACTTCAAGTCCAATCACGTGGAAATCAAATTCTTGCTCACAATGATGTGCAGATGAGCTAGAAATTGGTCATGGTTTTTGACATGATTGGATAATTGAAGTAATCATTACCACAATTATTTGAGTGAAGATTCTTAACTCCATTATCAAAGCATGGTTAACAGAAGAGTGACAGAAATTGGTTATGGCTGTTGTTGACATGATTGGATAATTAAAGGAAACATTACCACATTCAACATTGCTCTTTTTAAAATGCCCTGAAAACCAACCTTTTCAGTCTCTCCTACCCATCTTCTCACCCCTAACATTACAACCATGCCAGTCCCCTCCCCCACCTATTGTAAACTCTATTCCCCAACCTATTAGACTGTAAGCCCGTCCGGGCAGGGTCCTCTACTCCTCTTGTGTCATAACCTGTACCTGTGTGTGTTGTATCTCCACTCTGATGTATTGTACAGCGCTGCGTAATATGTTGGCGCTATATGAATAAATGATAATAATAATAATAATAATAATAACTACTTTATCAAATCCCAACTAAGTGTTGAAGACCACTTTATATATTCCAAAAACCTTCTGACCCCTCAGGATATGCATCCCGGACACAACACACATAGAAATAACATTATTAGTCACAGTCAGTAAGAACCATCCCTCCTCCGGCCAAATATTTAAATGACGTTTCAGCTACCTGGTGCATTTATAAGCCGAATATCAGATGAGTCCTAAAAAAATGGTTGCCGGGCCTCTTCTGCGCTTGGTGAGATAGAAAAAGAAAGAATTTGTAAGCCTTGCGGGCATCTCGTGTGCTTATTGAAGTACCTTCCTATGGTGTTGACATTTTTTTTGTGTTTAATACAGTCAGTGTCAATTGAGTTAACATTTCACACAGCTGTCTAAATGTAGTCAGTCTCTCAGTAGTCAGTTACACTTTGATAATGTGTCTGTCACTGTGTTCAAACAGTCATGCGCTGACACCTCTTCCAGAATGAACATGTTTCAGAAGCGACGAGAGGGGTTGGCCTTTGAAATAAGCAAGAAACACACTTTTCTTTCTAGGAAAAGACATGTAATCTAAAATAATAGCACAGCAGTGGTGCCTGTGGGATTGGGGAAAAAAACACTCAAACACACATATATATTTTCAGAGATTTTTCAAGTTACTTAATATATCGTATACAACTATTAAACAATTCAATCTAGACAGCTGTAATTAATAAGAACACTAATTATAGCAATATGAATTAATAGCAATATTAAATATGAATTTTGCAAAAAAATAAAAGCTTTTATTTTATCGTAATGCTGAAAGAAAAAACAAAAAACCAACAAACATACATAACAGTGTTTGCTACAAAATTAAAACTACATTGATTTGCAAATTGATTTTTGAGTAATACAATGTAATTGCGTCCTGTTGTCTTCTGTTACGGACGATACGCTTTATTTTTTTAAGATTATGAAAGTTTACGTAGCCCATTGCCTTTTTTCTTCCATTCAATTAAATCCTGCAATGAAATAAATGGCCAACACTTCTGTAAGTTCAGTGTGGGTTTAACAGACAATTAGCAGATAAAAACAAAGCACGGTTAACGGAAGAGTGCCAGAAATTGGTCATGGGTACTCGCAATTTAATTAAAGTGAGAAAATAATTAAAAGAATTCCCACAGCTGCAGTTTTTTTTTTGTTTACAATAAATCTTAAAAGCAAAGATTATTTTTAAAACTTGATGCATGACGTATTACACAACATTAGTAATATTACTATCTATAGCCTTTCAGTGTTTTTTTTTTCTGTTATAGAACATTTACAGATATTATATATATATATATATATTCATCACATTTTAATTAAAAGAAAAAATATATTATTTAAGTAGCATTAGGTTACTTTACATTTCAAATTATAATGAATTGCTACGTTACATACATATATATTTTAAATGTATATATATATACACAGTATATATACACAGTATATATATATATATATATATATATATATATATATATATATATATATATATATATTTTATATATATATAATATACATTTATAAAAAGCATGCATATGACAATTGCTTGTTCTTTCATGCCATGAATTTGCATGTTTTTTTTCTTTTTATTTGTTCATTAAGCTAATTACTGTCCTCTCCATCCCTGCATTGCATCTACCTTGTTTTCTGGCGCCTTGATCCTTTCCCAACCCTGAATCGACTGCAACTGAACAGTTGAAGCTGAACAGGAAGGAATTGCAGGTGTCAATTCACAGTTTACAAATATGACATCTCCTCCGGCATAGCTGGAAATATGAAATATTGATTTATGTGCAGTAAAAGGTCTTATAAAAATGATCACATACACATGAGAGATTAATGCGAAGGAGATCAATAGAAATTTCATTCTTGACGCTAGACTGTCACCTATGGTGAAATGCTAAAATACAGAAATCAATATTATCTATGAAATGTCAAATTTATTATAATTATGAGGATGAAAGCTGGCCAAGTGGCTCCCAGGAGAGGAGGAATAGGTTATTGTACTGAAGCATCCTTCATGTCCCTTGTTCGCTTGCTGCCAATTTGAGAACAATATTGGTGCACGAGTTTTCAGGGGGCTTTCTGTGTAACCGCGTCGTAATAAATTCCTCCTGGAATATTTAACTCCTGAAACTGACAATAATACAAAAGTCCCCACAGGCAAAAGGTGTGGAACTTTAAGGTGAAAATTAAGAGCGTTTCAAGAACACAGCGAATCTTGCCCGCGGTGGATAAAACAGAAATTGATTATCAAGGATCTCAAAAATAGGCTTTTCTCTCGTAGCAAACCTCACTGGATGTTTCCCCCGCACTATGGTGCTGCAGAAAATAAAATTAGCTCTTAGTGATTTTCACTTTTTTTTATGGCTCTTGCTATTAAGCTGATTCACAAAAATGGCCAATGACTTGTTCTTGTTACGCGTGAGTTATTTTAAAGGAATTCCTAATGAATTTGTGGCTGTCATCTGATGCTACGGATGAAGTTTAATTTAAGTTTGCCATAACAGCAATGCTATTAAAATGTTCAAGGATATTGAACTGCTTGACATGGGGGTTGGTATTGGCTGATGGGATATTTTGAGTAAAAAGGGTTTTGCATTAATCAGCAAGTGAAGCAGGCAAACAGCTAACAGTGTGTAGAAAGGCTCTAAAAATATGAGCATCATCTCTTTGTGATGATCTGATGCAGAGCAAGGTTAATGATGACTCAGCAGGCCATGTTTTTCTACCCAGTCTGAAATTTAGTTTTTTGAATTGTAGTATTCAATGTTTTTATGATACCAG
Source organism: Ptychadena robeensis (assembly GCA_036250615.1). Lineage (NCBI taxonomy): Eukaryota > Metazoa > Chordata > Amphibia > Anura > Ptychadenidae > Ptychadena > Ptychadena robeensis. Next base: position 24,408,314 of record CM070039.1, read on the forward strand.
TGGGTTGGACAAGCTAAAATCTTCTTGTGGTTGTGGTGGAAGAAATAGGATTTCTTTACAAACAGCTCTTGGGCTTAACTTTCATCACCTTGCTTGAGTAGTCTTAAGCCCCCCATACACCTTAAGATCCCCACACACGTAGCGAGTGGGGACCGATAGATGAGCTGTGGAGAGCAATGTGAGGACGTCATCACGCTGCTCTCCATCACTCAGAGTATTGGTGGGCACCCTTTGTGTGCTGGTCACCATTCAAGCTAATTGCATCGGCCAGAGATTTATGGACATGTTCATTCTCTGGCCGACAACGCCATGTGTGCCCCCCCCCCTGATCGGTGGCAGATTTTGCCGCTGACCAATGGCCGCGAGAGCACAAGCACATCGGTCGCGGCAAATTTTGCCATCACTCCTTATGTGTGTGGGGACCCTTACAATCTTACCATACAATTTATGTTCAATTAACTTTTCTTCTAACAAAACCATATAATATGAGGATCTTTCCAAACCTTCCAATAAATATGTATTCTATCAGGGAGGCCAGTATACTACAGATGGCAGATCTTAAGGAAATTGTATGGAGTGATCTAAAGGTGTATGGGGGGCTTAAGACAGACTATTCATTGCTTCTTGGTTGGCTATTGCTGGAGGATTAATATCCAAAAGGTATTGGTTTCTAAATTTGCTTGACTTACAACTGTGTACTTCAGTGATTACTGGTCAAGGGTGGGGTACAAGTGGGGATGATTTCCTGCCACAGAGAGTAAAGAAACCAATGGGTAATTTCAGCAACTGGAACAAAACCTTCTAAGGGCTTAGAGATGGGACGTTCAGAAGTAGCTACAGGGCCAATGCACATCAAGCTAGCTTTTGATTCATCTCCAACCTAAACACTCTTTAGGTCTCCAGCTCTAATTTATTCAGTTATAAAGAGACTCACAATGAGACTCAGCCCTGCCACTCCTCCTTAGCAAATACTAATATACAGCCTGCAGAGGGGAGGCACTGCTGACAGCCTGGAGACTCAGAAAGAGACTCATTCTGGGCTCTCAGCAGTGCCTCCTCTTTACTGGACAATGATGTTTGCCAGTGTTTACTTAGAAGGAGGGGCAACTATGAGAGCCAGAGCTCATCTTGAGTGGATACCTGTATTCAGCCCGTTACAGCAGAGAGGAGTGCCTCCTCTATTCTGGAACATGTTTATATCAATGTATTCACTCTAAAGGGCACACATGATTTTTACTCTGATTGTGGAAACAATACCTGTTTACCTAATACTATGAACACCTAATAACAATTATTATTAATTATGATAAGTAAACCTCTATCTCCTGAACCCCGTTGAAAGGGTTAATAAATTATTTCCCTTGAACACTGCTTTGTGGAACTTTTTACACCATCCACATTCTTTGCAATGTGTAAATTTAATTTATATTGTGTAGTAATACATTTGAAAAGGAATGCTCTACACAACCAACCAAAAATCAATCATATAAACACAATTTTAATTCTTTTCACCATTTTTACATGCTCTGCTGTACTACAAATACAAGTAAGAGATAATACATTCAGGTGCCTTTAAAGAGTTTTTTTAGAATTTTTACAAAATCAGGAAGGATTAGTGTTTTCCTAGTGTTAACTACATGACTTGATATCTCTCATGGTTTAACCAGACAACAATAAGTAATATTGTCTAATACAGCCACAAAAAAAACAGAGGGGTTCTAGCCTCATCTGCTCTGGAATTATATATTTCTTTACTATGATAGCATAGCTCCCGCTTCAGATATGATACAGCTGTTATGGCCTGTAGTGTTGAGTGAGAATATTAGAAATTCTACAAATATCCGACATTTGACAATTCGCAATATTTCGTGAATGTGCGCTCGGATATTTGCAATGGTGAATATTCGTCATATTATGCTTATACATCGCGCATATTTGTGCACATTGTGAATGGATACACGCAATAGACACAGTGCTCATACTGGCTAAGATCACAGAAGGTAGAATAGAAGCTGTAATTGCGCACAGCTATGTGCGATGGAAGGCAATAGAATACAGTCTAATCAAATTTTACGAATTTCGAGTGTTCCCTTGTATATTCGCGAAAATACGCGAATTCGAATATACCATATGTTGCTCAACACTAATGGCCTGCTGCCATTTTTCCATTTCTTCTATTGAACATCCACCAATTACATTGTGTTCTAGGGAGACGTACAGAATCCCTGGGTTCAAAAAGGTTGTGAGGAAGTGAGGAAGGCTATACACGGTCGATACACGTTCAAACGATGAACCCTCGAGCGCAGAATGTTGACTTCCCCAAGTTGTGCTCAAGCTTCTTCGATTGAATAGAGACTTAATGTGCAGCACTTCTATGCAATCGATCCCGTTCGATACTTTGAATGGGGACCAAGGAGAATGGCGTCATGACAATCCAACAGGGTTTTATCAACATGTTTTTTCCCTGTTTGAAAAGGTGGCTGCAATGGATTTGAGAACAATCGATCACCGCGAACGCGGAGGACGATCGTTTGTGCTCAAATCAATTAAGAAATTGGCCTGTGAATGGTCACCTTAAGTGAGGCGAGATCTCTGCATAGTAGATGAAATTCCCTGTTAGAAAATTGCCAGCAGTGTCCTTCTTGGAAGCTGTCCACTCTTTTCTTGCTCTGCCCCTATGTACCTTATTGGCAGCTCTAACATGTTGAGTCTCCCATATGGGGTTCCCATAGGGTTTGTCAGTGGCGCCCATCTGAAGCCCTTAGTTGCATGGCCCATGGTTTATCTGTAGGCACTGCTCTGAAAGATTATACAGCTTGATTGGCCCCACCTTGTGATTGGACAGTGAAACAGCAGCAGATTAATCAAACCACCACTGTCCTTTGTCACTAAATGTACAGGTAATAGAGCCTGATGTCAGAGTATTCTACACCCTTTCCACGTACTGCTATACAGAGAATTACAGGAGACGCTTAAAGTGGATGTATACTTAAAATCTAAAAAGTATATATGTTACATTATGTTATGTTATGTTACCTTTTATGTTATATTACCTTTGAGTTGGTATGATGGTGACATAGCCCTTCAAAATACAAAAAACAAATACTTACCTGCTGTTGCGTGGAATCATATAAGAGATGCCATGTTTTCCAGATGTAAACACAGTGTGCAATATCGCGAGTGGACACTGTGGGTGTTTATAACGGTTTTCCATTCATTATAATCAGGGTTGCACATAAGTGGTACTCTGTTAAAGAATATATAAAGTTTATGTCACTTGGATAACTGCAGGGAAACATGAATAACTATGAAAGGTTGCAGTTAGGAGGTGAACTTGGGAATGTAAATTACTAATCCAAAAAAATAAAAGATTGGACTTCTAAGGGTGTTGGAGATCTGGGGGGTGAAAGTGAGAGTAGGCATATGTAAGAGTAAAAGCTGACAAGAGGAAAGCACTGTGTGACAGTGTGACTATGAAAGGATGACATTTGGACTGCTGGTAGTCTCACCAGCAGTAGTAGCTGGTAGTTTAGTTACTAAGCCAGACAATTTCAGGTGTTGTACTACTGAGGTATAAGAACTGGGGGTTCAAATGTGTTGTACTGTGAGAGTTACATTTGACCCAAAGCCAGCTGGTGACCTGTGGATGGAGGCCGCTAATCGGAGGATCAATCAGGAACAGGGAGGTCCATCTGCAGCAGAATCTAATATGCAGAAGGCTGATGCAGAGGACAGTGAGGGAGACAGTGAGCAAGACCACCCTACATATTAAGGGAGTACCAAACACCATCTCCTGGTACTCATCTGAGGAGCTCACTAAAACCGTTTTGTGCACCCCTGACTATAATGGTATGTTTCCATTGCATTATAATGGTACTATCCATTCAGTTTAATGTAGAGCCAAGATTAAAGATTTACCCGTCTATCTTTGCAGTGAGTTCCAGGGGGCTCCGCAGAAGCCTGTCATCAGAGCTAGGTAGAGAGGAGGGGCTGTGAGGGATCTTGATAAATTAGTCCTTACAGGTAAGTTGTTTTTTTTATGAGTATTTAATGAAAAGATAAAGTTATGGTGGTAGGTCTGCTTTAAATATAGTGCATTTTTAAACACATTTATGATTTTAATAAATTAAAAAGTTAATTATTTTTTTACTTGCCATTTAGTGAGCTTTAAGTCAATCACAAATGTCCTTTAAATTAAAATATTTAATTATAATCTGCATCAAATTTAGTTTGTTTTACAAATGATAAAAGATTGTGAAATCTATTTAAATTCTGTATTTTTTCCGTTAAGGTTCAGCGAATGAGATGTAATTATCAGCCACATTTAAGCACAATAAAACTCTATTTTCTTGAAGTCTCTTTCTGACACTGAAGTACCTTAACCAGTTATAGTTAATGCAGAATGAGACACAGTTCGGAGAGATAGGAATTTCAGGCAGTCAAGCCTCAATTAAGAGATAAAAGACCCACGTGTAGTGCATTTGATAAAGCTTAGAATACAAGAACGGCCATGGATGTACTTGAAGGTGTCTATAGCGATAACTGAACATTCAGCTGGAGTCGCATTCAATTGGAGTGGGTGCTCCAACTTATCAAATTTCACATATGGGAAATTATTGGTGCCTACAGGGATGATTAGCGCTAACCCAGCGGGTCAACAGCATGCTGGGATAAAGGTGAAAACTGTATCTCCCTATCAACACCAAAAACATCCATTTACGGAGAGATAGCAGCATTTGCTTCTCTCTAATATCCCTGCTTGTATAGACAGTGGGGTCTAGGCACTGAATAGCTGTAGAAAAAAATCATCTTGCAATGTGGGAATTAAAATGTGCTTTTAAAAAAAGAGAGGCTATCTGCTTGTGTACCATGACATTTACTTAAAGATTTGCAAAGAAAAATTTTACTACTATTATTTAATAGGAAAGAAATGAGCGGTGAGTTGAATATTTAATTGTTTGTTTAGGCCGTGTCAGGACAAATGAATGGGGTTGTCAGCACACTGTCTGTAAAATTAGTTAGAATGGTAGAAAATTGTTTGAAGTAAAACAAGTTTTAAATTCAATTATAAAAAAAATATTTTTTCTTTTTTTTTTTGTTTGGGAAAATTTATTGACCAGGGTCCGGTGATGAATTTAGCTCCCGCTATTTTGTACCCTGTTTCCCCTATGATAAGCCATCCCCATTAAATAAGGCACCCCCTAATTTTTTCCCAAAACGCTAAAATAAGCCCCCCCTGCAAATAAGACACCCACCGATACCTACACCTGTACGAATCTCCCATTCGGGTGGTACAATGGGTAACTGTGTGCCTCCGTGTAACTCAGTCAGGGCTGGCTGCAGTGCAGTAAGGACAAGCAAGCTGCTGATCTCTACCCGGCCATACCAGTGAAAGGGACAATGATTGGAACAGAGTGATCATAGGGGACAATGAATGGCACAGAGCGATCAAAGGGAACAATGAATGGCACAGAGTGATCAGAGGGTACAATGAATAGCACAGAGTGATCAAAGGGGGCAATGAATGGCACAGAATGATCAGAAGGGCACAATGATGGGAAAAAGTGATCAGAAGGGGACAAAATGAATGGCACAGAGTGATTAAAGGGGACAATGATTGGCACAGAGTGATCAAAAGGGACAATTATTGGCACAGAGTGATCAAAAGGGGACAATGAACAGAGTGATCAGAATAAGACATCCCCCTGAAAATAAGACCTGGGGCATATTTTGGCATTTCAAAAAAAAATAAGACCGTGTCTTATCATTGGGGAAACACTGTAGTATTCTGGATTACATGTAGTGGCATCGATAGACGTGGCATCACTCAGTGCTGGAAACCTGTAGTGTCACCCCATAGAGGTGTATATGGTGTGCTGTGAGTAGTATTGGTGTCAATTGTGTGGCAAACTTGTACATATATATTTATTGTGACAGGGTGTTACACTGCATGGCCCCTAAAATCTTAGATGCTGTGTATGTTGCACACAGGTGGAGGCACTGGCAATTTCAAAGATCCAGGAAAAGTCTTAGGACACGTATCCGCTGCAGATTCTCTGCATCAAGGCGCACACTGGCACATGTGCCAGGTGGATTCCCCACTGCTTGCGAGAGCACGCCCTATTGATGCAGCAGGGGAAAGACGCAGAAAAACCGACTGTTTATAAGGTGGGGGTGCGACGGACAAGGCAAAGACACAGTTGCCACACTGACATTGCCATGGTGGGTCTTGAAGAAGATTGGAGTTCTTTAGCCTTTGTGTAACAAATAAACAGCTCTGGTTGGTGTCACCCCTCCTCTGGGAATGAAAGGGTGTCACCCAGTGCCAGTTCTCAGTTTAAACAGATATGAAAGCAAATGTTACCAACTTTTATAGCCTAAAGAAATCTTGGAAATTATTTTCAGGGGACCCCTGCTGAAACTATACATCTTATATTACAATAGAATAATTGGTCATTTGTAGTGTTGGAAGACCCTGTCTTCCATCTTTAGGTCTATTTGGCCAAACTGGTCCACAATTCTGTCCTCTGGATGTCCCAAATCTGAAAACCATTGAAGCTGATGTGTAAATTATGTGTGAAAATATAGAGTATTGTTTTAGAGTTTAAAAGGAAGGAGTGTATACAGTGGTACAAGTAGGACATTGTATGTGGCTTGGAAGGCAACAATGGACAGATGTACGGTAAGTTCTTAAAGCTTTCAGAGGGCAATGCATTTAAACATGTGTGGTATAAAATGTACTGACTGCCAGATGCAATGGAGATCAGTGCTTGTTGTAATATAAGTTGCACTTGCAGATAATCTAGTACAGCAAGCCCTAGTGATGGCCATGCAACCTCCCTGTCCCTTAGAAATTCACAACTCTTGGACCCCTTCAAATATTACAGTAATGACTAGAGTAAAATACAGATACTGAGAATCCCTTTGCTCCTCTAGGTCTGTGGCAAGTGAGCAATATTATCCCTTTACAGACGAAATTAAAATTTGGTGTCAGTATGTACATTCCCAATTCCCAACTAACCCCATAAAGCTAACTACTAAGGGTTCCCATCAGTCGGGTTGGCGCACCTGCTCGAATGGGGCCGCCTGCCGATGCGGCCGTCTGTCAGAGCCATGGTTGTGCCCCCCTGATTGGCCGCTCATGCCTGCCCGCCTGCTCTTGGCGCTCTGGCGTCGACTCTGGTCCTTATACACCTTTAGATTTCTCTGTCAGATTTCCTTTCGATCTACTTCTGTTTTACCAAAACCATGTAATATGAGGGACTTTCTAAACCATCAAGTCTACCTGTGTTCAATCGCAGAGGACCCGACACTACATAGTTCTTGGTAGATCTAAAGGATATCTGACAGAGAGATTTAAAGGTGTATGGCCAGCTTTAGTGATTTGTATACCAGAATTAAACATACACAGCCAGGCTTAAGATCAAGCCACCAATGCTCATGGCACCCTGGGTGATCACTCCTAGGTTCTAATCACACCTAGGTTCTGCAGAAACTGAGGACGCTGTTTAAGCTGCGAGAGGGGATAATTCTGTCAGACGGTGAAACCCCCCAGGGTCAAACCCCCACCCCGAAATGAGCTCCTCTAACGCAGTGGATGATGTCATGGGCAGAAAAAAATGTGAGTTACTATAATATAATTTGAATGATAGTCCACGAATACTGTCTATTCAAGAATATGCACATTTGCGAATATTCGAAATCGCTGCGAAAATAAATACCACATGTGACCATTCATTTTGATGGTAATTGCAATGTGATTATAATATATTGTAATATATTAATATAAATATATAAATTATAAATATATTATCACAATGCATGTCATACACTCTAATTTTCGCAAATTTAAAATTTAATATTATCTGTGAAATATCACAAATTTGAATATTGCCTATGCCGCTCATCACTAGTCATCATTACCTTCATTGTGAAAATCGTCACCTGTACGAATGCAATGCACGGTCGTTCCTGGTACTTATGTAAATCTTCACAAATTCTCGAAGTGCCAATATTCGCAATAAAAATTTGCGATTATAATATTTTTTGTTACTACTATTAAGGAACAGTGATGGTATTGTAGGTCAGAGAGAATGCAAGGACTATAGAACACCTACTCATGTGCTCATATTAATAACAAGTGGGGAAGTTGTAGCTTTAATATCTGCAGTAAGAGACAGACATGTATGCAAGTATGTATTTTAAAAGAGAAGGCCCAGTTAAATTATTGTCAGGGTCTCTGCTTTTATTACACAGGGGTCTTTGGTGTCCATTAGCCAAAAGGCTCCACTAAACATAACCATTGTATAGTCACTCTCGCCCCCAGCAGCACCCAAACCTGCTCGAGCACAGACCCAAAACTAACCATTCCTGTATCCAATGGGACCAATACCATCCCACACTGGGGGAGCACCATACCACCAGATGGGCTCACCAATTTGTAACCATAAATGTGCTTTGAACAGACCTCCAAATATCCAATTTTCCACGATGATTTTGCTATGACAAAAGATATAAAAAAAAATGAAAATGAAAGACAAAACAGAGTGGGACAACCATTTTCTGCTTCACTGACCTTCTGGAAAGAACTCCTAGCAGCCCCCAGCAAGGGTGTTCCCTGAAGCTCCTCCCATCACCTAACCTTCAATCCTGTAAGTCTACATATTTCCACCCCTCCTATCCCTTCAATGCTATTCCTATAGACCTGACGCCCACCCTGTTAGACTGGTCTGTCTTTAGTGCCAGAAGTGGATGTGTTGGTATATTGTAGGGTATAAAATTGAGAAAATCCCCACAAACCCAAGCTATCATTTTCAATATTGCTGTAAATGAAGAGAAGGTTTGTAGGAACATTAGACACAAATTAGACTAAAAACATCTTGAACGTATTTATGCAACACCTCCATGTGCTAGAGTAACACTTTTAATTTTGCAGTGGTCCCCTGACCCTTCTCTATTTCCAGCAATTTTGGTGATGATACCATGTTCAGGGGCTTTGCAATTAGTGTTGAGCAAGAATATTCCAAATTCAAATATATTCAACGAATTTTCGATATTCGATAATTCGCAATATTTTGTGAATGTGCGCTCAGATATTCACAATGGCATATTTGTGCGCATTGTGAACGGATACGCGCAATACACACAGCGTTCTCATTGGCTAAGATCACAGAATGAAGAAGAGATGCTGCAAAGCGGCATTACGAATCTTTGCGAACAGGCGTGTGCAATGGAAGGCAATGGAATACAGTTGAATCTAATTTAGAATGTTCCTTTGTATATTCACGAAATTATGTGAATTCAAATATACCCTATCCTGCTCAACACTATTTGCAATTAACTCACAAAGTCAGGAACTGAATGGCCATCTTAACTCTATTCCTAGGACACCCAATACACCTTTAGATTTCTCTGTCAGATTTCCTTTAGATGTAATATAATGGACTTTCTAAAGTCTACCTGTGTTCAATCGCAGAGGACCCTATACTACATAGTTGTTAGTAGATCTAAAGGATATCTGACAGAGAGATCGAAAGGTGTATAGCCAGCTTAACTAAAGCTAGGCACACATGGGTAGATTCCCCTGCAATCAACCCCCGATCAATCACAGCGTATTGGGGTCACCCCGCTGTAATTGATCGGGGATCAATTGAACGGAAATCAATGTGCACCACATGGGCACATCAATTCCCGTTCAATGGGGACCCCGGGGACCTGTTCTCTCCAGCTTGCAGTGTGAATCACAACACGCTACAAGCTAGGGAGAAATCCAGCCTGCCTCTCACTAAGCAGCAGCTTCAGTGTGAGGAGTGCTGGCTCTGCCCCCTTCGCACTGACAGAGGATGGCTGAGCAGGAAGGAGGCAGGAGCCGGTAACATCCAATACTTTACATAAAGATTCACGTCTCCATAGAAAGTAATAGAGCTTGAACGGGGTTTCCAAAAAGCATGTAACCCCATTCAATCAAGTTTTAATAGAGCCTGCTTGAAGGAAAGCACACATGGGTAAGTTTGTAAACAGATTAGAGTACAATCAAATCACTGTGAGCGCGCACATTGATTGATTGTACTCAAATCTTTTTACAGATCTAGTCGTGTGTGCCTAGCTTAATACTTCTTTAACAACAAAGCTATTGTGTATGTTATCATTCAATTAGTAATAGCTTGCTAATTAATTCTAAAACAGATCCATTTTTTGTAGTAAATTCCACCTATTGGGAAATCCGGGGTTAATCAAACAGTTACATTTTGCTTAAACAACTCCACTTCTGTAAAGATGGGTTTACATGTGTAGATTTTTTCTTCAATCAACTGCCAATTCGATTTTTTTGGTCAATGCCATTGTCGGACATCGTTCGTTCATTTATGGAATGTAACATTCAATATCGAATGAAAATACATTCAAAATTACAATGACAGATAAAAATTTACCAACATGTTCGATGACAATTTTTTTGTTAAAGGTCGAACAAAATGTATCCATCGAACAAATTGGCCATTCTAGATTTTTGTTCAATCAACCAAAAAATCGTTTGTTCTTCGTTGATCGAACAAAAATATCTACACGTGTAAACCCACCTTAAGATCCCACATATATGTGTCCATCCACAGCCGATTTGTATATGAACGACCGCATTGAGTGGCGTTCGCTCAGAAGTTGATTGTGCGCAAAAAACGGAGATACCCACCTGCAGCAGTTGACCAGAATACCATCACAAGTCGGTCGCACAGCAATACGACTTGACGTTTTTTTTACTGTTCAATCGCTTTACTTTGGATGGGATGGGTCGGCGAACGACCTAAAGCAGTGTGGTGATGTCACCACACTGTGATTGCCCGCTGGCTGAACGCATGGGAAAACGGTGTTCCAAAAACAGCAATCCACACGATTATTTTCCTTTTAGGGCTCCTGCCCATATTTATTTTCACCCTACAGTCCGAAGTAAAGGGTAACCCTCATAGGGGTTAATTATATTCAAAATAAAAAGTCCTTGAAAAAATGCAGAGCCACCATAAATAGTTTTTGGTTTCTCAGCAGCAACAGGCCTGGGCCTCACACTCCTTGTGAGCCCCCTGTATCAACTGCTCCAGCAGGCCTGGGCCCCACACTCCTTGTGTGCCCTGTCTCCTACTCGGTCAGAAGTCCTGTCTCCAACTTCCATGAGGAGCACTGACATACTGGTCTCTGCTCCTTTTGTGGAGACACACCTGGCTCCACTCACCTGCAAACAGGTGTTTAACCCTTTCAGGGGACCCTGGGGGAATAGGGAGGCCCATCCAATTCCATCCTCCCTATCCCAGAGTCCGGGAGCCCTGTAACAAAAACAAAACAAAACACTCAGCAACCTTACAGTGCTGGGCAAATTATTCCCGGACTCATTCCAGGATAAAGGTCCATTCACACAGTGACAGATGACCAGTCTGTCACAACGTATACGTCTATGGATACATTTAGACAAAACCAACCAGAATGGTCTGGGATTCATAATGTTTATTGTGGTTGCTTGATATGGACAATTGTGCCGGTTTAATAAATATTCTTTTTTATTTTTTTCTGACATGTCTTTGAAGTTCTGTGATGTATTTACAATTATTACTTAGCGGAAAAATTTTCTACAAATGTTCCATAGAAGCTTAGTGATACCACATTTTGCCACAAATGATATCTGATTGAGCCGCCCAAAATGCATTACCTTCTATTTATTGAAGTGCTCTCGAGAAAATACAGATTAAAAGCATTTTCATGCTTTGGAAGTCTGCGTTACTCCAGGTTTTTTTTCCCTCTATTTGTATCATGAGCTTAATTTTTGTATTTGCTTTTCAAGTGTTTAATGTGTTTTGAAAAATCTCCGCCATTGAATGCAGAGCATTTAAATCCCCCAATTCCCCCTGTTGTGTTTCTGAAATTAATAAAGTTAGTTTGACTCTTAAATGTCACTTATTTTCTTTTCTTATTTTCATAGTCAATTTCACTAAGCAGAAGAACTTGCTAATCCCACATTTCACATAGATAGAAGGTCAAAGTTGACCAGTCAGCTACAAAAATACTATATCAGGGGCCTTTTCCTCTCCAATTGAAAGAGGTATAAATTGTGGAATTAGTGTATTGATTGAAGGCTACAACTTCAAGCAATTGGTTTTTCTGGCTTGACAAGATTATTTTATCCTACTTTTCTTTTAGTGTTATGTGTTCTATTTGAGCTATCCTTCAGGCAGTTGAAGTGACAGCTTGAATTTACTCAATAAAATCCACCACTTAGGGAACCTAGTGAGCCGAACAAAAGCCGGGAAACGATTTCGAGGGGAAGGTGCAGCGAGTGTAAGCAAGCATGGCGCTCTATAAGAGGAAATATTAAGCTAAATTATGCTGTAATCAATAGATTTCTATGGAAACCTTGGAGAAGTTTGTTAAAAGGTACTTGGTAGGGCGGTCAGAGGATGAGACCACCTTCGAGAAGGATCGTTTAAACTATTAAGGGTTATTGGAAACTGTGATTCGCTTTTTTTTGGGGGGCTCTAATTGCCATAATTGTCACGGATCGAGTGCTGTTTAACTCAATTCTTATTTTGTCTGTAAAAGTTGTTTTCGAACAAGTTGTGTTTGCTGACAAATCATTTTTCTGTGCCCGAACAGGAGCTCAGAATCAGTGGAATGGGATTAAACTCAAAACAGATATAATATGAACGTGTAACTAAATGTCATTTACATCTAAGGGCTTGTCCCCACTATAACGATCTCCCAGGATTATAATCGCGGCGCGGAGATCGCGTCCATGTATTTGCATGGGCTCACCCCTACAGCTGCGATTGGCTATGGAGCGGCCCACAATCTAAAACATGACTGACCGTGTTTTTGATCACCCTGATCGCGGGCATAGACATGAATGGGCGTGGTTACGTCTCATTTTAACCAATCAGGAGGGATGGGGCAAGATGTTCTGTTCCCCCCACTTTCTGTCTGCCGGTACTGGCGATCTCCATGATATTTTCCAGGGCACCTTATATTCGGGGGGCACCTTATATTCCCAGGAGAGGGAAAAATGCATGGGTGCCTTATTTTCAGGGAAACACGGTAGTTACCCAGAGGAAGGCGTGTGTGACCTTACTGAAGCCAGAAGAAATAGCTTATTTCTACATCACTCTATGCGTCTATAAGTAGTTATTTCCACATTAGTAATTACAAAAAAATTACTACTGATAGGCTTCCACCCTTCTCGAGTCGAGGGAACATTGACACATACTGTATATGTTTTCTTCTTTTTCCTACTTTTTTCTCCTTGTCTAAATATCCCTGGAGCCGAAAAAAACTATTAGAGACCCAGGGCTTGGACACTACCTAAACCCCGCTGATGTTCCTGATGGCCCCATCTCGTGCCCTGTTAGTACTGCGGAGATCGGAGCCCCAGCAGCACAGTTCTGCGCTCTTCCGGTAGCTCCAATTTAACGAGGAGGCTGCTGCAGGAGAGCGGATCCCCCCTGGAGTGACGTGATGACGTCACATTGGGGCAGTGGCAGGGGATTTAAAAGTAAATTGCACAATTGGAGAAAACTGTTTTCAGTGTGATTCCCTAGATGTGCCACTTACTGAAGTTAACCCTCTCTTCCCTGGTGTGATGTCACCAGGTCCATCACACTAGGGGAGAGAGGGTGCCAAAGGGAAGGGTACTGGGTACAGTGATAACTGTATCCAATACAATACAAAGTAAAAAAAAGACACAAAACACATTTTTAAATGAATAAAAAACTCTTTATTATAAACATAAAACATAAATATGAAAAGATACTGTTTTAAAATCTTTCATATAAAATAAGTATTTTAGAGATTTTATCATTCAACTAATACCTATTATTTTTTTTATTTTTTTTAAACATAATTTTTTTTTACATAATTGTGTGTTTCAAACAACAGGCTTACAACTAAGTTTACAAAAAAAAGTCTATGGTGTGCTTTTGGTACAGATATCTGGACCTCACAAGAGGTAGGGAGGTTAGTTGTTCCTGTGCCTATAATCTTAAATTGTACATATTACATTTTCCCATTCAAACCTTTAACCTTCACCTTGGACAGTTTTACCACATTTTGAATTATTTCATATACTGTATAAGCTTAAAATGCTTAGTTTGTTACAAGTATTGAAGAGCCTACAAAACAAATAGATTAGTTTGTTATTGGTTTAATTATATAAAGCAAATAACCTACAGTGGTTCCTTATGTAGGTATACAGACTTCTATACTAAAACTTTATTACACATCTTAGCATTATGAGATTCAAGGAGGGTTTAGCTATAGAGTCCTGTTAACAACAATTATCTGTTATGCAAGGTAGCTAATACTAGTCCTGCACATGTTTACTAACAAAACTCACCCTGAGCGAACATTGGGCATACTCATCTGCCTGGTGAAAGCCCATGGTAGTCCTCTGTATTGGTGGACCCACAATCTTTCTGGGCCCCCCACGATGATGTCATTTATGATGCCGGAGAGGTGGGGGAGCCATAGATCTCTATGTAATGGTGGTGACATGCTTATTTACAGCTGTGGGGATCAGCCTCAAATGTACACTCGCAATGATGTCAGTCCACACAAATGGCCTGACCCACAGGCCTGGGCCCCACACTCCCTGTGTGCCCTCCAGTATCCGCTGCTCAGGCAGCACAGTGTCTCCCCACCTCAACAGGAGCCCCGATTGACTGGTCTCAGCTCCTTTTGTGGAGACACACCTAGCAATCTCAATCTAGGTCTAGCAGGTGTATCTTGGTGGAGTGGGAAGGCCCACCCAGTTCCTTCCATTCCCACTCCAGAACCCAGATCCCTGTAACCAAAAACATAACAAAACTGGGAAATAGTGATGTCGTGGAATGTTTGCCCGCAAACTATCCGCGGCAAATTCCGCATGTTTGCGTTCGCGTCTTTTCACGAACACATGGCAAGTTCGATCCGCCCCCTATCTTTTAACATTGCAGAAACTTTGACCCC
>CM070039.1:24433790-24448806 GCA_036250615.1 Ptychadena robeensis
CCACCCCGCCCACTTCCTGGCTGATTGCTCTGGGTGCAGTTAAGGATGCATGGATGGAGACATGGTTTTTAGCGACGTCCATTCATCTCTATGGCTACTATCAGGGACGATCGCACCGTGTCTGTGCCCAATCACAGCGACCCCAGCTGTGGAGCTAACCCCATTCAAATGTATGGGCATGGTCGACCGCAATCACCATGCCACGGTCGATCATTCAAGTGGTAACACGCTTGATTGTGTATGTATTAATTGTATTGACAAAGGAAAACCATACCATACAACCTCCTGTTGTTCAATGGTGAGTACAATGACTTACAATGGTTGATCGTGGGTTCCTGTAAGAAATTCAATATTGCTGATCTCCGTGGGGTATATGATAAGTATCAGGATCACATAGGTAAGTCTTTTCCTTAACCCTGTAGAGCCAAATGAGTATTTAGGGCTATAGTGGGGTGAAGGGGGGGGGGGCAAAAATTTCAGCTTTAAGAATGTGTTAATGAATGCAGAGGCAATAATTTGTGTCTGTTATATGAGCTTGTCGTTCGGTGTATATATGAACGCTCTTTATATTACAAAGTTCACACCATGCTGGAGTTTTGTAAGTAACTGATTGTAATATAATCAACTCCAAGCCATTGTAATTCAGCTTCTCTCTGAGTCGAGTTGACCTGAAAATAAAATACTTTCCTAATTATAAAATATATAAAAATGTACACAAATAAACAAAGCTTTGATGAAATACAACACTATAAACGTGAACTTCTTACGGGTGGATGAAGCATAAAGGTCATGGGAAAAGAAGTCATTTGTAGGTAGTAGATTTTTAAATATCTCTATCTCTTCCTGACTGATTATAATTATGTACTAAGCCATGAATAAAGAGTTTGTATTGTGCTTCGAAGAAGTCAACTTTTTATCTTGAGCAGGAAACCGGTTGATTTACTTCTTCATACTTTTTTTTTTTATATTTACAATAAAACACTTCATAACTAGTATCTCACAGAGCTAGATACATGCAGAGGATTTTGCAGCATGGCTCAGCGCCAGTGAGATCAGATGTGGAAAATGGGCAGACTGGAAAGCTTGACAAAGCATTACAACTTATCTGAGCTAACAAAGAACTAATTCAGGTTCTGATAAAGGAATCATTGAAGATAAAGATAAGAATTGTCTTTATTACAATGTTAAGCTAGTTATGAGCATATGCTGGTGGTTGAACTTGGTGGGTCCGTATGCTTACCCCAAAATGTTTTGCCCCCCTATTCACCCCTAAACTAATGGAAACTAAACTGTTCCAAAAATAAAAGCCCATTGTACTTACCTGAATCAGGTCATATAGTCTTTTCTTTTGTTCATTGCAGAGCAGGAGGACCATTTGTTGAGTGTCCATGTTGTGGTTTGATTGTAGTGGGCACTTCCCATTGACATTTTAGTAGTGGGATCTTCAGACTACTGTGAGGGCTGGAAAGCAGAGGCCCCTCCATTAACATGGAGGTCTTTGGCACTGCTCACCCTCGCCCCCTTCTGCGTCACCGTGATGCGATCAGTAAAGCGACCCAACGGCTGGAAGCAGCATCGCCATAGCTTTCTGGGGATATGCAGCTTTCATGGGATGCCAGCTCATCCAGAGTTTGTTCTTCACACAAACTCTGGACGAGATGGGCTCGTCATGAACACTAAGGAGGTTAAAGGAGGTACAGTTTAGGCTTAGGAAGGAGTGATCTCCTTAAAGGCCATATGTTTTCAGTCGTGTGGCTACCAGGATGACATCACTTCCTGGTTACTAGTTATATTACTTCCTGGTTACAGATATGTAACTGTATGGTTCAGGTGATCAATGGGACACACCTTATGGCTGACAAAGGCCTCTCGCCTGAAATGTGTCCCTTTGATCCTACTGAACCCTACAGCACCTGTAATCAGGAAGTCATAAAAACTGTATCTGTGTGGTAGCCACACAGCTAAAGACACATAGCCTTGAAGGAGATTAGTCCTTGCTAAGCCTGCACTATACGTCCGTCAATGTGAGTATTTTATGTTTTATTCTATTATTCCCAGTACTGTACTTTGTTGCACTAGGTTGTGTGCCTCATGTCTTTATTCCAATTTTCTGTTACAGGGGGTTCCGCTCCCCCTTCATATTGGTTCATATTACACACCTACATGCAACATAATCACCCAACTCTCATACTGACCCAATTTTACTCTGTGAGCTTTGCCCGGCTCTGTACACCTACTGAGGGCCTTTCTGGCCACTGACATCACTTCAACTGTGCAACCATTGCTGACATTTGTGCATAACTATGTATTACCTTTTTTATCTCAGACTCTAGCAAAGCATTATGAATTGCCAGAGTTAAGAGAGTTAAAAAACGCTTCAGGCAGGTGGGTACTTCAGTAGGTACTTCTGATGATTCGGAGTCAAGACTCATCTGTTTATTAACACCTTTAGGAAGGTAATATTGTTTTTGTTTGGTTAGGAATAGTGATGAGCAGCATAGGCAACATTTGAATATTTAACGAATAATTCTACTAATATTCTATTCTACATTTGCCAATATTCGCAATTGCGCGCATCGCAATTACCTTCAAAATGAATGGTCACATGTGCTATTTATATTCGCAATCCATGTCCATAAGCATCCCAATGCAAATCATTGTGAATATTAGAAAATGCGAATATCCATCGCAATATTTGCGAAATTTGCGAATTCTCGAATAGCTGATATTCGCCGAATATATTTGCAATTCGAATATTCAAGCTCAACACTAGTCAGGAACAAATTTTGGACAGACAGCACAACTAGCTAACAAGATGTGTGAAAGAGAAGAGGCCCACTTACGGTACATCAGTCTGGATAACCATACCTAGACAAGGGAGGAGGCCATCAACACCGTCTCTCTTCCACACATAATGTTGCTGTAATTTCTCTACATTTGTGATTAGATATCAGTTCACATCTAGTCATGTAAATGTAAGGTGGCAATTTACTGACACTGAAGCCCCCCATACACCTTCAGATTCCTCCATACAACTTTCATGAGACCTACCAACAACTATGTAGTATAGTGACCTCCCTGATAGAATACATAGTGATTGGAAGGTATAGAAAGGTCCTCCTATTACATGGTTTTGGTAGAAGAAAAGTTGGTTGTACAGAAGATGCATGGTAATTGTATGTGGTGTGTGGTGTATGGTGTATGCTTTAGAATGGGAGGTTACTGGAACAGGGTAGTCTGACAATTCCTGTTGCTTGACCATCAACATCTTCCAAGCTATGTTGGAACATGGTGACTTGGTTAGGATGTCTGTGGTATATGGACAGGGATATGTTCCTAGACCTCATTCATAGGCTAAATTACAAATCAACATTAACATTACAAAACAAGCCCATTTAAGTATTACTAAAGCCCCCCATACACCACATACAATTACCATGCAACTTCTATACAACCAACTTTTCTTCTACCAAAACCATGTAATAGGAGGACCTTTCTACACCTTCCAATCACTATGTATTCTATCAGGGAGGCCACTATACTACATAGTTGTTGGTAGGTCTCATGAAAGTTGTATGGAGGAATCTGAAGGTGTATGGGGGGCTTTACTCAAACTAGCTCACTTAAAAAAATGTAAAAAAAATTGTGAGGAGATCCCTCAGGAGACCATCGCCCACCTCATCAGGAGCATGCCCAGGCATTGTAGAGAGGTCATACAGGCATGTAGAGGCCACACACACTACTGAGCCTCATTTTACTTTACATCAAAGTTGAATTAGCCTGTAGTGTTTTTTTCCACTTTAAAGTTTAGTGTGACTCCAAATCCAGACTTCCATGTGTTGATTAATTAGAATTCTATTGATAATTTTTGTGTGATTTTGTTGACAGCACATTCAACTATGAAAAAAAAAATATTTAATAAGAATATTTCATTCATTCAGATCTAGGTTTTGTTATTTTTGTGTTCCCTTTGATTTTTTGAGCATATATATGGATCTATATAGGATTTATATAGGAATACTCACCAGTGTTCATTTTACGATTGATAGGAGTAGTAGTGGGTAGATCATTCAAAGTAAACTAATCAAAAAGAGGAAGAACACCATCCCCCCACCTCAACTAGGTGAGGTTTTTATCAACATTGAAACATAAGCAAAATCACTAATAGGCATATAACTATACCCATGTGTGACGGGGGTTTCAGAGGTGTCTCCTTAAGCCCCCCATACACCACATACAATTACCATGCAACTTCTGTACAACCAACTTTTCTTCTACCAAAACCATGTAATAGGAGGACCTTTCTACACCTTCCAATCACTATGTATTCTATCAGGGAGGTCACTATACTACATAGTTGTTGGTAGGTCTCATGAAAGTTGTATGGAGGAATCTGAAGGTGTATGGGGGGCTTTAGTTGATTTATTTTATATAAGACAAAAAGTGTTATTTAAAAGAATGTGTCTTTATTCAACATATAAAAGAATGCAAGGGTCCCCATTACACCCCTCACACACACACACCTTGTTAATATAAACGGTGTATTGGGTTGTAATTGTGTGAGTAAAGCCCCCCATACACCACATACAATTACCATGCAACTTCTGTAAGACCAACTTTTCTTCTACCAAAACCATGTAATAGGAGGACCTTTCTACACCTTCCAATCACTATGTATTCTATCAGGGAGGTCACTATACTACATAGTTGTTGGTAGGTCTCATGAAAGTTGTATGGATGAATCTGAAGGTGTATGGGGGGCTTATCGGGGACCCTAGCTGTGTGGGGTCCTCCTTCCACCTCGCTGTGAATTGTTTCTTGATGCATCATTTTATGTCATACTTGTATTTGGCTTGATGGTGTTTTTTGATATAAGGATCTACATTCTTTTATATGTTGAATAAAGACACATTCTTTTTAATAACACTTTTTTGTCTTATATAAAATAAATCAACTGAGGAGACACCTCTGAAACCCCCGTAACACATGGATATAGTTATATGCCTATTAGTGATTTTGCCTATGTTTCAGTGTTCATTTTAGTTCATTTACACTGCGACACAAGGTTGCAGTAAATATGACAATGACCTATATATGTACATTTTTTTACTTTAATTACAATTAACCTCTCTTTTAGAAATAATGGAAAACATTAACTCTTAGCCAAGACGTATCAGTCATACAATGTTGACTAATTTATTGTAAAGGGAAACTGCTGTGCGCTAACTGCGTGTGTGAAAAGCCACATAACAGGTTCCTCAGTGTGTCAGGATTTGGAGAGTTTACTTTGGCACGTTAGTGTATTCTCCTGGACAAGAGAAGAGAGGCAGAAATCCTGATTCCTTCACTGGTTAGTGCGTCATTTTCATTTCATTTGGGCTAATACCATCCTACAAAGTCAATAGTACTTTAGCGTATACGGGGAAGGTAACTTATTTTGTAATTGAAATACAACAATTTTAACATGTTGGGTCGTTCTGCTTACCCCCAATGAGAACCCCATTTATTTGTGTGGTGAAATTGTGTATCATGTGTCCCAACTATGGATGCCTCTCCTGCATGGGAATAAATAGGATTTTTCTGTTATGTACAGGATGGGCTAGGAGAGTTTGCAGTGGCAGCCAAGGGGCTCCTTGAGGGCTCCATGACATGGCTTTGGTAGGATCTGGGGGAACTTGATTGGGCAGGGCCCTCTTCTCCTACCTTGTCATAGTCTGTAGCTGTGATGTTAGTTTGTGTCGCGTCTTCGGGGCGATAGCCGGGGAAATGGCTTTTCGTGCCATAAAAAATGGCGGGAAAAGCTCGTAACGCCCAGGGGGTTAAATAACGTCTCTTGGGTAAAAATTATTGCCCTCCATGACCTCCGTGACTTGATACATTTGATTTCCATTGATAATTTTTGTGTAATTTTGTTGTCAGAATATTCAACTATGTAAAGAATAGTATTTAATAAGAATATTTCATTCATTCAGATCTAGGTTGTCTTATTTTTGTGTTCCCTTTATTTTTTTGAGCAGTGTATATAAATTTAAATAGGAATACCCAGCAGTGTTAATTTTAGTTCATTTACACTGCGATTTATTTTAGGTGAGGGCAGGCAGAAGCAATGTCAGAAATCAGGCCAGCCAACAAAGGACAGGTAAACCAAACATCGGATCACACCCAAGCACACTGCTATACAGAGGCTATAAAGGTTAGAGATGGTCTAATTTTCTTTTCGATCATTTCGGTGATTTCGAGTTAATTGCAAAGCCCCTGAACATGGTATCAACACCAAACTTGCTGAAGATGTACATAAGGGTTTGGGGTATACTACAAAAAAGTATGTCTCTAACCCAAACAGTTTTATACAAATTAAGTTCAAAGTCAAGTCAAAATTTCAGAAATCGGAATTTCCACTTTGTTTATGAACTTAATATATGCAAAAACTGTATGTGCCAGTTAGAACTGCATGTCCTAATAAAGGGCAATAGTGTGCATGACAGATCTTTATCAAATGGGCAGATTGCCCAATCATATTGTACCACCCACACCAGTGGCGGTTTTAGGCATAGGCAATGTGGGCCCTGGGCAGCATCGTGCCTGGGGTGGCATTTAGACATCAGAAACATTTCCTGATGCCCATATGTTTCCCCCTCTCCCCTACAGAGCGCCCACCCAAGGAAAGAGAAGAAGTAGGGACTCCCCCACCCCCCGAGTGCTCTCTCTCCCTGGGAGGGGAGATACTTGGGGGGTGGATAGAACTCTTCTGTTCTCTTCTCAAGAGCACCCCCCCAGGGAGTGAGGTAAGACTCAGGGGGAGGGGCGGCCATCAGAGGGGGTGCCTGTCTGGCACCATAGGATTGTTGAACAATTTACAGATACAAAATTTAAACTGAACATGTCCCGCTCTGTAATGAGGCAGCAGGCCCCCTGGACTGTACTGTGCACATCTACAGGGATAGTGGGGATGCCTTTTGGCCATAGTTCCACCATAACAGATCCCTCTAACAGAATGGGGAGATGTGCCTGCAGAGCTCCCCTAAGACTTTTTGCGATCTGTGGGGTCGCTGAGGATAGCAGGCAGGCTCAGTACCTTACAATAACCATACCAGTCTACTGGAGGAGGAGTATATGTTACTAACTTCAGCAGGAAAAACAAGTCTTCCATCCTCCTTTACTGTAAAAGCCTTTTGTGGCAGAGCTGTTCAACTCTCAGGCCAGGACAGACTGTAATACAAATTGTGTGGCAGATAAAACAGCTCTCTAAAGCTGGTAATTCTATGCAGTAGCAGGCAGTGTGATGACGTCATCGCGCCCGCCCGCTAGTGCCGAGAATCGGCCAGCACTTTTTATCAGCAGCTCATTAGTTCAGCTGGGGGCAGTTGACGGCTGGGATTGGGCTAAAATTTACCGTCCTGTCGGATCTCTGTGTGATCCAACAGGACGGCTGATTTCAGCCCAATCCTCGTTGGTTGCTGCATCCAATTCCTGCACGACCCGATCCTTAAGGGATGCCGGAGCGCGCACGGCATCCGATCGGGGATCAGATCATGCAGGAATTGGTACGTGTATGCCCAGCTTTTAATGTTGCTTTAAGTTGATCAATCCAACATCTAATAAACACAAACCGCCAAATTCTCTTTAACTCGGTTGTCCCTGGTTAACAGACGAAAAATGGACTATTATTCTGAAGAAAACAGTTTGACTGAACACCGTGGCTTTTATCCTGCAAGCCCAATATACAGTGTCTTTAAAATCGAATGTGTATTTACACCAGATATACAGCCACCGGTACAAATAATTTCTTTTTAATAATGTGTGTCGGTAGCCCGGCAATAAACGCCAATTACGCCACTTACCGCTTAATGCGTTTTCTTCCGTTACAATTCTTTTTCCTATCTTGTTGTGGTTTTAGGGCCATAATCTTGTAGAGTGCCTGCTACTTACATAACGATGATCCTTTATTTTCAAGCGGCGGCTCTTAAGGCTGGTTGAACCATTTATAGATTAACTGAAGAGCCGAGTTTAAGCTGCAGGGTGTTTACGCACCAATTGAGCTACGGAAGCGACCGGTTTAACAGAGATACGTTTCTGTTTCATTGTGGCTCTCGTTTCTCGGTTTCCCTTCCATCCATCTATTAATATGAAAACATTTGAGGATGTTAAAAGGACAATTACACATAAAAGAATTCCATACGCCGGAGTTAAAATACATCAGAGTGCAGACAGCCACTGGCTTGGAGGGAGAAACATTAATTTTTCAGGAACAAATGCAATTCTTCTACCAGTGTATCTGCACCTTGAGAATCGTTTGATATCTTCAATGAGAAAGCTTTGAGGAACGCGACAAAACTGGAATTCCACACAACAAAGGGATAAAGGGATTGTTTAAGTTCTGTTTTATGTGCTTAAGACCAATTTAAAGGTATTTGAATGGTGTCCCTTGATAGTACAATGGATATAACGGTTGTCATCTTCTATGCACTCTCCTGGAGACGTCTCAAAGCACTTTCACACTGACTGTAGGGATAACAAGTTGTTTGGATGATAATGTGTCAATTTCATTAGTGTGATTTGCTTCTTTTATATTGAGCAAGATTTTGGGTTTTGTTTAGACGCTTAGTAAAGCACAATTCCACATGAGAGGGCTTGTGCAAATGGATACCAATGAAAGTTGTTGGTGTGACGTTACAATACCCCCATTTGCAGGTAGTGTGGTACCTCCATGGCATAAGCATTGAAAAGGGAAGGTTGACAGAGCATTGTAAAATAACTGAGCATACAAATACATCATTGTTGTGTCAAATGACCACAAATGTAACCATACGGCGACCACATATTATCGCATTCAGAAAACACTATCAATGACTCTAAAAGCCACTGCAACAAACTACATAGAGGTCTATAAAGAAGCAATGCCTGGATGGAGGTTAGCCAAAAGTCTGAACATTCTAATTACTAATGAGAGAGATCTATCAACAACCGATCACAAAGGGATTAATATGCACACCAAGTTGGGTAATAAATTTATCAGCAATCTCTGCAACAAAACGATCTAAGGCTCCCAAAAAAGGTTGATTTCCCAAATTCATTTTTTCAGAAAGGATGATGTTCCCCCATGCCGACAGAGGGAAGAGAGGACCCATCACATAGCACACCACCCCCCGCTGACAGAGGGAAGAGAGAACAGTACACATTGAATTGCACACTCCTCCAAACCCCCCGACCGACAGAAGGAACAGAGGAAGAAAAGAAGATAGTGGTCTGTGGGCTCTGCATTGTCAAGAAACATTGATCACCAAGCGGTTGACCAAAAAAACCAACATGTCCAATTGCCTTCTGTTCTGTTCCTCTTGTTCAATATTGTTTGACTTTTTGGTCGATTGTACCAGGTGGGTAGAAATCGATTCCGGATTGACCTCACGGATAGATAGTTGCAGTCCATCAAATGCTAGCTTTACCATACCTATTGTAGCATCATCAGTTTCTTACATTTCAAGTTTCTACTGAGTCTTGAAAGAGTGAAATTTGTGTAGAGCAGTAAAGCCTTTCTAAAACAGAAGGTATTCACATGCCGCAGCCCATCACAAAGCCCAAAAGTTAAGGGAAAAATCCTCATTTTAGGACAGTGGTTGGAGCAATGCAAATCATTCCCTTATGCCCCATCAGCCAAATGCACATCCAGAACCGCTGGTGTACGTTTAAATGGAAGGGGGTTATTGTTACAAAGGAGAATCCCGTTCCATAAGAACATCAGGAATCTGGCGATGTAGTCTTGGTGAGATGGTCCATTGTGACCTGCTGTACTAAAAAGGTCACATGTTCGCCATCATGCAACCAGTAACATGTTTTGGCCTTGGCCATAATTCTGATTGTAAGTCTTGTATCTTATATCTCAAGGGTCCACCTTAGTGACAAAAGTCTGTTAACCATTTTTTAAACAGTTAAAACAGTTTTTCCAGTTTTGATGTAAATATTTCAACTATATGCTAGCATGCTGTACAGCACAAGGCATTTATTTATTTAATTTATTTTTGATGTAGTCTGTCACCGCCACTCCCTATCCATGTTTGTCGTTATTCACTAGTATGGGTGTTAGTCCTCTGGGACTCAACCCCAGAAAGTGGTGGTGATAGACTTCTTACAGCTTTGGCCCGGAAATCTCTCCAAGATCAGGACCCTCTTCAGAGGGGCGCCCACCCTGGTCCCAAGTACCTGGGAGACCTGGCTCTAGTCTAGGTCACCCGGGGAACTGGACACTCAAGGGTCAGATGGCTTTGGCTGCCTGACCCACTAGTCACCCCTTTTTGGGGAACAAGTACTTAGCTCCCTTAGGAGAAGGACATTCCAGGAACCCGTGCATTTTTGTGGTGTTTCACTGTTTGTCACTTCACTTTTTGCCACTTTGGGTGCAGAGTTTCACAGTTTGTGTATGCGAGCGCATGTCGAAGGCTCAATAAAAAAAATATTTATATTTCAACTATAAGAACAGAAAAGCTGATGATTGTGAACAAACACATCAGTGTTCATTTCTTTGTCTCACCCCTTTTGGAATGTTTAAAGGAAGATAAAAGTTGTGAAGACTGTCGTAAAAGTTGTAAAACTGTAGTACTCCCTGTTCCAGGGAGTACTACAGTTTTAACATCCCTGGTTGTATTAGCGAGTGGGTCTCAGGGTAACCCCAAGCCACAGATGAGCCTGATCCAGATGAGCAAGGTCTCTGATGCATGTCCATTGTGTCAGTGGAGATGTGAATTACCGAGCCTTTTCCCAGTAAAGACTGAATGGCATAGGTATGCTTAAGCTGGCCATACAACTTTAGATCTCTCTGTCAGATATCCTTTAGATCTACCAACAACTAGTGTAGTATAGGGTCCTCTGTGATTGAACACAGGTAGACTTGAATGCTTAGAAATTCCCTCATATCACATGGTTTTGGTAAAACAAAAGGAGATCTAAAGGAAATCTGACAGAGAAATCTAAAGGTGTATGGGGACCCTAAGACCTCAGATCGCCTGTGTCATTAATGATGTTGGAGATGTGCAGTGGGGGCATGTCATACTGGCAGGTTATTGCTATTTACAGGCAATGTAAATTTAAACTTTAGTTTTACTGTAGTAGAGTTCTGCTTTAAAACATGTCATCCTAGTTATGTACAATGCGTACTAATACAAGACAGTCGGTTAGATCTATTGCTCCAGTACAGGTGCTCTTTGTACAAATGAGCACAAAGAAATATTTGTTCAGTCTGAGAAAAAGAATTATTTTCAAGTTTCTATACTATTTTCTCATATATTCGACTTTTATAATTGTGAGCGAAGATAATCAAGGCTGACTTGGTGTTCTTAAGGATTATTTCCTCGTCTATGTTTTTATTAGGCAATACATAAAACCTATGTCAAACAATGTAAAGTAAAATGCTTCTCTTAAAGAGAGACACGAGAGATTAAAGATAATTCCTTTGATATATGAGAATCTTGAAGTTTTCTGTCCGGAGAATGAAAGCATAAGACAAACTAAAGAGAAAGGATGAGTTCTGATTCTGGCGTCACTAAATAAACACAGAAATAAATAATTGAACAGGAACAAATACTTTTGGCCTTCTGAAAATCGCATTGTTTTATTGGAGTTGGGATTAAGTGCTTCAAATATCAAAAAAGTATTTCACAAAAATATAAATGAAGAAACATCAGTTTGAAAACCCCAAACTGTTGATTCAATAGATGTTACTGGTCATATGCTTTAGGATATGGGAAGTTATTGAGGTCATGAACTCCCACCTTTCTCTCTCTTCGTGTCTGTGGAAGCTGCCATCACGGACACACCGGAGCCACCGGAGCAGCGCAGAATCGTAGGTTTGCGCTGCCAGGGCTCGGATCTCCGCCAGACAGCCCTGTCTCGTCCAGTGCAGTGCTAACAGGACAGCGCTGTATGAGATGGGGCTGTCAGGAACGCCAGGGGGGTTAGACTGGGCTTCGATAGATAGTCATAAATTTATTGGCCAAAGAATGGACATCCATATTTTTTGGGCCGACCAGAGGCCCCATCCATAGTATATGGTGGCAAACAAAGGGTGCGTGGCCGATTCTTATCACACGCGGTAATCTGTGGTGAAATCACCTGTCCATAACAACGTCCATACCCAGCTTTAGTGGGTCGTCCATAATTATTCTATTGATTGAGACCTAAGAACCAGCCTCCAATCTTACTGTCCATCCATCAGCAATGTACGATGCATTTTAAGATCTACAGATAATAGGAGACTGAAGAACGATGCTGTCTGATTAAGCTTGGAAGTTCTGAGAATGTTGCCAACATATTTCCTAATTAATGCTAGAAGCCATGTTATAATATGCTGTCACACATATTAGTATAAACAATTACTACACATAGCATGATTCATAACGCATGAATTTTTAACTCACAAGGGAACCAACTCATGAAAAATCTCATCCTCATTTAGAGGGGGATCACGCAGCGGGGGAATTCCGCGGGGACTGCCGCATGCAATGTAGCTTCCTTAAATGTTTTAATTTGCCCACGCCTTTTTAATTATTCAGAATCCTAAGTGACAGATCAATGACATGCAAGAATGTATTTCACATTAACAACATCCAGTTCGTTCTATAAATATTTGTTTGTTATTGATAACCGTAATGCTTAACATATTTAAGCATTGAAGACAGATCACATAGTGATTAGTGCTATTGACAGTTAACTGTCTACACTTTACGGAGATCTTGGCTTAAGTCCCAGCGACATCATCTTACTTCCCCAGTATAAAAATGTAAAAGCTTTCGCTCTTGTGTACCTTCATTTATGGTGCAAAAATGTTGTAGATCTTTTGGAAACTGAGTGGTGGGGACAAAACCTAGCGCTAGACCTCTATATTATCATCAGTACGCTAAAATAAAAGTGCTGGGGTAAAGGCAGCTATCGTCCCAAGGTTCTTGCTAAAACTCTTGGTGCATATTGTAAAGAAGATACAGTAATTAAAAGCACCAATCCACAGTGCTTATAAAGCACTGGGAGGTTCACCTGTGGCATGCTTTCCACTTCGATTTTGGGCCCTCCATCATCACCCCCTCATCCCGTCATCATCAGCAACACCAGGGATGTACTGCAGAAAAAAAACCGAATATGTCTCCATTATATGGAGATCAATGGCACTGCCCACCGCCTCTCCTGCGTCATCAATTACATCATCAAGGTTGGACCCAGAAAGATCGGTGAGTCCGCCAAT
This sequence comes from Ptychadena robeensis, assembly GCA_036250615.1. Lineage (NCBI taxonomy): Eukaryota > Metazoa > Chordata > Amphibia > Anura > Ptychadenidae > Ptychadena > Ptychadena robeensis. Next base: position 24,447,016 of record CM070039.1, read on the forward strand.
AGGGATGTTCACCATGGACTCCCACCAGACAGGTGAGTATGCCGAGGTTAGCTCGGGGTGGGTTTTGTTAGTAAACAAACTCACCCGAGTTAACTCAAGCTAGCCATGCAGGAGATTAATGAGCAAATACAAATGAAGGAAAAGTTTTTCGGGGTTCCGCCTTCCTCTGGAGTTTATTTTTTTTTCCAGGACGGGAACAAAACCCTTTTAAATAATGAACTGTGCCAAAAAAATAGTCCTAAGAGGCACTGCTGAACATTTGAAATGCATTGGTTATTCTTTAATTATGTATTAGCTTATCAACCCTTGGGTAGGGATGGGCGAACTGTGCGAACATCGTATGTTCACTTTTCTTCTCGCAGGCGAACAGTACAATTCTTCCTCAGGCCAGACCTTTCCACACCTGGTTCGGCCGAAGAAAGAATTATTTTCACAAGAGACCGGGTAGGGATACCCGATCTCTAATGTTATATGGGGCAAGGGCCGACGTCACTTCCAGTTTTGGAACAGGAACTATGTGTTCCATATACTGGAAGTGATGTCGCGGCATCATAGTTCCCATTCAAATTCCCTGGCAACAGGCAAGAAATTTGAAGATCTCCGCGAACAGGCTGACAGCTGACTTTTTTAAAAGTCCGATCCACCTGTTCACGGACAGACACGGACGATGTTTGCCTATCACTGCGCTTGGGTAGGTTTGTTTACACTTAGGGTTACTCTCTTGTCCTAAACTTTGGGTTTCACTTCCATTATTATATTCCTTCTTGATACTGAAAAGTGTATTTCTTCTCAAGTTGCTGTACGGTCCATAAAGACAAGTTCTCAAGAGATTTATCTTATGCATAAAGCCACGTGTAGGACTGAAAAACAATATTTGATTTTAGACTTTTTAACTTTGAGACACAAATCATGTTGGAAGACTTGGTGGACTAGGTGGACATTTTTTTTTATGTGCCCCAGAGGACTGTTTTTTCTTGAGCATCACTGTGGGACAAGCTGTACTGTTACCTCCTGCTTAAAGCCAACAACATTCCTGGAGCATTATTCCCCAACAATACAAATATAAAGCAGACATGGGTATATCCATCTTCATGTTGGGTTTTCCCTGGAGTTCTCCTTTATGTACTTACTGCTATACTTAGCAACATATTTTAATATAAATTTCAGAGTAGGTGTTGTTTCACAATGTATAAAAAACAGTGTCCTAGATTTTAGCAATTCCAACCTAAATAATACTATAGTAGTGATACAATCTAATGACAAAACTCAGAATATTGCCCTAGATTTTTCATTTGCTCTAAAAATCAAACCTAAAATAACTCAGCTATTCTGTTAGGGAGCCAGGGAATAATCAAGCCACTAATCATATTTTGTTTCCAAAAATGTGCTAACATTTTCAAGGCTACATAAAAGGCTACATAAAATTCATCTAAGATTTTTTCTAGTTTCTGGTGAGGACTTGCTGGTTGAAATCTTAAGTGATTTTTTTTTTTTCCAATAAAAATTTTTATTTTTATTTTGCAGTTTTATAGTACAGAACCGAAAAAACACTTACATAAACATAGAATCCCCATTCAGGGCATAAAATACAAAAACAAAATACAACAAAAAATAGGGGTGCATCATCCTACACAAGAGAGGAGGCTTAGCCACCACAACATATCCGTGTGCACGAACCGGATCTCAACCATAACCACTGACCCTTACCCAAAATGGGAAGAGAGAGGGGGATGGGAGAAAGATGTACCTGTGACTAAACTCTGTCTCCAATAAGCACCCTTGACTCCCGGC
>CM070039.1:24448906-24459236 GCA_036250615.1 Ptychadena robeensis
CTCTACCCTCTTCCAGTATTTGGGGACCAGGGCACGGGCAGCGTTGATAAGGTGAGTTTTCAGAGATTTGTATCTGCTGCCCCCTGTGTCTACCCCATAATGTAACAGGTAAACCTCTGGGGCCAGGCGTACCTTCAGGTTCAAAACCTCCATGAGCACCTTGTGGATAGCCTCCCAATATGGCTGGATAAGGGGACAATACCACAGGATATGGGCCAAAGAACCCGTGTCCTCCTGACATCTCCAGCAAGTGTCTGCAATCTGTTTACAAAAAGTGTGGAGACGTACTGGAGTGTTATACCAATGGGTCAGGATTTTGTAGTTTGTCTCCTACGTTCTACAACTGAGGGATGACTTATGGGCCAATACACACATCTCTCCCCACTCCGCCTCAGAAAATTGGATCGCCAATGCCTCTTCCCATTTTGCCTTCAAGTGTTCGGTAGGATGGGAGTCTGTGGCCGTCACCATCTGGTAAAGCCACGAGACCAAATGGTCCGTAGGCCCGTCTCCCATACAGGCATTCTCAAAGTCCGTCAAGGGTCTGTGGAAAGCGGCGAGTGTCTGAGGACGGGACAGAAAGTGCCGCAGCTGTAGGTACGACCACCATGGGAGGGTTTTCAGTCGGGAGAGATCTACCACCTCTGCCCTCTGCTTCACCACCCCATCCACCAGGAACCTGTAAGCATACAAGGGGTCCGACTCTTCCCAGAACCTCATGAACTCCCCCGTGCCACCCGGGGGAAAGTCCAGGTTGTATTTGAGCGTCGTGAGGGGACCCGGGAAGGAGGACACCAGTCCTCCCCTCCGAAGTCGATGAATAACTGAGAGCGAGGCCCCCACAAAGGGGTTGGTTAGTCTCGCCCGTTTAGCTAGCCTAGGTTGCAGCCAGGGGAGAGCCGTCAGCGGCGTCTCCATCCCCAGACCCTCTAGGTGAACCCAGGGTTTGGAGGCCGAATGTATGTGCCAGTCCACAATTCTTGTCAAATGTGCTGCTTGGTAGTAAGCCTTAAAGTCTGGGGTCCCAATACCTCCCCTGTCCTTCGGGGCCGAGAGAACCGACCTCCGCAGCCTCCGGCGTGAGTTGGCCCATACAAAGTCAAATGCGGCGGCTGCCACTTCCTTGAAAAAGACAGGGGGAACGGGGATCGGAACCGCCTGAATTACATACAATAGGCACGGGAGCAAGTTCATTTTTAAAATAGCATTTCTGCCCAGCCAAGAGAAGGTGCCCTTGCCCCAGGAGCGTAGATCCTTCAAAGTCGCTAAAAGGGGTAATTAAGGGCGTAAAGACGGGAGATGTCAGTCGTCAGTGCAATACCCAGGTATTTCATCGACCCCTCCACCCATTGGAACTGCAAGCGGGGACAACGGGAGGAAAGGGCCGTGGTGTGCGGGTCAAGCGGTAGGATAGTAGACTTCGTAAAGTTGATTTTAGGAAGTTGATTTTAGGAAGTTGGTTAGAAATTGGGCCAAATCAGGTGAACAAGGCCATCAGCGCCGGCAGCGAGCGACCGGGGTCCCCCAGGAAGAAGAGCATATCATCGGCGTATGCGGCAACCTTCAGCTCTCCGGACCCCACCCTCAACCCTGAAATGCCCCCCCCCCAGCTGCACCTGCCGCAGAAAAGACTCCAGTGACAAGACAAAGAGGGTCGGGGAGAGGGGGCAGCCATGCCTAGTACCATTCGAGATCGCGAAGGGGCCAGACAGAACCCCCGCCGCACGCACCCGTGCCGAAGGCCCCGTGTACAGCGCCTCAATCCATTGGAGCGCTCGATCGGGCACACCCACATGCTCCAAAACTTGGAACATGTACGACCAGTGTACCCAATCGAACGCTTTCTCGACATCAGTGGACACCAGGTTAGACTCCCTGGCGTTGCTGCGGGCCCAGTGAATGGCATTGAGAGCCGTTGCTGATGTGTGTGGATCAATGCTGGCAGGTAAGGGCCCAATCTCATGGACAGAACCTTGGCCACCAGCTTCATGTCCACATTAAGTAATGAGATGGGCCGATAGCTACAACACTGAAGGGGGTCCTTCCCCGGCTTCGGGATCACAACCACCTGGACTTGAAGCATCTGTGGAGGAAAACAAATGTCGTGCGTGATGGCGTTCACAGTCTTCACAAGATGGGCAGTCAAAAGGGGTTGAAAAGTCTTGTAGTAAGATGTTGAGAGCCCGTCCGGGCATTTGCCAGGTTTTATCACCTTCAGGGCCTCCGTCACCTCCATATCTGTTATGGGGGTCTCAAGAGCCGCAACTGCATTGGGATCCAATTGTGGCATCCCCGACTCAGTTATAAACTCTCGGGCTAGTCGGCGAGTAGTCTCCAACGGCTCTCGAGTCCCCCCTTGGTCCCGTAAATTATACAGGGATTTGTAGACGTCCCTAAAACGATTCACAATGTCTGGGGGGAGTGCAAAATATGGCCAGTTGCGTCTTTGATCGCCAGAAAGTCTCCCTGTTGCGCTGGGTCTTGAGGGCCCGTGCCAGGAGTTTCCCTGCCTTGTCCCCCCCCCCTCGTAATACCGGTTCCGGCGGAGCGCATATGCTCTCTTGACCTTGGCATCGATGGCCCGGAGCAATTCGGCCCGGGCTTCCCCCAGTTCCTGGGCTACCTGCTTCGCCAACGTCAATTTGTGTTGCTGTTCCAGTCTGCGGATAGTGTCGTGTAAATCATCCACATACTGCTGATGTGCCTTTTTAACTTAAGTGACTTTTTTGTCAAAAAATTATAGGCAATAAATGAGGGCATGACATAATTTCCCCAAAGTTTGTACAGCATTAGTAGTCTGTCTTTACCTCCTTTCCACATGGCGAGCAACAAAGGTATGAAAGGTTCTTAAAACAGAAGGTATTCACATGGCCCAATCCAATACAAATCCCAAAAAGTTTAGGCAGAAGCCCTCGTTTCAGCAGGCGGAGCCATGCAAATTATTCCTTTATGCCCCATCAGCCAAATGCCGTTGTACAGTGCAGTGTACAGTGCAAACATAGCCTAATGGTACAGAGCCATTTATTTCCAAACTACATATAGCTGTTCCAGGCTCATTGGCCATCATCAGTGCAGTGCATGGAAACCATGGCTCTTTGGTGTGGGGCTTGGGATGGTTGTTTATCACAGATAAGGTCTGATAAGGCCCCTATCCTAATGCCTCTAGGACTAAAGCTTCTCACACAAATTCTATTTTTTGTTCGATTTCCGAAGGATCGATTGCTGTGCGCATTCATGTGGATCGTTCAGGAATCGTACGCGAAAACCCTTGTTCAAACGATCCTGCTCAAAGAAATGTCAACCAGTCTCCCCAAATATCAAAAGTATCAAACGGGAATCGATTGTGCAAAGTGGTAGATTGATTGATTTTTTCGGCAATTGGTTGCGTCACCATGATCGATAGCGGGTCAATCAAATGGGTATCGACCCGTTTATGGGGGGCTTAAATCTTATGTTGACCCTCCCTGCAACCCTTACAGTCACACTCATACTCTTCATTTTTTTTCCAATACATCTTATTGATAGAAAACATTTGACAGTTATACCGTGTAATGCAATACAGTACGCCAAATATTAATTGGGGATAGGACAAAATAAAAGGAGGGAAATACAGGTTGGACTAATCATAAAAAAGCTTGAAACTCTGACCCTTGTCGTAAACTCCGACCCTTGTACTAAACCCCCATTAAAACAAAACTCACACTAATCTTCCTTTACCAATGTCAAGCCAAGGTCCGTAAGCACTCAAGGTGAAAGCAGCCTTTGCTGTAGGTCTTGCAAATTTTGTGGGTCTCCCTACTGCACAAGAACCCAATATGGCCTCCTCTTCTGCCCACTCCTGTGCCCAGCTCGGCCTAGAGACCTTACAATAGCCCTTTTCGGAGATCAGGCCACTTTACATCTCCATGTTACCCTGATCATTATCCTAACCTTCATTGGGGGAGGGGGGTTCTCAACCACTGGGACATTAAAGGCACCTCACACTAACATTCACTGTGACGGCATCCCTCAACCTAGTCTTCCTTTCACCTAAAGCTAAGTCTTCTATATTCAATTCTTCTATATTCAATTACAATTGTGATTTGAAATTTGAAATTGTGAATTGAAAAAAAAAACTGTGGCGCCACTGAAACAAAATATCTAAATTGAACAAAATATTCAACTGACAGTTATTAATTATCAGCTCCTCAGCTGATCGGCAGGCACCCATCCCCACTCAAAGTGATGAGATTTGCTGGGAATTTAACGGCATGTTGGATCACCATGCAATTACGACATGCAGGAGATTCCTGGTCGAACTCACCAGGTGGGCCCACGCGATTTTTGGATTTTCGTAGGTCGATCGGCCAAAAAATTGGGTGGAATTCGGGCCGTGTATGGCTACCTTAATATTTAACATTATGGAATGTACAAAGATGTTCCAGTTTCTGTTTCACACTTTGCAGGGTTTATTTTCATTTTATAGTAAGAATTATTAAGCTATTGACTGGAAGACCACTTCCATGTATTGTTGGGCTTAAGGATATGGAATGGTTTAAAGACTTGGCTGGAAAGTTTGCTGTGCAGTGAAAAATCTCTCTGCTGTAATATTATTTGCTGTGATCTTTCATGCCGAAAAGAAATTGAATAAATTAGGTATTAGTAATGACAGCAAATTCTAGCTAACCTAGATAAAACAGAAAGGGGTGCATTACTACTTCTTGTATATTAATTTTATATAACAATAAAAAGCCAGTCTGTCTGGGATTTCCTGTGAAGAAATTGGAGTTGATGGATTGGTGTGTCATATCTTAAATATACATAAATTTTTTAAGATAAAGTTTTTGTTTCTACGAATTATATATACTTTATTACTGAACAGGGATCTGGTCTTGGAGGTATTCACTTCTATTTCTTGTGGCATTGAAGCAACACTGAGGGGCCTATTTATAGTAGAGGGAAGAAACCACTATCCTCTTGACAACGTGGTGCTAACATAACCCTGTGCTGCCATTACTATTTTCCAAGAATGGAAAATTGCAGAAGGTAAGTGTACAATGTTCCAGTTTCCTGGGGCATCATGGTACCAAATGATAGGGTTGGGGTTCTGCCCCCTACCTATTGTATGCTGCCCTGACTATGCACCAGGAAAGAAAAATTATGGAAGATAAATATCCAATTTTCCAGTTATAAAGTGCTCCACTGGACATTGACAGTAGCCCAGGCACAATCAAGAGGGAGCTTAAGGAACCTCTAGACACCTTTTAAGTTTTTGAAATTGCCAGTAGAAAGTCTCAAAAGGTGAACTAAAATGAAAGATTAAATGTTTGTTTTGTCTCAATGTGAAAAAATATTTTTTGCACAAATAGGCTCACAGCTGCTTTTGTTAACCTTTGTTTTTTAGAGATTGAGACACCATCCTCACAACTCCTGGCCCTGATTTGTGGGTGAGGATGCAGAAGGTCTGCCCAAACCTATAATGTTAAAGATTAGCATTTAACTCTTGTGGTGATACAAGAGTCAAGAGTTTAGCCAGTCTGGGAAAGAATATTAAGAATGATCATATAATCCCAAATCTATCAGCTAACTAACAGCAGTAAATCTTCTTTAATTTCCTCTTTCCATTACCTTGTTGGGACTTATTTTGGAATCTTAGTATGAAAAATAGGGTTATGCTATGTATTAAGCATTGTATTAAAGTTGTAAAGAACATATACATTACATCAATAGTTCCCAAATTGGGGGAGCGGTTTTTCAATGGGATAACCTATAACAGGGGTGGTGAACATATGGCTGATGTGCCACAGGTGGGTCTTGGATCCCTCTCTGTCAGCACAAGCGCAGTCAGGCAGCAAAGAGTCAGAGAGAGGTGAGAGTAGAGAACCAAAGCACTCAGCTTCCTATTGGCTTTCTACTTCGTTCATTCTCTTATCCATCTGTTTAATTCACAGATCCCCCACCCTCCCCTGCCACTGCCAGCCAATCAGAATCCTAGGGGAGGGACAAGTAAGAAGCTGACTTGGGGTAACTAACTTTAGAAGGTAAGTATGTTCTGTGTTTGTGTGTGTCTCTGTGAATATGTCTGTGTGAATAAAGCATGTCTCTGCATGATTCGTAAGTGTGTTTTTATATGATGCATATGTCTTTGTATGATTGGTGATCCCTTTTAAGTTTTTTTCTTACTGGGACCTGGTAATATTTCCAGCCATTTTTGTGGAAACAATTATTCTTGTTTATAACTTTATAGTTGTATTTGTTTAGTTCAGTTAGAAAATAGATTTGTATTTAACCCCCCTGGCATTTGAGACAAAACCGGGATCGCATCATACCCCCTTAAAGCTGCAGTGATTCTCTATGTGGTCACACCATTTCCTGTTCCTGGGAAACTTCAAATTCCCTGTCTGTTTGCAGAGAATTTACATCGGAAAAAGCCACTGGTATCTGGAACGCACAGTTTCTTATTCTTTTCAAAGACGATTTCTCACTAGAGACTGGGGTCTCTAGTAATTAAAATTCTTCTTCTGGCCGGGTCTGTCTGCGCCTGATCTGTCCAGCGGAAGAATAATAAACCAAGGCAAAGGGGGCAGGTCAAACACCCTTACTGTTTGTCAGGGCAGGTCAGCCATCACTACTGATAAAGGATAAGATTACCCGGCATCTAAATGGCATTACAATTCATGCTGAAGGTATTCAGTAGTAGTAGGGTTGAGGTCAATGCTCTCTGAGGACCACTTGAGATCTTTCACACCAGACTCATCATAACATGCCTTATGGAGATAGCTTAAGGCCCAGCTGCCCAACCTGCAGCCCTTTGGGCGTTCTTCAGTGGCCCCCAGAAACCTAACTGTTAATGCATAGGGCACATCACCAGTCCACCAATCCCCAGCTGTCTTTTCTTCGCCTGGTTACTGATTGGCTTTATATGCATGACCATACTACAGTGTAACCTAATGCTTGAAGTATTTTTTAACACACATTTTGTGTAAAAATGTTATGTCGTCGCCCGGTCACTGATTGGTTTTATGTACATGACCATACTATAGTGTAACCTAATGCTTAATATATAAGTATAAGTATAATTCAACACACATTCTGTGTGAAAATTTTATGTTCGGCCCTTTAGTAATGCCGAGGGCCGCACTTGTGGCCCTCCATATCAACTTAGTTGCCCACCACTGGCTTAAGGGCACAGGTATTCTGGAACAGAAGAAAGGCATTACCCAAACCATTGTCACAGGTTGGAAAATCACAATTGTCAGATATATATCCCATGCTATAGTATTAACAGAAATAACCAAGCTTTCGTCACAACCAGGTACATCTGGTGAATTTGTACACCCCTAGTGTAATTCTCAGTATCATTTGTCCAGAAAAAAAAATAAAAATCTGCTTTAAATGGCTTAAGGAAATTTATGATGTAGTATTAAATATAATGGCATCATGTCTAATTTATTTCTTTTAATGTGTGTATCCGAATTCATTATTTCCAAAGGCTTTATATAGCAGTGTATTGTATTGTGTTGATTGTCTACTTAGGCCGTGGCTACTTTCATGATATATATTTAATGGCATTAGCAATTGGGAGAGAAGTCTTGTAATTGTACAGCGGAATTATTGTTTAATTCTCAGTGGAGTACAAAGAATCACAGATAATGAATGCTTACACATGTATTTACACTCTCTTCTAGCAAGTGCTATGTATCAAGGGACGTTTAACTCATGCATCATTTTCTGTATTATCTCAGATAATTTGATAGAAAAAAAAAAAAAAAATACAGGCCGCTTCGCTGTATTTGAAGGATTCACATAGTTTGTTACATTTGCCGTCTGGTAATACTTAATTGGAATAATAGCAAAGGCTATAATTATTCTAACACTTTATCCCCACAGTAGAAATATTAGAGCTTATGAACAGTCTAATAGAAACAATAAAGAGAATGTATGAATTAAATGTATGCGGAGAGAAAGCACTAAATATGTATTTGAGTAATAAGCTCCGTCCTTTAAGATGTTTGTGTTCAATGTTTTTAAAGCTGGATATAAAAAAAAGACATATAGAAAGTTTTTGTATTTATTAATAGACCCTTAGGCTAAAACTCCACTAGTCCAGACACAGGGGCTATACTGGCCATTAAATAGCCATTGGAAAAAAATTTGGTTTACTGCATTGTCTGAAGCGGCTGCATCCATTGAAAATTAATGGGCACGTCGTGTTAACGTGTAGATTTTTCAAAAATTTGACGATTTCGACTTAATTTCAAAGCCCCTAAACATGGTATCAACACTAAACTTGCTGGAGATCCTAGAGAAGGGTTGGAGGTATACTCCAAAAAAGAAAGTATGTCTCTAATACAAATAGTTTTTGCACAAATGAAGTTCAAAGTCAAGTCGACTTTATTTTGTAACTTAATTTATGCAAAAACTATTTGTATTAGAGACATACTTTCGTTTTTGGAGTATACCCCCAACCCTTCTCTAGGAGAGAGCAAAACTTTATTTTTCAAATGTTCCCACAACCCTTCTCTACATCTCCAGCAATTTTGGTGATTATACCATGTCCAGGGGCTTTGCAATCAGCTCACAAAGTTAGCAAGTCGAAAAATTTGACCATCTCTATTAACGTGTACATAAGCGAATACCGTATTTTTCGGACCATAAGAATGTGTGACCCCAGTGGGCCTTGATTTCCTACCAGCTCTCCCGAGCTGTCAGATGAGATGCGACCACAGCCACATCCCTTATCTGCACTGTATTGCTTCTACCAGCAGAGCGCTGCTGATAGAAGCAGTACATCACACATGGAAGTGGCCAGCCGGCAGCTACTATCTCCGTACAGCTCACAGCCCTCCCCTTCTGCTTGAAGTGTGCTTTCTAGTGACACCATTGTTGTGGCTGAAATTGGGTACTGCAGGAAATTTTACATTTCACTCTTTGTGGTATATATGGTTCGAAAAATTGTATAGTCTGAAAAATACGGTATATTTGGCCCATAAGATTTTTTAATTATTTTAATAAATAAATGGCTGGCCCATGACTGGTGTATTTGAGTGTGACACTCCTTGTTTAAGAGGTGGTCTTCTTAGCCCCCCCCCCCCCCCCCCCCCCCCCGAGGGTCCATATATTTCATATAAATGGTAATTGTCGTGTTATGACCATTGGTTTTAAGTGGGTGAGTAATGTCTGCATTGCCACGATTATCCATAATAACTTGGGGAACAAAGACAAAAATGGTGTGGGGGATTCCTTAAACATTCTGGCAAAACACCAATCATGTGCCACATCCCATATATTGAATATCCAAAATTTTTTGAGCATTAAGTGCCTTAAAGTTCCCCACTAGGGCTCGGCCTAGTGTTTACTGAGACTTCGTTCTCATACTTTTTTGGATATAAGGGGCACAAGGAGGACCCGTGAAGTGACGGTCTAGTCCTACATGTCTTTTTATTTAAATTCACAGCAAAACTCAGAATAAAGTATGAAAGAGCAGCACAAAGAATCATGTACAAGTAGAGAGCAGAAATGCATGTGTTTTCTGTGCGGTTTACCTGCAGGTTATTTTCTACTCCATTGACTTCAATAGACTAAAGATTGTGTAAAAACCGTGTCCGAAAATCAATCTAAAATTGAAATTAAATTAAAACAGGCATATTTATGACAATGGGAACAGTCTGGGCGTGTCTCAAAATGCTCCAGAGCCACTCCTAAAACACCCCATTGATTTTAGATTCCAGATTAAGTACTCTTTGATTAAGCTTCCCAAGTGAAACGCGTCAGAGGGGGTGATCTCTGGATTTGTATTTATGAACCTATTTTTAAGGCTGAAGATTTTTAAAGATTCCGGGGTACGGACCATTGCCACTTATTTATGTATTAGAGTTGGGGCTTCAGAGAGAGAGTAGTTATATGTTTAATTTCAATGTAATTAGTTTTTTTAGCACTAGGTCAGCAATTGCAAATAACACTTTTGTCTACTTCAAGCCAATACTGGAAACGGTAGATAAATTTATTTGTCATTATTAGCCTTACAGCATTTAAAAAAACCAATATATCTTCATTAAAACAAAACAGTGTATATGCAGCTAAAGTTTTTATTTAATTTTGGATAAACTATAGAAATATTGTCCAGTTTTTTTTCTCAATTTTTTTCCATGAGACCACTGGGTAGACTCTTCTCTATTTTTCATGTTGACCATCATCACAGGTAAAGAAGCTATTGAAAAGTTCCAAAAGATGGAGGAGAGGGGAAATACATAGGGAAAGGGAAAGTTGCAGTTTCCTCACACAGCCGCAGAGGGGAGACATGAGTGCACATTCCCCTGCCAGCCCCCCCCTTCCCCCCTCTCCATGTGTG